>NW_019167826.1:914773-1512374 GCF_002303985.1 Durio zibethinus
AATTGGTTTGATACGTCGTAGGTTATTTAAAATCCAAGTTTAGATTAAGCATAATATACGGGCCTTCTACTCAAAAGTGATGAATGCACACATGCTACAAAATAGATTAGATAGGGATTGCATGTTCCAGGATCCAAGGCACTCCTACATGTGTTCGATTGGATGGTTTGAAGGTTTGAACTTGGAGATTGAATTGTGCCTCAATGATCAATGTTAATTTTGATAGAAAATCAATCATGTCAATAATTACGTAATTGATTATTATAGTGCTATACTTTTAATTTTGATAATGAAATTTTATATGTTAACATTTTTATAATTTTAACTTTTTTTGAGAATGTAGGAGACATTCATGCAAAAATATTTTAATTGACAATAGTATAAATGTCGAATAAACGATTAGTTCTTTAGAGCATAAAATCATGATCTTTCTAATTCTTCCCTAACTAATATCAAAAGCAACAATTATAAATGAAACAAAAGCTCATCAACTCCGTATTGGTTTAAACATATAGTCTAAAAAGTTTTATCATTAATTATTTTTAATTAAGTTTAGTATAATTAATTCATACAAATATATTTTAAAGTAATATTCAATATATTTAAGATTTAAACCTTAATATCTATAATTATTTTTCTTTTTTTTTTGGCAGCGTCTTGTAAAAAATAAATAATTAAATTGTCTTCCCATAACTTTTTTTGCCAGATCTTCCCATAAATCTTTGATTAAATGTATTATTTGAAACTAATTAACTGCTTTATTTGTAAATCCATGTTTCAAAACCGCATTAAGGGGCAATACGCGGCTCTTACCACATGGGATCCAACTTTATCCTGGCCCAATTTTGGATTGAAGCCCACTCTGTTAACCTTGAAAGGGTCCAACGTTAAGTTGGGCTAGTGAGGTAGCGAATTTCCAGCCTAAAAAACCGCTAGCTCACCAAAGTGTTTGTCAACAAACAAACCGCAAGATCTCGTCACACAAGTAATAGGCAAGTTTATCCTAGCCCTACACGTATACCTCCACCAGTACAAAAGCTGGTCTAGTCCTGCATTATTTTATCATTAAAACGGAAAATACGAGACAAAGCCACAACGGCAAAACAGGTTTGAACACTTCCAAAGCAGCCTGGTTGTTCAATTTCGTGGTCTGGTTTTGTTTGGAGACTTGAGAACAAATCTCCCGTACCGATTCCCCATGCACACCCACGACATCTCAGACAAAAATAACCATTTAACTCGTATATATATATATATATATATATATATGTATGTATGTATCATCGCCTCTCCCGTCTCTCCCCTTGGAAACGGTTCTCTGATTTTAGAACACATTGTAGGGACCACTCAATCACCCTTCATCCTCGGTGGGTCAGATAACACACTCACCCTTCATCCTGTGCATTCTCTTTCCACCAGGGTGGAATTGGTACAGCAGCAAAAAAAGCTGAAAGTGATTTTGCAGATTTTGGTTCAACTTCCCATAAACAGGACGCAACAACAAATAGAGTGATTAAAAGAAATTGATTAAAACAAGAAAATATGTAACGTGGGATGAGCTTCTTTGAACTTTCTTATTGCTTTTGTGCATTAGTTCTGGTCCATGAAGCAGGACGCAGGTTTGATGAGTATTTGGAAGTTTTATCAGGAATCCTGGTTATTCCTGTTACATTTGATGAGAGCGGGGTTAGAACTCTAAAACAGGGCATTCGTTTAGGCTCCGGAGTAGTCAATTTCTGGAATTTTCGTTCTAAACTTTTTGTAGCTTGTATAATTTGAATCGATAATTCATTGGATAAAGCAAAAAAGACTCGGTGGCGGTGGAAAGTTCCACTCTTTAATAAATGTCAAACTTGGCTACCAAATCTTTTCTGCCAGTTAAACAAAAACAGTACACTGTTACCGCTGAAGTGAGCTGCATTTCCCGTAGACGAAAAGAACCAAATTCATTACCTCATTAAAGAAATCTAGAAATTTTAAAACCGATGTATTTTTTTTTTTTAAGTTGCAATCCGAATGAGGAAAATGTTAATTAAACCCAAAAACGGCAAAAGTTGAAAGATTCTCACCAAACTGATACTGTCATCATTTGAAAAGAGTCTCATACGGGTCCTAGAGTAGACAAAAGAAGAAATAAAATAACAAGAAAAAAATACGGAAAATCTGTTAACACAGACCAGAAAAGCAAACGAAAACGAAAACACCGCGATGACAGGACATGCATCGACAAGTGTGTTTCCCCAAAAAAACCTCTTTCTTTCTTAGCTTTGTGCCTTTCTTGTTAGACCCAAAAAACCTTCATGCTCGCTTCCTTTACAGATTTACAGACAGGACAAGAATCAAGAAAAGCATCACAAGACTTGCACGAGCAAAGGTGTCTGCATGGTAGAAAGAGAACGCACGAGCTCCGAGAGTTGCAGTGTTTGCAAGCCATCTTTTTGCTCTCGTCTTTCACTTCTCCTTGTTGATCTGTGTCACACGAGCCATAGAAAAGGGACTCTGCATCTTCGGCTGTATTGCTGACCCAGACGAGGCTCTCTCTGACCTGTTCCAATGTGTTGCTTAGATCCATAACCGTTGCTTCATTTGCTTTCGAAAGCCTTTGCCATGACTCTATCTCCATTTCGGCTTTTCTCAGGGAGGCTTCGAGCTCCATTGTTTTCTTTGTTGCTTTTGCCAAGTCTTCGTCTTTTCGTCTCATTAAATACAAGGCCTTTGATTCCATACTCTTTAGCAGGATGGCCAATTGTCGCTTCCTTTGCTCTCGTAAAGCAGACCTTAGCCTCTCATTCTGTTTTTTTCCCCGCCCAGATATAGAACAGGAAAAAAGGAAATTTTTCAGTATAGCCAAGACTCTTTAAAAACAGTTGATAATGTTGAAAATCCATAATGATAAAATCAAGATGACTCTTTACACAATTAAACTCGACAAATGTAATCCACTTCTGATGAAAAAGAATGAATTATTACCTGCAATTGGAGAATGCAATCAAGTTCCTGCCTTTGCATCTCCAGTTGAGCATCTAAAGATTGAGAAAGTGCAACGGAGAGAAAAGCATCATATTTGGAAGAAGAAGAAGAAGAAGCAGCAGAAGCCAAGTTCTGAGCGTATTGTTGCGGATGAAAAGGAACCATTTGTTGAGAAGGGTCATGAAGACTGAAACAAAAATCAGCTTCAAAGGAAGGAACAGCAGGTGCAGTGTTTACCATCCAATCCTGGAGGCCCATAGGTAAAGGTAAACTCATATTTTCAGGATACAACTGCGCTTGAACAGCCATAATAACTATTGCCAGGTGCTAATCAGAACGGAGCAAAGCAACATAAAAAAGTCCCCTTTGGCCCTTGTAAGTTCACAGACTCGGTAGACGACTTTTAATAAGAAAACCATAAGGGATACGAAAATGGGATGGGTAAGTTTCAAAGCTAGAAAGCTGAGGCTCTCCTTATATCAGAAGAGATACATGACCCAATTGCTCTCTCTCTATCTCTTTCTTAATTGGCATAACCTTTGCCTTCTTTGTTGCCTTGGTTTCTGGTTTAACTGAAATAGACCATCATGAAAGAAACCCGTGGATGGTTATAAGTAGGGTGGGAAAACCGACAAAATCTTAAATATTTTAAATTAAATTTTTTAATAGCGATTTTATGGACATAATTGGTTTGTACTGACATATTTAAGGAACTAAATAAGGAAAATAAAATATAGAAGGCGAGCGGGACATAGAGAGTTAGAGAATGCTTAGGACACTTTCTCTCTCTGCTCTTTTGTCAAATCTCAAAAGGTTTCAAAACAAAAATGCATTTATGTGAGAGATATAAAGGTGGCGGTAAACGACGACCTACACATGCAGATTTTGTGACAGCAAGTCGCAGAACTATCGGGTCAGAGATTTCACATAGAGAGAGAGGTGGTTTTTTAGAGAGAAATTCACTCAATTGGGACGGGAAAGAGTCAGACGTTATAGACGGGAGGAATCAGAAATTGGAGAAATTGTCAGTTTGGTCATTCAAAAAGGATGAATAATAGCATTTTTATTAATTCTCAGTAGCTGTTTTCAATTTCTCAATTGTAGTAAATACAAACTTACCAGTAAAAACAGCCACTTCTATCACCAACCTTTGTATTTATGAGGTAGGTTCGAAACGACAAAATTTCCAGGCAGTGCTCTGCAAAATATAAATTGAAAAATGCCTGTGGGCTATGAAAAGTTTTTGGGATGCATTTTTCACCCTTCTGCCAAGGATTAATGGGTCAGTCTGGCCATGGTTGATGGTCTGGGCCAGTGTGATTCCGGGCCAGAAACGTCACCTCATGTGTCGTAAAACCAGCTGCCACTCTGCTCCGGGCATCAGAATCCAGGAAGAGTTTGGTTGCATAGACTATTTTTAATGATAACACCTAGATAGGCTTTGTCAACTTCCAAGAAAGACGCGCTGGGAGCTTCCTATTGAGGTGCATCTCCGTTTGCCACCACATTGGGGCTGATAACACTTGAGGGCGTCCAGCCGTATTCAGTCATTCACGTATTGGAACCCACGATCGCCTGCCGTGATAAACATTCTTCAGAAGACTTTTTTTATTTTTTCATGTGACTGTGGCAGTTAATGAACAACGAAAAGAAAGATCTGGTTAAAAAAAAAAACCATTGATATACAGGAGTTTGTAGTTATGATTTACTGACAATCACAAGCAGCGTTTTAACCGCGAGAGAAAAATGGTTTACTTCTTTCTGCGATCTACCTTTTTTTACCTAGCCCGAAAGGCTGGTAAAGGTGTAGCTGGAGAGTGGGAGGATGGGTTGCAGATTCATAACTGCAATAGTGAAATGAGCATGTAGCTTTAAAGGGGTTAGCAGGGGATAGCATCTACAAAAACAAAAACCCATATAGAGGATGGTTAGCTTTCCATAGAAAGATACAGATTCTGAGTACGGGTCCAATAAGTGCAAGGCTCTATTCTGGCATGGTATTATCGAAATAGTATTTGACGCAAATGGCAATTAAGATGCTTTCTGATCAAACGCGGCTCTTTCAGGCTAATGAAAATCGTCTTTAATGTTAAAGTTGGTACTGAAAAAATTATATCATCTATCCTCGATTATATTCTCTGTTTTCGATAGAACAAGGTCAGTAGTAGGTATTACAGATAGGATTCCGTTCTCGCTCGGTGAATCTGCTTTAGCTCACTGCAAAAATCGCCAGCAAAATTGCTCATGCTTAAACCTTGCTGGTTTTTTCTTTTCGTAACAATATAGGATGATGGGAAAATTTTTCCAATTTCAGAAAATATGGCAGGTATCATTGAATTTACAAATTTTTTAAAAATTATTGATAATAAATTTGAATTTAAACTTTATAAATGAAATATTCAAAATTTAAATATTTTTGCGAAAACAGAATCCATACCAAAAATTTTGAAGCTTTGTCTACGTGGTGTTTGCTACGTCCAGAAATCAAAACGGCGTCACTTTCTCACCTATGGAAAAAATAAATTAAAAAAAGCCATTTCGAATTGCGTACGCAATACTGAAGGAAAGTTGCGGAAAAGGCCAACGAGAACATTATACATGTAACGCGTGAAGGGCAGTATCGGTAACAAAAGAGAAACTTCGAAGAGCCGCCATAATTGATTCGGTCGATTCCCAATTCTCTCACGCTATATATACCGAGCTCGTTTGTTTTGATCGAGATATCTGACAAAACCCTAGCTGTTGCCCTCTCAATTTCGTGTCTTCTCTCTTGAAGAGAAAAGAACTTACAAAGTTTAAATCTTTAAGCTTTGACGGATACTGAACAATATCAGGTTACTGGTTCATAAGCTTCTTGAGGAAATTCTTCGGGATTTCAAAAAGAAAAGCTGATAATGTCACGGTGCTTTCCTTACCCACCTCCAGGGTATATAAGGCAGGGATTGGTCGAATCGATTAAGGTTCGTTGAGCAAAAGTAATTGGTTTTCCGTTTTGTTGCTCAACTGCATGCGTTTGTGGTTGTTGATTATGAGTTGTATTTGTAATTTTGTGTAATTGAATAAGATCTATAAAGGGCATCCATTGACTGTTGTGACTACAGCTTTGTAATTGTGAATAAGAAAGATTTGTACAAAGAACCCTGGTATGATTTAAATAAATTCATGAAACTCCTTGGGTTTAGTGTTTTTGGGTTTCTTTTAATTTCATCTAATAAATGATTGATAAGATGGATAATTGATTTTGACTAGAGGAGTGGCACCTTATGACTTTGAACTTGTTACCCTGTTTATCCAGGGTGTCTGAATTCGATTTCTAATTGATCTTATAGAAGTTTATTCCAAAATTATAAATAACCCAAACTTCAATTTTATGGTAAATCATGATTCTTTGGTCTTCCATTGCCGGCCCTTCTAAATTTATTATTCTGGTGTGCAATAAAGCTCGAAAGAGAAAAGGTTCTGCGCAAAATAGATCAGAAAATACATAAGAAGAGGGAGAAGAAGGAGAAAAAGAAGGAAAGGAAAGAAAAGGAGAAAACTCATGATCTCATAAAGAAATTTAAGAAGCTTAATGATGATCTAAGTGGATATAAAGATGACCAATTGGAGAACAGTGATCTTACTGAGGAACATGGGCCACCTGTTTGCTACATATCTGATGGCAGCGAAAACAGCATCAAGAGGAAAAGGGAAACCCGTTCCTCTAGTGAATGCGGGGTTGCTGGTGAGTTTTGTTCATCGTTTTATCTGATAAGCTTCATTTGCTTATTGCTCTGGTTCCTTACAGGCATGTATATACAGATATTGGGATATTGATTCTTGTGTTGTGCAATGAATAGGAAACATTATAAAGATTCGGTTTTCGTTGAAAAAGCCTTGTGAACCTGATGCATCTCTCAGTGAAGAACTGGTATGCTCTACCTCTGGAAGGGCAGATTCTTCAACCCCATCAAAAGCGCAAGACCAATGTTACCCTTGGAGTAAAAAACCCTGTACCAGTTCTCCTGTGCCTGAACAGAAATTACGGTGTGATGACGAATGGAGAGAGCCAATTCCCTCTTCTTCTGGAACATCGGTGTATGACAACCAGAGGCAGAAGGCAGCATTGCAGTATAAAACCTTGATTGAGGATTGGATGCCACTTCCTCTCCAAGTTAAGGAGAAGGACGACGATGATTGGCTTTGTATGACAAATCTGCAAGGAAGACGTGCCGCTAAGAGATCTAAAGTTGACAATAAAGTTACATGTAGTGCTAGTGCAACTTCATGCCCACATGCTCGTTTTCTTCCGGAGGCTGAGATTTATGCATTGCCTTATACGGTTCCATTTTGAGTCGTTTGACTTTCAAAGGGCCTTTTTTTTCCTTCCCCAGAAAGAGCGGCCCTAATTCTTTCAATAAGTTATCTTAATTGTACTCTTGGATAAGTGCATGGCGGTAAAGGGTTATAATGCCCCACAACTTGTACAGTTTGAGGTTTTTCTAACAAAAACTATTTCACGCAAAAAAGAGACGAGAAGAATTAATCTGCAGTTTTTTCCTGACATTTGAATTGTATATGTTCCATTTCATTGTAGAATAGCATGGCAAAATTTCATAAAAAAAATACTAATATCATAACTGCCATTTACATCAAGAAATCAAGTTGATATATATTTTCGAGTTCGCTTAATAAGCTTAAACTCAATGAACAAGCGACGGAAATGCTGTGGAACTATGAAAGTTATTATGATCAGCCCTGCACTTTCTTAAGGTAATCCTTCAGCTTTAAACGATGCTCTTTTCCAGCTCTACATCTTGATGTGGTATAATTGCTACACATTGATGTTGAACGATCGTCTTTAAATGGTACTGAAAGATATGTATATAGTTTGTGAACAAATTCTGGAGAGAGGTCATCAACTTCCTGGTCGTTCGGCGCTTTCAAATCAGTAGCATGGAAATTACACCACTCTCTTGGTTCCTTATCTCCCCGCAATACTTCTAGTGCCTGGAGGGTAGACAATGAGAAACATCAACTTTTTTTTAAGCTTGTCTCAAACAATAATCATAGCAAATTAACTGAATCAAAGTACTATATCTACTTGGAGGTTTACCTCCTACTTAGAATGGTAATATGACAGGATTGAAAACATGTCAAGCTTTTGTTTGGAGGAATTTAATAATGAAGCAGGGCATAGGGGAATGTCAACCACCATAATAAGCCCACTGAGTTTCTTGATTCATGAAACCAACCTCCTATGAACAAGTTCTTATCAGTTTTAAAAGCAGCTTAGTGATATACCTATTTCCTACTGTTCAAGGTTTAGAAGGCTTAGATATAGACGGCAAGAATGTCTACCTGGCTCACTTTTGGCCGGTATCTGTCCAACTGATTGAGGCAGAGGGAGGCAGCGAGAACCATTCTATGCATTTGAGCAACGTCAAAATCTCCATCTAATAATGGATCCACTAATCCTTCGAGATTCCTTCTTTCTAATAGTGCCCTAGCCTGTGTTAGATGATAATTTGGTTATTTAACCTGTAATGGACACATCCCTCTGAAGTGTCTTATACCTTCAAGTAATAAATATGTGTAAAAGCACAAATTCTTACCCATTCGATAAAGCTCTCTTGTCCTTGCAGAGCCTTTGAGCTAATTGGCCTCCTTCCTGATACCAATTCTAGAAGCACAACGCCAAAGGAATATACATCAGTCTTGTCGCTGACCCTTCCTTCCATGAAGTACTCAGGAGCTATATACCCAAAAGTTCCTACGACATTGCTCTCAATCATGTAAGTTGAATCCATTGGTCCTCGGATGGCAAGCCCAAAATCAGATAACTGCAGGGGTAAAGTGGAAAAAGTATTGATACTTCAAGTTTTTACAAGCCATCTGGTTAGAAACTCATCTAATTAAACTGCTCTTTCTGGGTCATAGTCAAGGTTAACAAGTTATAGCAAGTAGCAACTGTGCTCGCAGTAAAAACCCGGCCCTGTAGAAATTCACTATTTTATTCAATTTATCTTTCTTAATTATGTGCTAGGATCCCAAAATGACTTGGAAAAGTTTTCATACAAAACAATATGTTGCATTATACTAATATTACAAAAAGAAGAAAAAGAGGGGGAAAAAAAAGGGTTTACCTGTGGCTGAAAACCATCAGAGAGAAGAATGTTAGAAGATTTTACATCTCTGTGGATAACGGATGGAGAGCATTCATTATGCAGGTAAGTTAAAGCCTCGGCAATTGCCGTGGCAACTTTAAACCTGACCACCCACGGCAACACAGATTTCTTGTTTTGACCTGTTTTGGAAATAAAATATAGTGAAAGTTAACTCCTCTGTATCTTTATTTGTATGTAACAGAAGCAAACCTTGCAAGTTGGGGAAGATTACCATGGAGAATTTCCTCTAAACTCCCTCTGTGAAAGAAGTCATAGACTGAGATGAGATGGTCATCTTCAACACAAACTCCAATTAGAGGCGTGATATGCTTGTGTTTCAATGAAGAAACAATATCAACTTCCAAGGAGAAGTCACTCCAAGCTTCTTTGTATGATTTTAGAATTTTAACAGCCACTGGCTTGCCACCGGGAAGACACCCTTTGTACACATTGCTGGATCCTCCCTCTCCAATCAAGTTTTCTGGTAAGAGAATCAAACATATCCGAGAGAAGACTTGAAAAACAAGACCAAAAGCTAACTTGTCTCTAAGCCTTTAAAAATACATATTGAACTCCAAAGGAAGCTTGACTTGAAAGATTACCTGGACAGAATCCAGAAGTTGCTTGCTTAAGCTCCCTAAGACTAAACTGCTTGCAACGAAGCTCCAAGTCGTTCGGCATCTTTCTTAGTGCTGGCAAATAATTTTCTATTTGGACAGGGTTTTCCACTTTGGTGCATACTAATGCAATTTTGGAAGGTGGAAGTTCGACTGTTGATTGAATAGGTGCGTTCGCTACACTCCCAACCATTGGCATTTTTGTAGCTTCATATTCTGAAAGAGAATCTGAAGCAGTGGAAGCAGTAATTCGGAGAAGAGGCCAACCTGGTTTCGAATATGATTCTAAATCTTCTGTATTCAAAGAAACTGAAACTTCTACATTATGTTCAACGGACATATCTCTAGCTTCAGGATTCTTAAACTCTTGATTTGGAGCAGATTTTCTTCGAAGCAAAGGCCAGCCGAGACTTTGTTCTGGCAGTTGTCTTCGGATTACAGATATTGAATTCAAGAGAATAGCCGTGCGGTTATGATTAGGACTAGAATAGCTATCTTTGAGGCCTTCGATATCATCTCTTGATACATCTGAGGCTGCCCGAAATGCAGGAGATTCAGTTTCTTCAGACTCTGGTTCTTCAGCAGGTCTCAATCTAACACTGTTTTTATTGAGATATAACTCAGGTCTCAAATTTAACCTGAAATCTACAAAACTGATAGAAATTAGAAACTTACTCTAACAATTCAAATTATTTTAACATATGACTTTTACTCAAACCTTCTAAGTGGTGATCCAAAAGTATGTCCAAGAAGATATTTCCCTTGTGGACAGCCAGAAGAGCACTATAGCTGGCATATGATATACGACTCCTGCAAAACATTTCTTTGCTTTATCAAAGGAAAGAACTCTAGGATTCCATATGCTTATCACCAAAGATAAGTCAGCTTACCAGAGAGCCACCTCTATGTCTCTTCCTATAAAGGCAGCCATGGCTGCACAACGTTTGGCTATCTTCTTTAGAACCTTTCGCGTCGAACTTGTTTGTGAAATTGGACTGCCAAGGTTACCCTGACAGTTAATTGTACGAACAATTAATGAATTTATTTCTTATAAAAAATAACAATGCTAGAATGAGACAAACTGATGATAATGGCATACCCTTTTCACAATAGCGAAGTCCCTGCCAATTTTCCTGCGATCTTTTGGTATCCAGGCTCTTAGCAAAGGAAGGTCTAAAAAGACAATATCAATCAGAAAAAAGAGATAACATGGCTAATTTATTCAGTTTATTGGCAAATGGGAAAAAGTTAGCAATACCTGAGTCTGCAAATACTTGGATTGAGACTAAATCTTTTCCTATCTGTACTGATTTCACAAGCTCACCATGATTAATAACTTGCCTGCCTGCAGTGGTTTCCTTCTTAATCGTCATCTTTGTCACTTTAACCAGAACACTGCGCTTCAAATTCATTTCTATCTAATCGAGTAAAGCTTCTATGTTATTATTTATTGACTGAGATTTTTCTTCTTGAACGAAAATAAGCCGTCAAAGACTTTTCAATTAAAAGAGTCCGAGCAATAATAAAATTAATATAATACCAAAGAAAATTCTCAAACATTTCCTTATTTCACAAAGAAACAGTGATCAAACGATGTGATAAAACAGGAATAATATTCTTTCATGAAAATAATTTAAACTGTGAGAATAGGGCAATATGGGTAAATGAGCTGATCAAGGAAAGAATGTGAAACAAAGATGACACGACACGTATCTGTCTTAATTCGAAACTTTGACGGCTAAATGTTCTTTGTTTTGTAATCAATGGAGCGAACTTCACCAACCAAGTTTTCGAGTTTTTTCTCCAACCAAACCACTCTTTAATCTTATTTATTAAATTGGAGTAGTTTCAAACGTAATTCTTAAAATGAGGTGTATGTGTGGACTCTACGTCAGATAAAAAATAAAATATTTAATTAATTATAATTTACCAAAAATTCAATTAAAAATGGCGTGCTGTTCTTCTCCATTAGTTTTTTTTTTGGCAATCAAAGTAATGAGACATTATACAGCAACTAACAGATAACAATCTTTAGGAACTTCAAAGAAAAATGAAAGGAATTAGAAATCTCACCATCCTAAAGCTTTAAACACTAAATCAAGGTGGGGCAGGAAGCTATATTGTTCTAGGATGAAATCAAGGAAAATGGGGGAATTAAAACCCAGCTAATGACGATGCACATCCTACTCTTGAATTAGACGGGGTATTAGCAAGCCAAACGGTAGCTAAACTGGGTTCTTGGAACCAGTTTACTCTTACCGCTTCAAAGCCATCAAACTTTGCTGGATTGGTTTCTTCAACATCAGTTAGTTTGGGAAAAAAAAATCGAGAAAAAAATCAATTCATAATTATTGAAACGATAAAATTTAAATATTAAATATAATTAAATTCCAATCAAATTTTAAGTTAAGATGTAAAAAAAATAAAAAAAATTAAATCGGGTTGTATATTTTTTATTAATTCATATATTTTTTAAATATTTATAAAATAAATTTTATTATTTTATATAAAAATTTATTTAAATATATTTAAAATTTCATTAAAAATATATATAAAACAAAAAAAATTCAAATATATGAATTTAATCTAATCGAACTAGTAAAATTTGGTTTGGATGAAATCAATTTTTAAAAAATTAATTTAATTTAAATTTAAATTAAATTTTAAAAATTTATAATATTACGTATTATTTAAAAAAATTAAAACCAAATTAATTTTGTTTTTGTTAGGTATCAGGCAAGATTTAGGTTTTGGGATGTTGTCGTGTGAATTCATGGCATAAATTTTTGAAAAATGCAAGATTCACGATCACGTATTAATCATGGCATGTAGATTGTGGATGATCTTGCTTTGTTAAAAAAGAGAATTGAGCAATTCTTTAGAAAAAAAAAAAATGGAAAAATGGAAAGGGGATGCATGTCAAAAAATCAAGAAGATTCTTTTCATTTTTCTAAGGACAGAAGAAGTAGGTTTAATTAATTTAAACTTTCTTGATTAAGCTATTTCAAACTGAAGTTTGTTATATAAAGTTGCTTGGATATGCATACTTTGCAAGTTTGGATTTTGCTTAGAGTTGGAAACCCAGAAATCTATTATAAAAAGAATGAGGTAATGGATACGTTTACTAGCATTTTATGATTGCTTTAAAAAAAAAAAAAAACCCCAAGGCGTTAGTCAACTTTCAAAAGCTAGTAGCATGGTAGTCAATTTTCAAAAACTGGTAGCATAGAGGTACTGATTCTATATTTGTGAGTCGTCAATTTTAGAAATTAGACTACTTAATATTATTTCAGAAATTATTTTGTATTCAGATTTATGTTTTTATTTTAAATCAATGTCTTTATCGTCGGCCAAAAAAAAAAAAAAAGAGATATATAATCACACAAATTTATCTGCCAGGAAATTAAAGAAGAAAGGAGTTTGAAAAAAAAAAAAGTAATGTACATATTGACGTAAAATCTAGTTGTACAATATCACCTGATTTTTAAAATAAAATTTAATAATATTCCGTTTAAAAAAAAAAGATTACAAAGTACTATAGTTTAGGAAAAAATTCTCACGTTTTCACATGAAGTGATTGCCGCCAACATTATCTAATTAATAATCATATTTAGACTGAAATCAAACCTGCAATTCATTTTTTTGGTAGTTGGGACTTTGGAAGTCAACAAGCTCCCCACTTTGAGCTGAATTAGATATTTCTTCACGCCTTAGCTGTCTATAATCACCTTGGTGAATCCTATGCTGAATTCATGGATTATAGGGAAAAAAAAAAAGTTTCTGCTTTGTTATGAAGAATTAATTTTACCATTGGAAGAAAAATTTTGCATTATCATGCACCCAAATATTTAGGAATAATTTATTACGTGTAATAAATTAATTGAGCTTAATTTTTTATTTTATTATACTTAATAAATAGATACTTACTTTTCAGTATGAATTATGAATTATTGTCTTCTCATGGCACATATTGATTTTACCTGTTTAAATATTCTTGACACATGAATTAAAAAAAAAAAAAAAGGACAAATTGATGTGAGAGAGAGAAGAATCTATTGACAAGGACAAATTACCTGAGGTCCAAAGTAGTCTTTTCTGAAAAACCCATTGTTAATTTAATTGGGCTAAACGTTGGGCTTGCCCTCCCCAATAAATTATCCCACAAAACACGTTTTTTTATTTTAAATTTGGGCTAATCGTTACCAATTCGGGCTTGCGTTTAGTGGCAATTTTGGGTCGGAAACTCCAGTCGAATACTCTACTCGAAGATGCTCTACTGCGGGCAATGGGCGTCTTTGTCCATAAATTTGAATAGGAACAAGTATATATTAATATAAAATAATTGTTTTATGTAATTTTTTTTCCTCTGTCGTGGACTGTCTCCACTCTCCAAGATTATATTTCCTCTTTCCTGCTCTTAAGATAATCTAAATTTAAATGGATTTTAGTTTCAGCATAAGCCAAGTGAGATTCACTATGACATGAACACGTTTCTGTTGGCCTTGAGCCATGTGGTTGCGATATCTTTTTTAAATTTGCCTTTTTCTTCTTTAAAAACAATTTGTTTAAGCGTCGACAACGTAACCATCTTCCTTTCATAGGTCAATCTTTAATGAATGCAACATTTACTGTCTCAAAAACAACAACCAAAAAGCTTCATCATTTTGGACCAAAAGAAACGTATCTAGTATTATACATCTCGATTTTGCAAAAATATTGAAATAGAAAATACGCAGGAAGTAAATTTCAACCCATGACTAAATCCAACGAGCTCAAGCATTATTTTGGACCAGGCCAGAGTAAGCTAATTCCAACCTGACGTGCATTGCATAGGATTTGCCAATTTTCTTTGGACATCTTAATCACCAGAGGTTCAGACTTCAGAGCCAATTTCACCCTTTCTTATGTTTTTAAAAGGAGGATGTGATTGTCTCTTTCAGATGTAGTACAAGCTAACAAATTGCTTCTGTACTGGGTTAAATCAAAGCATAAACTGTTCTGTACTGGCAGAACTAAGATTTTAGACTTTCTTTTATTTTCAGCGACATCTTATTTTGAGTCCTGAATTGCCAAATTAATCAGTTTAGGGGCTTCAGGCTAAGGGGATTGCTCTGGGTTTTAGGGGTCAACAGTTGGCAGCAGCCCTGAAGCTGTACAGTTTGGCATCAAACGAAGCGAGAGCTATTAACTATTTCCCATCCAATCCATCGTCATCCTTGGCCTCTGGAAGGTAAGGAATGGATTGCAAAATTTGTAGTACTGCAATCTATTTATATCCATAAAGAAGACAAAAAGAAGGAAAAACCAACCATCTACGGAAAAGCATGACTTGTTTTAAACAGACAAACCAAAACACACATAAGTAAGACTCTACTTTTAACTGTTTTGTTGAACGTCAGTTCCAACAAATCAGTTTGTGATCAAAACTACTGTTAACAATGCCACCCAACTCTATAGCTTCTGACATCTTCCAACATGTAACCTGCAATAACCCATTTGATAATCCTATACTTCCTGCCAAATAGGCTTTGCTTTTTGTCTATAAGCTGACCAAATTCACCAAACTAAGCAAAATTTGCTTCCTCCGAACCTCGTCTGTTTCCAACTTGATAAGCTCTTGGAAGAAACGAAACAAGCTTTGGTCGGTATGGGGAATTATTTAATCACAAAGCATCCTCCATTTCGTTTGTTATTTTATAATTTTATACACAATATTTTATTCATCTCAATCAAAATTCCAGAACAAAAAACCATGAGAGAAAAAACCAAATCCCTTATGGGTTTTTCTTAGCCGGAGACAACCTTATATCTTACAGGTTCAAAACTCAAAATCCTTTTTTTTTTCAATTTTTTCATTTACTTTTTATAAAGAACCGTATGGAATTTGTTGAGGGAGCCTGAACCGGACCTGAGAAGCAGGCGAACGAACCGCCACGCCGTGCCAACAAATTCCACCCTTGCACATATCGTGAACATGAACTGAAGCGGCGTGATCACGTGAAATCGCGTACGTGGCTTTACGAGTGACGTCCCACGTCAGCGTCCCAACCAAGATGAAACCCACCACCGTGCTCGACACAATCAGCACAAACCCACCACCGAAGCTCCGCCCACACAACAAACCATACGCCTTTATCCCTGCTATCACCGCCACGTAGATCATCATCAAATTCCCAATCACCGCATCCGATATCGCCATATCCCCCAACAATTCCCCTCTTCTTCCACTCTTAATGCTAAAGAGGGGCGCTGATGATAAAGAAAAAAGAATTTGGTGCGAGGAGGGATGATTTTAACGAGTCTCAGGGGTTTAGACTAATATAAAAGTACAGTCGAAATTACCAAAACGGCGTCATCTCTTTTAAGACTTTATCTTCTTCAGTCGTCGATTTTTTCCTTCCAATCAAATTGCGACACGTCTCTATTCTATGCCTTCTAGATATTGTAAACGTTTTCTCCACGGCCATCTTTCTTCTGTTGCAGCGTGACGACGTCGGTTTTGGTGACGCCTTGGACAAGGTGAAGGTACCTTTCTGTACGTTTCTAAATTCCAAGTCCATTTTTTTTTCTTTTAGAGTGATTTTCATGCATGTTTGAATGACATAGAAAAATGGGCACTTCGCCATTTTTCAATGTCACGCGGTAAACACAGGAGGAAAGAGGTGATCCCTCATGAGGTCGTGAATTGAGCCACGTTTGGGCAAAAAATTTTGTGTCAATCCATTCGCATTAATTAATATGTGATGACGAAATCCCAACGGAAAACAAATGTTTCTGTTGCGTAGAAGTTTATTCTCAATCAAAGTCGTGAGAGTATGGTGAGGAGGAGACATGATGTGCAAGTTTACCTTGTTTGTTAACCCGGTAAGATCATTATTACCACTTTTATTCGTGATTAATCATTAATTAAAGCCAAGTTGTCGTAGTTGAACCTATTTAAAGTTATTTAATTTATAATTAAATGTTTTAATTTGTGTAAATAAAGGTAAAATATTATCAAATATTTATAACTAAAAATAAATTTGAATGAAAATTTATGTATATTTTTATGTGTGTTTACTTGCATGATTTAATTTTATACTGATTTATATTCAAAACTAAAAAATAATAATAATAAAATCATAAAAAAAATTAGTTTCATAAAAATAAAACAAATTTTTTTGTCCTAGCTTCATATTTTTCTCTCTTTTAACTTTTGTTTCTCTATGAAGCTTCCCATTGTTCTGTTCTTGAACAGGGATGAATCAGGTGGATTATCATACAAAAATCTAAGAAAATTGGTTAATAACTACACTAGTTTATAAGGATTTTTTATATTTAATACTGTTAGTGGTGGAACTGGTTCTAATTTGGGCTTCTTGCTTTTGGAGCGTTTGTTTATCGACTATGGAAAGAAGTCAAAACTTAGTTCATCATTTACCCTGCTTTTTTGGTATAGCCTTCTGTTTGAAAAGAAAAAGAATATGATGAAACCTGCAGTTAAGAAAATCGATTTGTTATTCAATGGTGTTTAAAAGCGAAAATAGAGAAAGTGGATTTCGAAATCAGAGTACCCAACAGTAAGGAAAGGATTTGGGTTTTTAAAATCAAACAAAAATTTCTTGGTTCTAACGGTAAGGAAAGGATTTAGGTTTTCGAAATCAAACAAACAAAAATTTATTAGTTCCAACAATAGGGAAAGGATTTGGGTTTTTGAAATCAAACAAAAATTTTTTGGTTTAGTTGTGGAATTTTGAATTTCATAGGTATTATAATTGTTGGGTTTGAAGCCATACACACAACAATACAGAAGTAATATATCGTAATAAACTCATAATAATAGATAACAATTAACAATCAACAAAGTAAAAAAAATAAAATACATCAAGATTTACGTAAAAAATCTTTCAGTGTAAAGGAAAAAATCATGGACTACTAAAAAAATTTTTACTATCAAATAATGGATATATAAAGTTATTTTATATGTAAAACTAAAGCTAATAAATAACTAAAAAGACAATTGAAGAAATCTCACTAAATAAGTGACTTAACAAATATACCTTAGATTTGTTTCTAGAGAGCTTCAACCTGATCTTTATCGTTCAGAATACAGAACTCTGAATCATAAAACTGCTGATAAAATTTCAGCTCAATTGAATCACGAATCGACTTCTATTCAACCAACTCTTCTTTTTCCATTTTCTCTCTATTTTTTTGGCTTTTCTTCTTTCTTTTCTTGGTTTACGACACACTTTAAAATAGCCCTATCTCATTTTATTAAGTAGTTAGGGCTCTATGTAAAAAGAAATACCAAAGGCCATGGCCTTTGATTGGTCCAAAATCAATTACATAGGGCTGGGCCCCATTTTTCTAATAGTTCTCCCTTCAACCCATTAGGAGGGAATTCATCACCATAACAGTTTCATTTAGAGCTTACTTTGGTTAAGGAACTCATTTTAACCAAGTTATTGTAGAGCTCAAGCTTCTCTCAAGAAAGTGTCTTAGTCAAACATATTTGCTACATTCTCATCAGTATGGACTTTCTTCAATAGCATCTGTTGTTCCTCAATCACTAAACGTAATCAATAATATCCAACATCAATTTACTTTGTTCTAGCATGGTACATGGCATTCTTATTCAAATCTAAAGTACTCTGACGATCACAAAATATCACATACTATTTCTAATTTAACCCTAATTTAAGAAAAAAAATTTCATCCAAAGCATTTTTTTACTTGCTTCAGTTGTTACAATATACTTAGTCTCTGTAGTTGATAAAGTAACACACTTCTGTAATTTAGATTGTCAAAACACAACTCTTCCTGTAAAAGTGAACAAATATCTTGAAGTAAATTTTTTACCATCATTATCACCTATCATGTCGGCATCAGTAAACCCTTCTAGAATTGGTTATAAAACTCTATAAGTCAAACATATTTTTGAGGTGCCCCTCAAATATTTAAAAATTTATTTCATTGTTTCTCAGTG
This sequence comes from Durio zibethinus, assembly GCF_002303985.1. The sequence goes on from NW_019167826.1 coordinate 933,475, forward strand.
AACTTTTCTCGGATTAGAAAGAAATTTGCTCATTATATCAACTACATGAGCAATGTCAAACTGTGTATAAACCATAAGATACATTAAAAAATTGATTACAAAAGAATAAAAAATACTAGACATAGCTAGTTGCTTTTCCTTAGTCATCGGACAAGATTTCCTACTCAAATAAAAATGGTTGGCAAGTGGACTACTAATTGATTTAGTATGTTACATGTTGAATCTACTAAGCACCCATTCAACATATTTTTTTGTGACAATCACAGCTTTTCAGCTCTTTTATCCCGGATAATGTCTATACCAAGAATCTACTTTGTTAGACCTGAATTCTTCATATCAAAAGACTTAGATAATTGTTCTTTCAACTTACGAACTATATCAACATCTTGTCCCACAATCAACATATCATCAACATATAATAAAAGAATAATGAAGTTACCATCAAAATTTTTTTTATATACAAACAAAGATTCACTGTCTTTTTTTATAGCTATGGCTCACTATAAAAGAATCAAATTTTTTATACTACTGTCACGGAGCTTGTTTCAAGCCATACAAGCTTTTTTTTTTCAATTTACAAACTAAGTGCTCTTTTTTTTCACTTCAAAATCTTCAAGTTGATTTATATAAATGTCTTCTTATAAGTCACCATGCAAGAATGCAGTTTTAATATCAATTTATTCAAGCTAAAGATTCAAACTAGTTGTTAATCCTAGTACCACTCAAATTGAACTCATTTTCACAACTGAAACGAAGATCTCATCAAAATCGATGCCTAATTTCTGAAAAAAATCTTTCACCATCAATCGAGTTTTATACTTCACTAGCTTATCGTCATCATTTTTCAACTTGAACATCCATTTATTTTTCAATGGTTTTTTCCTTTTCAAAAGTTTAACAAGATTATATGTATCATTTTTTCGTAATGATTCCATCTTTTCTTTCATTACTTTTAACCAGTACTTTCTATCTGGAGTTACTTACACATCTTGAAAAGCTCTATGGCTCTCTTTCATTAGTAACTAAAATAAAATTTGACCTTAGATATCTGGTAGATGGCTTATGTTCTCTAGTAGATCTCTTAAGTTGAAACTCTACACCATTTGATGCTAAAGGTAACTTTCTCTGCTCAATACTCTTAGATGAAAGGATTGTTCTCCTTGCTCAAAACTAATTGCATCTGACTTATCACTAAGATGACTAGCTCATTCATATCCCTAAGTTCTATTTCTTGTTCATTTTCACTATATATGGCTCTTTCCTATGGAACTCCTTTCGGTATTAAAATATCACACTTAATAATAATCCGTATAATCTTTTCATTTTTTTTGAAGTCTGCTATGATTTTTTTTTCATGAAAAATCACATCTCTACTTTTGACTATCTTTCTCTTCATTGGATTCCATACCCTATAGCCAAATTTCTCATCACCATATCCTACAAATACACATTATATAGCTTTACTATCAAGCTTTAACCTCTGCTCTTTCAGCACATCTATGAATATTTTACATCCAAAAACTTTCAAGTGAGAGTATGAAGCATCTTTCTTTGTCCATGCTCTTTCTGGAATGTTAAAACCCAAAGGAACTGATAGTGATATGTTAAGTAAATAACAAGCTATGTTGACTGCTTCACCCTAGAATGGCTTTGATAATTTTGTCATCCTCAACATGTATCTGACTTTTTTCATAATAGTACGATTCATCCTTTCAGCTATATCATTATGCTACGATATTTCAGGTTTTGTCATCTCATACTGATCTCATGTTTTGAACAGTACTCTTTAAAGTCTTTAGATGTGTATTCCCTACCATTATCAGTCGAAATATACTTCAAGAGTAATCTTGTCATCCTTTTCACTATGGCATAAAATTTTTAAAAATATTACAATACCTTACTTTTATTTTTTAACATATACACCCAAGTCTTACGTAAAGCATCATCAATAAAAGTAACAAAATACATCTTATCACCTAATGATTCAACCTCAATGGGACCACATACGTCAAAATAAATCAATTTCAATCTATTTTCTTTTCTTTGAGAACTCTTATAAAAAAAACTATACGATGCTTACCAACTAAACAATGATTATATGAATCGAAGAGACATACATTTGGTCAAGAGAATGAGAAACTACCTTATCAAAACTTGTAATCTTTTCTCGCTCATATGTATCAGCCTCTTGTACCACAAGTTCGCTGAAGCATTATCCTTAATGGTATTTATCTAGATGCCATTTAATTGCATCATGTCTTATACATTGTACAACATAGTTTTTTTCTTACAATTACCATAAATCATTTGAGAAGCTTTCATTATCCATTCTTTTATCGACTCTCATATTCTTCTTATTAAGACATTAATAGCAAGCAAGTTTATTATCATATTTGAAATGTGTCTGACATCTCTCAAAGTTAACATGCAGCTTGTATTAGTTTGAACAACAATATCACCAATCCCAACAATCTGTAACATACTCTTATTTTCTATCTTAGTGTAACCAAAGTCTCCTACTTTATAAGTTGTAAATAATTTTTTCTTAGGAACACAATGATATGTCGCTCCTATGTTAACTATCCATTCAATGTCAAGATCATCAACATGATTACAATCATCATGTGTATAAATCAAAGTAACTGAATTATTATCTGACTTTACTGCTACAATATTGTCATCATCTGAACTCTTATCTTTTTCATCTTTTTGCTTTTATTTCAAGATTTTACAATGTCATTTTACATGACGTACTTTACCACAATAGAAGTACTTCACTTTATCTCTGGAATTGGATCTATGTTTAGACTTACTATAGGTTTTTGAGTTTTGACCTCTGTCGATGTTTTTACCCTTATTCTCTGTTACCAGAGCTTAATTTTCAGGGTATACATCTTTTTACCTTGCTTTTTCATTAAGCATACTATCATTTACCATTTTCAATGTCACCTTGTAATCAGGAGCTGAATTAAAAATTATCGCAACTAGAGTATTTTAGCTATCTGGCAATGAACCCAAAAGAAACAATGCCTTCATTTCATCATCCAGCTAAGCTCTATAGTAGTCATCCGATTAAATATATCTTAAAAATCACTCAAGTGCTCTGTAATAAATTATCTATCTCTGTACTGTAAAGTTGTAAGCTTTTTAACAAGCATAATTTTATTCATACATATTTTTCTCTTATACAATACTGCTAATTTTTTTCAAACAGTGTGAGCATCTACCTCATACGCTATATGATGAAACACGTTGATATCAACCCATTTTTTTTATTGTAATCAGCGTCTTTCTACCTAACTTTTTTTAGTTTTCATCTTTTATATCTGCTAGTTTAATCGAATTATCTAATACTAGCTCATATAAATCTTTACAGTATAAATTATTTTCTATCATAAGCTTTTAAATTAAATAATTTGATGTTGTCAATTTTATCATGGAGCATGTATCATCTTTCATGATCTCAAATAGAATTTACTTTTGTCTTAGGCTGTTTATGTATTAATGTTTCAAAATAACCCTCGCTTTGATACCACTTGTTGGGCCTGAATCAATAAACACAATAATGCAGAAGTAATATATTGCAATAAATCCATAGTAATAAACAACAATCAATAATCAACAACATAAAAAAAAATAAAACACACCAAGATTTACATGAAAAATCCTCAAGTGCAGAGAGAAAAATCATAGACCACCAAAAAAATCTCCACTATCAAATAATGGATATATAAAGTTATTCTCTAGCTAAAACTAGAGCTAATCAAAAATTAAAGAGACAATTGAAAAAATCTTACCAAACAGGTGATTCAACAAATACACCTTAAATTTATTCCTGGAGAGCTTCAAACTTGATCTTCATTATTCAAAATGTAGAACTCTAAATCATAAACCTGCTGACAAAATTTCAGCTCAATCGGACCATGAATCGACTTCCGTTCAACTAACTCTCCATTCTCTCTTTTCTTTTTATTTTTTTGGTTTTTCTTCTTTCTTTTCTTGGTTTGCGACAATACTTTAAAACAGTCTCACTTAGGGCTCTATGTAAAAAGAAAGATCAAGGCTCTTAGCCTTTGATTGATTTAAAATCAATTACATAGGGTTGGACTCCATTTTCCTAACAATAATATAGATCGATGATTTTTTTTATAGATTAATATTGGGTAATTGAAAATTTAATTATTGTGTAAAAAACCAAAACTTTGAATTTTCTTTCTTACTTTTTATTTTTAAATTGTATTTAAAATAATATAAAAGAATGAAATGATTTTTTTATTTTTTTCTAAAACATAAATCTCAATTTTAGGATAATTTTTAATTTTTTATTTAAAATAATACTTAACCACTAAAAAAGTGACAAATGATACTTTTTTCATTTAATTATTATTTTTATCAAAATTAACTATCACACGTACATATTTTCATCCAATTTTATCTTTAATTATAAACATTCGATAACGTTTAGTTTTTATTTTTACAAATTAAAATGTTTAGTCTTGAATTAAATAATCATATAAATTTTTAATCTCAAATTGAAAATTTAGCCATTAAAATTCCTGTCCGAATGTTATTTAGCAATCAAGATATTGAGATTTCAATAGGGGTTCGGTGGTTCATCGTAGTTTAGCTAAGATTTTAGTTGATGTGTTAGGGTTCATGAAGATGGATGGGTGATTGACTGTGTTCATGAACTATAAAATGCACAATCTGAAACGCTTTTTTGCCTCTTAAAAATGAATACAAATTCAGCAAATGCTTTTCTCAATTGACATGACAAACTTTTTTTAGTTTACAACTTCACATCACAAAACAATAAATTCTTGTTTTTGTTTTGTAATGAATTTACAGGAAAATGACTGATTTGGATATATTGTTTGAAGGATAGAGTAAACATACCATGAAAAAGCTTTACACAGGCTAACTTTTCCCTATTTTTTCTTCAACATATTTTGCAAAGTTTTTGACTAGTTCAAAATTCAACTTTTCATAACCATTTCAAAAGAAATTAAGTATTCAATATTCAATCTTTCACGTCCAAACACGAAACCAACATTGGGGTAAAAAACAAGAACAGAATTGTGTCTAAAACATTTAAATTTGAATGTAGAAAAAAATCAGTTGTAAAGTGCTAATTCCGAACTTTGATTGGTGGTTGCCTTTGTTTCTTTTGTCAGTGAAAAAGACGCTTATATTTCCAATTTGTTTGTATACCTTCGTCGTGAGAACTGACAAATTTTCCATGCTTATCCTAAGGCAGACCACGACTAACTTACCAAAATGCCCACACCATTGAGATTCCTTCTTTGAAAAAGTTTTGTAATCTGCGCAATCATCTAATTAGACACAGGCACACAGTGGTAACAGGGCAACAGCCCCAATCGACACGAGTCATAAGAGCTAAGAATACTTGCAAGTCATGGGAGGAAGACTTTGACCTGTAGCTGCTGCATGTACCATGCCTAACGCCCTTATGAGAAAGGTAGATGGATTAATTTCAAATCGCATAAAGAAAATTTTTGGATATATAAATATTGTTATTGCATATATTAATAAATTGATCTTACGAGAAAAAATAATAACCACATGATATGTGGTATGTCTAATGTCCCAATAGAAATAAAGTGAGTCAGTTTAATAGTCATTTAATAAGGTGTCATAACAAAGCATAATATCGAAGTCTTAACTAAACCAAACATTTAAAAAAGAAAGTAGAGAGGATGACTATCACCACAAAATCATCATAAGATTATGAGAGAAAATATCATACCTAATATTCTTAAGAGACAGACATGATATATTAATCTTTTATCAAATAAAAAAAAATCATTAATCAATTTTACAGGAAAAAGTAATCACTACGTCACACTTGTACCGGCATAGAAAATGCTACCCTTGACTTATCAACTTCTTTGACGGTGCCAAAATCGTGTGTTTGTCATATTGATGAATCATTGAAAATGGGATTGAGTGAGGGACCATTTTACTTGCCCTTGGTCACGTAATTCGGGCGGGTGTCGTAGCAATTGCTTAAAAGCACAATGTTAAAACTTGGAACTGCATCGGCTATATATAACATTTTATGCTTTACTAAGTTCTTAGCTGGTCCAGCTTCTGATCTAGGTATAACGGGCCTACTTCTAGTTCCTCGGCCTCAGGTGGGCCTCTTATTGGGACTATGGGCCACAGTCTATTAAGGAGTTTCCTCCCTTGCATTCAACTGAATAGATTTCAATTAACATGTAAAAAGTTAATCTATTTAATATTTGAATTTTAAAATTTTATAATATTTAAATTATAAAATTATTATTTAATATGATATTCACAATTACGTTATGTTTCCATAGATATTAATAAAAAATAAAAAATAAAAATTTTTTAAAGAAAAAAAAAGATACATGTTAAAATTAAAAAAAAAATATAATAATTATTGTTTGGATAAAAAATAAAAATATATAATTCATTATAATATTTTTTTAATTATAACATTTTTTTATAAAATAACATATAATATATAAAATATATTTTTATACTACTTAACTTGTATAAATAAATCTTTTTAAACAAAATTGAGAATGTTTACTATGATAAGATATATTCACTAGTTAATAGTTTACTCTTAATTTTGTATTAAATTCAACTTTTTAAATTATTCTGATAATAATTTGACTCATTTTATTGTTAAAACTTAAAAAATCATAAAATATTTATAAACTTTAATATTATATAAAATACTTATAAAAAAGCTATTTTTATAAAACATATCAATTATATAATCAAATACAATATCATAATAAAAATATGAATATAATAATCTTTTTTATAAAAATAAAATTTTTTTTAATTTTTCTTAACTTTTCTCCCAAATTAAGGTATTAATAAAAATAAAAATTACAAAAAAAAATTATTAAGTTTCCACCTTTTTCCTTTCCTTTAAATTAAAAATAAAATTTTTTTTCTGTTTTTATTACTTTCCTTTATTTTCTTTTCCTTCCCTTGCCCCTCCTCTCAATCCAAAAATAATGTTAATGTGGCTAACTCCAAATCAATGAATAAATAACATTTCAAATACCACATAAGTAACAAAATCATAGTTTAAATATCATATTAAAATTTTTTAAAATTCAAGTAATATTTCAATTTCACTATAATTTATGAGCCATTCATGCCATTATTCTTAAGTAAAATTAAAATTATGTAAATATAAGACGTTCCCAGAGTTGAACTCAAAACAGAAGAGGCGTGCATATCAACAAGGAATGCTTGTCATCAATTATAGACCATGACAATAAGTAAAACACGAAACAAACCACCTGATGCTTTCACAGAAATCCCTAGAATGCCAGTTAAGGCTATACATGATGGCTTGTTACTTCCTTGAATTAAAAGAGGTGACAGTGATAGAGATACGTGCAGCAAGAAGGTGGCAGGTTGATCCATCTTTGTCAGACTTGAATCTTCCAGTGATCATAATATTGAGCAACCACCAGCTGCCTTTTTCTTCTTCTTATTTTTCTTTGGAGGCTGGAGCACTACCTTGATGGCTGCATCAAAAACTGCCTTCACATTCTGCAGTAAACAAGTCACACAAGATCTCATCATATTAAAAAAAAGGCTTCAACACAATTTTTTTGATAAAAAAATATGAAGAATATGTAGAGAATATTTAACCTGCTGTGTTTTTGAACTACACTCGATGTAGGCAGGAGACCCTATCTGTTTCCTTAATTCCTCTCCCTTATGAAAAAAGCAATGCAGGACCAATATTTTAAATAAGTGAAACACACTCTCATTGAAAAAAAAAATTAATAACATGTAAATATGTACCTGAGCTGTGGAAATAGGTACTGCACCAGGATGATCTACAAAGAATTGCTCATCATCCCGAAGGTCTGCAGTGGAAAAGAGTAGAAAACATGAGAACATTTTATGAAACAGAAAGAATTTCAGAAACATCAGTATAAAAGGATACTCTGTTAATTTGAGAAACATTTCAGTCACTTAGAGAATCAAACCAATTGCAATTCACAAACACATCTATTGAAAGCATATATAAGGATACCATTATCCAGGGAGTACGAATCATACCAAGCTTTGTTCCAACAAGAACGATTGGAACACCAGGTGCATAATGCTTTAATTCAGGAATCCACTGAAATGGAAAGCAAGAAAACACATGGTCAGTTTGCAAATGCATTACACACATCTCATACTGCGTAAAATTATTATATCAAAAGACAAGACATTCAATGGTTAAACCTTCTTGGCAACGTTTTCATAACTGGCCTTGCTGATGAGAGAAAACGCAAGAATAAAGACATCAGCCCCACGATAGCTCAGTGGTCTCAATCTATTGTAATCCTCCTGACCTGTTCCAAGGCAATGAATTCAAACCAAAAGCATGAAACAACACAAACTTAATAATAAAAGAGGAAGTTCAGAAGCTATTTCCAAATTACCAGCAGTATCCCATAAACCCAAGTTGACAGTGCTGCCATCCACAACAACATTTGCACTGAAATTGTCGAAAACAGTCGGGACATAGTCCTGTTACCAGAACAACGTTAAAGCAAACAGTTACCGATAAAGAAAATCAGTACCAACATAATCTAGCCGTGACAAAGAGCATAAAGCCCCAATCTTGGTTTCAACTAATAGCGAAAAGATCTGGTTGTACCTGATCTGTCTACATTCTACGGCATTAACCCCCAATCTTGACAGCATTTATAAATGATAACAAAATTTTCCGAGCAATTTGAAAGTTGTGGAAATATACAACAAAGCTCACTCGAACATCAACAATTTTAAACAATTCTTGTTTCATTTATTCGAAAACAATAAATATTTATATTCTGATTTCCTTTATCTATCTGAGATTAAAAATGGTAATAAATCATGCGATCATGCAACAAAGATCCGAAAATTCAGGAAAGAGAACAGCGTAAAAGGCTGACCGTAGGGAAAGTATTGCTGGTGTAGGAAATCAGCATGCAGGTCTTGCCGACGGCGCCATCGCCGACGGTGACGCACTTTATAAATGTCGAGGCGCTCATTCTCCTTTGCCGCCGTACGAATTAAAAGTAAACCACAATAGAACTAATCGCCTATAGCCTGCTTGTCTCGTTTCTCGGTTTTGTTTTTTCTCGAAATCTTGATATTCTTTTCCAAGAATATCTGGGCTTTTCTTTCTCAGATTTGCTTCACGCTCGTGCTGTTGTTGAACAAAGAATGGGATCCACAGGCTTCATCATTTGTCTCCACGAAGCAAACCCTATGGAGCGGATTGAATGGCGAGCCGAAGCAAGTGAAAAAGAGAGGAAATGGCGAGAGAGGATGAGAGAAAGAAAAGGGGGAAAAAATGGCAAAATGAAAGGAGATAGAGAGGGAGAGAAATTAGAAACGATCACAAATCACAAATGCGGTTAAAGCGTAAGCTGACCTAGCCAGCCTCTCGCCAGCTAAGCCTCTCTGTAACAAATTTTACCACGTACTTTATCATCTTTTTCTCTTTTTTTTTTTATTTATTTTGTTTTTTTCAAAATATAAAAACAATTTTAATTTGCCTTTAAAATATTTTTTCTCACCAAAACTTATGTATTAGTTTTAATTAATATCACTTTTTAATACCAAGAAAAAAGAACAAAGAAAAGCCAAATCCTTGCCTTTCCCTTTTTTTTTGCTTTTCATGTTTGAAAATTTTGAAATAAAAAAGTTGGAATAAAGTCGTAGATAGCTATACTAAAAATAACGAACAAGATTGTTTAAATTTGAATAAAGCCGTGCCTCCAAATTAAAAGTTAGATTCCTTAATTTGAATAAAGCCTTAACTGAAAGGATCCGTGCCGGCCGGCCTGTCTGTTTTAAATTTCAAATTTACCAGTCCACTTAAATGTATGGGCCTTTAGTTGAGACTTTAAAAATTAGCATGGGCTTGCTTAAACTCTAAGGCCTAAGTGTTCATGCTTATAGGGTTTTACTACTATAATTCTCTGAAACTCTGACCAAAAAGAAGGGTTTTTTACTACAATAATGCTTAAAACTATGGGATAATGAAAATTGAGTCTGTGTTCAACTTTCCAAAGCTGCAGCGAGAGGAGCAGATGAAGGTTAAAATTGCAAGGTTTTTGAGTACTTGACCTGGATTTTGGTATGCTGTTATTTACTTGAACTAGAGAGGAAGGAACACTCGACGGGAGGCTGCTTCAGAATCTAATTTTATGTAAAATCTATTGATATATTGCTATCTGGCATGATTGGGGGCTCTTATAAACAGTGGGATGTTGTTGATTGTAATTAGTTTGTTTTTTTAGTTTTATTATTATTATTTTTTTGTCTTAGCTTCTTGCTTTTGCTGGTCTGTTCTTTGTTTCATGTTACTTTGTGTAATAAAATCACATTTATCCACCATCCTTCCATGGACAATGAAATAGAATCAAGCAATTGCGCAAGCATTGCAGATATCTTCTAATTTTACAAAATATTTTGTATAGAAAATACTCTTTGTGATATCTAATTTTTCCTTTTTTCTATTTATTTTCTTTATCTACCCAGTGTTTAATTTGTTTGACCTAATTTTGTCTTCATGTTTACTTAAAACTAAAAAACATAAACTTTTCAACTACTATTTAAAAAATTTTGGTAAATCTAATAAGAAAGTAGCCATCTAGTATATATAATTTATGTTCACCCTAACTCAAAAACAAGGTGGTGATCACAGTATGAGCATACAGATCAAGTTACATTATAATACTATATCACTATAGGAAGAAAAAAAAGAGGCTGGAGGTGATCACAATATTTTCTCATGCCATAAGAAAACTTCAGGACAAAAACGAGAACCAAAGGGAAAACAAACTTTCGTTATTCAGCGGAGACGTAGGAGTCTTCGGAGATTGTCAGTGGCTCCAGCATCGACTGCTACAGCTTCAGGGTTGCAACTAAGCTTTGGTCTAAGCGAAAACTTTGGCAAAGGCAAACTGCTAGGTGGTGGAGAGAGTGTAAAGACAGAAACTGAAAACTTCTCCAAATCCTTCGCAACGTTACCTGTTGCTAGGTATGATGGTGCTAAGACCTTGGGTAGATTATTCGGGTTGGGTCCTAACGGGTTCGCTGATGCCATGACAAAGGACTTGCTTATGGCTTGTGTTTTCGTTGCTTCTGTAGGCTTCAAATGATCTTTCTTTGGCTGATCTTCTACTTTGACAGTGAATTGTTTTGATTTTGAACTTTTTGGTGTGAGAGATTGGTCTGATCTGGTTCTCCTGTTTTTCCTGTTAGAAGGAGAAGAAGACAGGCTTCGGGTTCGAGGAGGGACAGAGCCATGGAGGGTTTTATTAGGGGTTGGAAAAGGAAGGAGAGGTGGTTGATGTTGTTGCTGTTGCTGCCGCTGCTGATGATTTTGATAGAATATTGGATTGGGAAGAGAAGCTGAAGGAGGATAAGGGAAGGAGAGAGATGGTGGGGGAGCAAACAAGAAGAGGCCTCCTCCATGGATGATGTTTGTGGGAGCTAAACTCTTTGGAATATTCTTGAGTTGCTTGTATGGAGAAAATGATTTCTCAGCTGAAGAAGATGACATGAAAATTGCGTCCATAATACTGGGTTTTGTTTGTCTGTGACTTGAAGGAGATAGAAATCTGTCAACAAAATCCTGGAAAACAAGAAAAAAAAAAGAACCTTTTACAAAGTAAAAAAATGAGACCATAAACCAAAAGGAGTTGATGATCTTTGAAATAATACGATCAAAAGCCTGACAAACCAAAACCTTGAAAATCTATATATCTCTGAGGAAATCTTTACAGATTTTCTCAATGAAAAGCAAAAAAAAATTGTATCAGCGAAACGCTAATTAAATAATAGATACAAAGCCTATATTCATCAAGAGAAAAATGCTTAAATTACTTCGATCCCAACCGGATCCGAAAGACCCCTTTTATCTAAGAGGGTTTGGATTCATATTTTATTTTCTCTACCAAACTTTGTTGAACTCTGTGCCTCTTTTTATTGAAGCCATAACCAAAAAGTTTTTCAACGATGAAAAAGGTTTATAAGAAGTTTTTAAAAATACTCAAGTAAAAATTAAAACTAATAGATTAAAAGTTTTTATTTTATAAATTATGTAAAATTTTAAAAAAATTTAAAATATTTATTAAATAGATATTTTAAATAAAAAAATTAATAAAATTTTTATTATTGAATAAATATTGATCAAATTTAAATTATAAATAATATTTTTAATAATTTTTTATATATTTTTAATAATTTTTTATATTTAACTCTATCAATTTAAATTTTTATTAAATTTTATTTATTTTTTTAATAAAAAATTTATAAATTTTACTTATAAAATTTTATGTAAATTTTATTATTCAACAATTACTTTATTTTTTACTGGATTAGTATATTTTTTCAATTTTATAATTAAAATGTCACCATCACTCCTAATTTACTGACAACCACTGTAATCGGCTACCCCACTATAAGTCCAAGACCAGGGAGACACTTTTGGACGGCAGCCGTCGATACTATCTTAACCGTTGGATCCAATCATTGGAAATTACCGTTGAGGAGATGCTAGCCGTTGATCACTTACTCGGGTTCTTTGAGGTTGGTTTGGTTCGAAAGGGACTGGAAAAAGTCCTAGACATGCAATATCCCTTTTGGTACGAACCATAATTATTTTGTGAGGGTTGATCTAATCTGTTAGAAAAATATTTCACCTCTATAGAATTAATCAATTACAATTTATTAGTATAAGATTTATCAAAAAATTTTCATAAAATTTATATTTTTAAGTGATAAATTTTTATATAATTTTATATTTATGCTTAATTAATTATAAATTTATAGTATAATTTTTTTTTTATTTTTTAATGTGACAATAGAGAGTGATACTTCAATAATCCATAATCAGATATGCAATGTTTGTCAAACAGTTAATGAATATATTTAATTTTTATTCATTAATAAATTAATTGATCATAAAAATAAAAAATAAATTATATTCAGTTTATTTACATTTAATGTGTGAATGAATAAAATACTTGATAAATAATTATTTATTAATAGATTTAATTTTTATTTATTTAATAATTTTAATAAACAGTCATAAATAATATTTAAAATTTATTAATTGATAAATAAATTAAAAATATAATAAAATTCGTTCAGCTATTCTTTGACTTAGCTTGATGAGATTTCCGGTCCATGACTGGTTGGTGCCTTGCACGTAAGCTTTCTTCATGTGACATTAATGTGATGTTAAAGTAGTATAACCACGTTTATGATCATGTAATTTACTGTCAATTGTTAAAAAAAGTACAATTAAAACTTTCATATTCAAGTTAATTTTATAATTTGATCTTTTTATTTGAAGTAAAGTTATATATTTTGTATTAACTTACTACCTTAGCTATGAAATTAGAAGAAAAGAAAGTAAGTTTATTAAATTTTCATAAAAAAAAATAGCAATCAAAAAGAAAATAATGAGTTACAAGCATCAGTTGATACGACATTAATTAAATCATTATATAGTATATTATTTTATAAATTATCAATGAATGATAGTAGTATTGAAATTTTTAGATCGAAATAATAAAAAATCATAAAATTTATTATTTTTTAGATAAATCTTATATTTTTGTTACATTCAAATAAGTTTTTAATTTTTATTTTATATCTAAATAAATATTTAAACTTTAATTTTTATCTAAATAAATCATTACCATTTAATTTATACTTAAATAAACTTTTAACATAATGAATATTTTATTTGAAATAAGATATCCCTCGATACAAATCAAAAAATAAAAATTTATTTAAATATAATAAAAATATATAAACTTAAATAAATAGAATAATAAAATTCGAATGCTTATTTAATATTTTAATCAAACTTTTATTAATGAATATCTTTACAACCACTTCTTGTGAGTTTTATTTAGAAAATTGTTTTCATTTAATGGCATTCAAAGATTTAAGTCATTAATTAATAATATTTTTTTAACTACACAATTAATCCAGTTAATACTCTTCAACTTACACAATTGTTGATGTAAACATTTTATATTGCCTAAGTGTGTGTTAAAAAGGATCAATAAGTTATGCTTTAGCTTCTTTTGAAAAAACCATGAAAGGCTTACCAGAAGAGTTAAAGTCAGTTGGGAAGACATTTGCCACTCTATGTCTGAATGAGGATTGGGTATCAAAAACACACTAACTTGGAATAAGGCATGCATGATGAGGAATATTTGGTCTATTTTCTAAAAAGCAAGATTTATATAGATAGCTTGGATTGAAGCCTATGTCTTGAAAGGTAGAAGTATAAGACAAGTTGAACCACTTTAAGGTAACATTGAGGCTGGAAGAAACTACTTCAACTTCGAACTACTACACACCAATTTATAAAATAGGAAAATGGTATTGAAATGTGGCATGTCCTTAGCAATGGCTATTATATTGCAACGATTTGGAATGAGATAAGATTTAAGCAAAGAAAGGTTGAATGGCATAGACTAATCTGGTTTTAGTATCATATCTCAAACCACTCAATGATTACATGGATGATTATACTAAATAAGCTTCCAATAAAAGATAGATTGAAGAATTAGAGAGTGGAGGTAGATGAAAGGTGTTGCTTATGTCAACATTGGAAGGAATCCAAGGACCATTTATTTTTTGGTTGTGAATATGTAAAAATGGTGTGGAGAAGGGTATTACAATCATGCAATATTGACATAGTAGTCGGAGAGTGGACTAAAGAATTGAAATGGACAGTGACAAAGATAAAAAGTAAGACACTGATATCAGTAGTATTGTGTATTGCTTGGAATGCTTATATATATTATATATAGAGAGAAAGGAATTGCAGATTATTCAATAATAAAGAAGAAACAGAAGAACAAGTGTATGAACTGATCAAGAAAGCTGTTAAGATTTGATTTTATAGATTGTATTCGATTGCTGTTGATCCAATCAACAAGGTTTTGTGTAATGTTTGAAATATAAATAAAGCTATATTGTATAACAGTTAGAATATGATTTGATTATATATATAGAGTGTATGTATTGTGGTAATTTTATTGCTTCTTTTGGATAAATAAAATACAATTTATCCAAAAAAAAATTTTTTTTAACTAATAATCTTAGCAAGTATTTTTGGAAGACATGTCAACATTTTTCAATTATAATCTTGGCAAGTATTTTTAGCAAGCAACGAATGGACCAACCATAGTCATGGGGCGTTATGCATAGTTAAAGACGAAATTTATTCGGGACCCACTTAATCTTGCATTTAACTGGCTAATCTGACCCTATAAGTGCACTGCACACCGTTGAAAATGGCGATAATGACTCATGATAATGTTTTCCAATGGTGACAAATTGAAGCCTTCGACACCGAAAGTGCGATAATGACTCAAGCCGGCCGTGAGACGCCGGTAACCGACCCCTCCCCACCCATCCATTCTTTTTCTCTACCCAGTTTATCCATCCTCAGTTTTCATTTTTTTTTTAAATTTCAAGTTAAGAAATAAAAATAAAAAACAAAAATGACATGGCATTTTTTTGCCATGTGCAAGATTTCATTGGGCATTTTTGCCACGTAACTAATGATGTTAATCCAAAAAGGCGACGTACATGTTGAAAACAAACTTTATGTACTAAATTATAAATTTTGTTATCTGCAATTTGACATGTGTTTAGTGTTTCCGTAACATAAACTAATGCTTGCAAAATATGACTGCAATTTCATCATTTGTTTTATATAAATATTAGTTGGTGACGTGCGATTATCAGTTTAGATGCACCTACCAAATGTTGATACAAGCCATGGGTTGATCGTTTCTTGTTCAGTTCTAGGCAGTCTTTAATTACTTGGGTTTCCTCGATAAAAATCCTATGAAGATCCCTTGACCCTTGTCGATCCAATGAACTTTCTCGGGGTGAAATGTGCTTCTATACCATGGAATAATCAATAATTGGAGTAAAGAAAAAGTAAAAGAGGGCATGAAAAAATTAAGCTACTAAATCGGTGCTCATGCATGACACAAGGGTCATCTGACGTCTCAATAAACAAAACCCAAAAGACTAGTTTCTCTTAAAAGGATGGTCAAATGATGAAAAAAGATGAACTATTTTTACCATTTTGGGCTCACCAAGTTTGCTTTTCTATGTTGAAATGGACTTAGAGATTAACTTAATAACAAGCAGATCCATTTGCCTGTTTGGGGCTTTGGGCCAACAACTCCAGAAGCTTGCTGCTTCAACACAAAGCTGGTATCTTCTTTGCCTGCTCGTAGTTTGGACTGTCAAGCTAAAATGTTGTGATATCTTTCTCTGAACAGGTAATTGAAGAAGAATTTATAAGTTCTTTACACTACCTTTTCTTTTTCCTGGGTGCGTATGGTGTTGTTCACCAATAAAAGTCCAGTAACAGACAAGTGAATGCATCTTTTTTACTTACTTGTCAGTGGAGAAATTAATCGAATGATGGTTTTAAAAGGTTCGGGCCCAAATGCTTAAACCAAAAGCTAATCATCCGGGGGCTCTTTTCTTCTCCAATACACTCGCGTCATGGTCATGGTGCGCAATGGCACATGTCTAGAACCTGACCAGAATCCATTATTCAAGCAACCTTAGGTTTCGCTTAGGCAATGATGCACTATGCTCAGAGAAAGCAGATGATAGCAACAGGCAATAGCAGTTAGCAACCATAGATGGTTGCATAGTTAATTTCATGTAAAAGAGATAACAAGGCAAAAAAGTATCGCATAGTTAACACTATTATTTCATATGAGCAAAAGAGATGACGAGGGAATTGGAAATAAATTAAAAAAAAAGAAATAAAGCAACGGAGAAATCTGTCCAGATGGGCTGGCTTTGGTGACAGGGAAAACATAGATAAAAGTTGCTTTGTATGATAGGTCCAAGCTGTCGACAAGGATAAAGGGAACATTTAGATGATAATAATGTTATGGTCCTATGGATGACTTGATTTGCTTCTTGTCCCACAAAATGTTGGAACTTCTCCTAATTATATAAACCAAAGGTTGCTATGATTCCCGAAAAAAGGTGGATTAAAAAGTTAGATTAAACAACCACTGTCACGATTAGTTTAATTTAAGAATACATTTTCTTAAATTAAAATTATTGCATGAAATTTTGTAATGAAATATCTACATCTTAAATTATCATTGCTAGCAATTAACTTAATTTGATAATTTTAAGTAAAAAAAAAAACTTAATTATAGTATCTACCCCTAGTATTGTTCATTTATTTTCATTAAAAAATAAAAATTAATTTTTTTAAATGTGTGAAATTTGATCTTCATTAACTAAGAAAAAATTATCATATACATTAACAATGAGAAATTTAAATTTCACAATAAAAAATTAATAAAGTAAGAGTAACATATAATAGTAAAAATAAAATAAATAAAAAAAATCTGAGGGTCTAAATGAGGAATGTGAACAGGGCCTAATACCCGCTTCGGAACAACAGAAATGGGGCAGTAGCACGCTACACATAACGGAAGAATATTTTTTGATCGGACCGTTATGATTAGGTCTTGGGCTGAAACATATAAAAATACAAAAATGGCACGACTCTTTTTAGTGCGAAATTGGTAATAAAGAAGGCAAAAAGTGTACAAGTACAAATAAAAAAATTCAGAGACAAAGACAAATTGGAAGACCAATGGAATTCATTTATTTGGACATGTCTTCTCTCACCATGCTTTTCAGCTACATATAAAACACTGTTGCCGTTACAAAGACTGGCCCCTATTGATAGTAACTATTGAAAAACGAAAGGAAATCATAACTAACCAAACACTTGGGCGTTACCGACATAGGCAAACAATCAGGCGCTTGAAAATTTCATAGCGGAAACCGTTGTGCAGAACGTAAAGATTGTCCGCAAGAAGTAAATACTCTTTTAATGCACTCTTCCTGCTAAGATTCAAACCGTAATATCTCTTTGCCTTTGTTTCCCCTTTTTTTTTTTTCGATTTTAATTTTTACCTTAGACAAGAATGTTTGGTACTCAGATTCCTTTTCTGGGTTTTTTTCTTCCTTCTTCTGGTGTTACTTCAACTTGAACGGAGCAAAAACTTTTGGCCACTTTGGTTTAACTATTTGAGCGATCTTATAAAAAAAGAAGCTTTGGAAAATGGGTGTGTTGAGCTCTGTCTTGGGTTTTTTTGGCTTTGGAATTGGAACTTCGATTGGGCTTGTCATTGGGTATTACATGTTCATCTACTTCCTGCCCACTGATGTTAAGGTCTGTTTTTTTCTCGGTTGAATTCTCGTTATGTTCTTTTTTTTTTTTTGTGTGTGTGTATTTTCTGGTTCTTCTTTGTTTGCTTTTCTCTTGTACTTCCATAAGTAGCTTTAAATTTTGTCCATTTATTAGTCGAAGGAATGAATAGGTACTGAAAAAAGTGCTAACTTTATTCTAAAGCTGATCATTTTTTTTATGTTCTGATAAATTCATGGGATCGTAATTATGGTTAATTCCAGCTATTGTCTTAAGCCAATTTTCGTTTATGGATTTGATCTCCATGTTTCACTGTGCTAAGGTTTTGAAAGATGCATATCCACCATTTTTCAGTCAAAAAACGTGATTTTGCTTAAGTTTTTCGAAGGAAAATTTCAGTTTTAGGATTGAGAAAATCTTCTCTGCTGCGATTAACATTTAACAGTAGCATGCTTGTGCTTAGTGCTTTTTTTTTCTTTTTAAGTATTGGGCTTACTGTACTTGATCACCAAACTATTTAGCCTGCTTTGAATGTCTTTTGGTCCCACGTATAGAGGTTGGAACGGTTATATATAAATGTGTGTAATTGGTACTTAACAGATGGACACATAGGTGTGCCTAATAAGAAGCTGTAGTAATCACATGAAGCTATCATATTGAAAACCAATGAAGAAATGAGATACAGTCTTAGCACAATTCTTTTTTTTACTCATTGATCAGATATATAGGTCGTCATCCAAGTGAATAAGAACTCTGCATCCAAATGCCAATATAAAAGTTAAAATATTTCTGACTTCAGACTTTTGTATAATGTTTCATTAAAGTAAACAAAATTGAATGGTCCTGAGAAACTTTCCGAATAAGTAAGCTTTTTTTCCTGTTTGTTCTTTCTTAATTTCTCTGCTGTCTTTTCTTCTATTTTGGTGGTTCTCTAAATGGTGGGAACATATCTTACTAAACATTTTAAATTGATAGCAGAACAACAACATGAATTGTCTCCAATGTCATGATTCAGCCTTTTGTACCATTTATAAGATAGTTGTATTGTTTCTTTTGGGTGGTAATATGTCATGCGTTCAGGATCCTAAAATTCGTCCTTTGGCCGAAGAAGACTCAATAACTCTACAGCGGTTGCTTCCAGAGATCCCCCTGTGGGTCAAAAATCCAGATTTCGACCGTGTATGTTATTCTCTGCTATGATTTCTTATTTATTTTCCTGGCATTTCTGTATGCTTGGTCTTATGCTAGAGGGTTATAACTTATAACTGTTTGTTTCTCTGAAGCTTGACTGGCTTAACAAATTTGTTCAGAACATGTGGCCTTATCTAGACACGGTATGTGTAACTGCAATGATCTTTGACTTGTTATGGCCTCTATTATGTATGTTTAGCCTTGCTTTTCTAAATTCCTTACCAGAGTGTTGACACTTCATATTTTTTAGGCAATTTGCACAACCGCCAAGAATATAGCAAAGCCCATTATCGCAGAGCAAATTCCGAAGTACAAAATTCAGTCAGTTGAATTTGAAACACTTACTCTGGGTACCCTACCACCGACTTTTCAAGGTTAACTTCTTTTTCTCAAACACATACTTATGCATTCTACACACATAATCTCAACAATGACATATCAAATGTGTTCCCATCATGTAATCACCTGATCTGAATTCTTTTCTGAATTCAAAGGAGAGATATTTATCCCTGGTGTGATAATCATGATGGAAACATTGTATTTTTTAAAAATCTTCATTATCGTGGCACTTATGTTGAAAAGAATGCAGCATGCTAGATGTCTTGCTTACGTTTTAGACTAACAAAAGGTAACAATGAGGTTTTGGATTTATATATGTATATGTATAACCCTCTCAGTTCTTATGTGATAGATAACTAATTTTCAGATTGGAAGAAAAGTTGTCCATAACTGAGATTGCTGCGAGTTCCATAAAAATTGACTGTCAGGGTCTGTAAGGAAGCTGGGTCAGAACAATGGCTTGGCTTCTGATTATGTAGCATATAATTCAAGAAAAGTATTGAAAAGTAGTCTCTTTCAGAACATGATTGCTTATTGTCATTTAAAGTAGCCTAGATTGTATGCATAAGGTGGTTATGATGTTGTTAGCTTATATGCACAAATTATGTTTTATTTTTTTTTCTTCTCCCTTGCGATTATATCACAAAATTTTATAGAGTGATACTCATTGTCGATTTTACTATATGCCAGGAATGAAAGTCTATGTCACTGATGAGAAGGAACTTATTATGGAACCATCATTTAAGTGGGCAGGGAATCCTAACATCACTATCGCAGTTAAAGCTTTTGGACTAAAAGCCACTGTTCAGGTATTTGCTAGTGCAATGGTGGATTAAGAGAAAGAAATATGCATGAAAAAACATGAGAGATATCTGTACACATTCTGCCTCTCTCTCTCTCTCTCTAATGAACAGACATCTGCGCACAAGAGTGTGTGTGTGAACAAAATGGTTCAGAGAGATCTAGAGAAAGAAATATGTGTTGGTTCCTGTAGGAAGCATTGATTTTTTTATTTTTTCAGGTTGTTGATTTGCAAGTATTTGCTGTTCCTCGAATCACTCTGAAGCCCTTGCTCAGTGTCTTTCCTTGTTTTGCCAATATATATGTCTCCCTAATGGACAAGGTATGTTGTAACAAGCTCTACATGGTTATTTATTCAGGAATAAAATTTGTGCCGCTTATAAGTTCTTATGAACCATGTTATGGATTTGATGCTGATAATACAGAGACCATAAGACTCTAAGCATCATTCTTATTCGGAGAGCTTTTTCTATTTTATTTATCATCTCCATTTATTATAAATGATGTTATTAACATTATTTCATGTCTTTATTTTCTGTCTGCCCAAAGTTCCATCATGATTTAGTTCAGCATAATATGTTTAGGAGAAACCATCATCCAGGCAGTTCTTAGTTGTAACATCTATTGAAGGATCTTACTTCTTTGCCTCTTTCTTTCTGCTCCCTTTTTCTCCTAATCTCCCATTTTTATTTTGCAGCCACATGTTGACTTTGGGCTAAAGTTACTTGGGGGAGATGTTATGGCCATTCCTGGATTTTACAGGGTTGTCCAGGTAATACTTCTATCTTGTTTTTCTTGTAATAGATTAAGTTTTGTGGGGGAGAACACTGTTATATACCTCATGGCTGATGGTTATCCTCTCAACCAAGGTTATGTACACTGAATGCTATGCCCATTTATCTCTCTCCCCTTCACTTTTCCAGAGGGAAGGGGAGTGGAAACTGCATTTCTATAGCAAATCTTTATGCCAGCCATCACCCCCTTTATTTTCCAGGAATCCTGCATACGATCCTAATATGCCCCAATTCTTTATTTCTTTTTGCTTAGTAAGGATACTTTTTTCTCCAGGAGCTCATAAAAGATCAAGTTGCAAATATGTACTTGTGGCCTAAAGCCTTAGAAGTGCAAATAATGGATCCTACACAGTAAGTGTGAATATTCCAGCTTTCTGCTGGATTCCAAACTAGATGAGACTTTATCTCTTACCTTCTAAAATTTCCTCAAATTGGCAGAGCCATGAAGAAACCTGTAGGAATTCTCGATGTGAAGGTTCTGAGGGCAATGAAGCTTAAAAAGAAAGATCTCCTGGGCAAATCCGATCCTTATGTGAAACTAAAATTAACGGAGGAAAAACTCACTGCAAAGAGAACTACTGTGAAACACAGCAACTTGAACCCCGAATGGAACGAGGAATTTAATTTTGTTGTTAAAGATCCAAATACTCAAGCTTTAGAGATAGATGTATATGACTGGGAGCAGGTATGTTTCTTTTGATGTGTTTTATAGACTTAGGAGACCAGCAAAACCTTTCTATTTGGTGATGTGCAATAACGGGACATGTCACTGTTCTGTTTGTCCTTGTTGGAGGACTTATTTTCTTAGGATCTAAAACATTCCATGCCAACCTATGCAGATTTCCGAGTGTTTTTTGCATAGTCATGTTCCAAATGTATTTCTCAAGCTGTATGTTAACTTTAATTCAGGTCGGCACACATGATGAGATGGGCATGAATGTTGTTCCATTGAAAGATCTTACACCTGATGAGCCAAAAGTTTTGACTCTGGATCTGCTGAAAAATATGAACCCAAATGATCCACAAAATGAGAAGTCTCGTGGGCAGCTTGTCATGGAAGTCTCGTACAAACCTTTCAAGGAGGATGAGATACCAAATGACATAGAGGATTCGAGTATGATACAAAAAGCTCCAGAAGGAACACCTGCAGGTGGAGGTTTGCTTGTGGTTATTGTGCATGAAGCTGAAGATATTGAAGGAAAGTATCACACAAACCCACATGTGCGTTTGTTATTTAGAGGGGAGGAGAGAAAAACAAAGGTATGTGATAAATCTATGTATGTGATAAATCTATGCTGTAAATTAGTTTGTTCAAGCTTGGATTTAAATGGTTGGTTCCAAACCTCCAATGAATCTTACCTTTTGAATGGCATTTCCAGTTACAACCATTTAAAATCTGGAAATATTCAATAAATCATGCTGGCCCACATGTACAAATTATAGTCAGGCATTCACATAAATTGGCACTATGATGTTTATGAAGTGTAATCTGGTTTAGCACTATGATGTTTTAATCATAAATATGGAAGTTTCCACTTTCCAGGATGCATAATTGGCTGTGAATCAGCAATTCTCCCTCTTTTATATTTGCCTGCATGATCAATCCCTATCCCCTTTTCTGTCTGAGCTTTGTGTTCTTGTTGGTTGTCATACATTTTTATTCCTTGTCTGCAATTGACCATCATGTTGGCATTGATACAGCGTCTAAAGAAAAGCAGAGATCCAAAATGGGAAGATGAATTTCAGTATACACTGGATGAACCACCCACAAATGATAAAATTCACGTGGAAGTAGTCAGTACATCCTCCAGGATGGGGCTACTGCATCCCAAGGTGCACATTGCATTTATAGCATTCATTTTCCTCTGTCTCTGTCTCTGTCTCTGTCTCTCTCTGAACTGTTAGAAGAGGGTATATTTAATATTTGGAAGCTTTAGGCAGCATGGTATTCAAACCCTTCTGTTTCTTTACTTGTCCGGATAACTTTGAATTTTCGTTCTGATCCTATTGATGATTCACCAGATCCCCATGCCTATTATTGTATGTAATGAAATAATAATAATAATAACAATAATAATTCTTTTCATGTTTTTCCAGGAATCTTTGGGGTATGTTACTATAAGCCTAGCTGATGTTGTTAATAACAGAAGAATCAACGAAAAGTATCATCTCATTGACTCCAAGAATGGTCGGATTCAAATTGAGATGCAGTGGAGAACTTCGTCTTAAATACGCCTCGATTTGGTTT
This sequence comes from Durio zibethinus, assembly GCF_002303985.1. The sequence goes on from NW_019167826.1 coordinate 957,101, forward strand.
TTGGAAAGTTTGCAAAGGAGATTACTCCATATGTTTTTCTGTTGCTAGCAACTATACATGTGTTTCATCACGTCACTTCCCTTCCCTTCTGTTGATCAAAGCTTATTGACACTCTTTTTACTATGTTATGGACCCTTTCTTAAAGAAATTTTCATTCTGGTTATCTTTCATCTGCTTACAGCAGTAAGACCGTTAAAATAGTTGAAATAACTGGCTAAATGCTGGGCCTTGCTACCCATTAGGTATGTAGCCTATCGATCCAGGCTTACTGTCGTTCAAAAACAAGAAAAAAATAAGCAAGTCTCGGCCCGTGAGCAATGAAACCCCAATATCTAAACCCTCCAGATGTGACCTTTGCCCAGTACTTTACTGCACTCCATCTTTTGATTGATTAAACGCTGCTGAGAAATATTCTTCACATCATTGCCTGGTCAGATCTTGTTGAACATTTGTGAAACTCTGCTCTGTTGAAATGACTGCAATGCTACTGCTATATCGTCGAGTCAATCATCTATCTCCCTTGCTGCTCAACATTTCTTTATAACTTCCACTGTAGTTTCTCCTTTCACCTCACTAGCGTGAATTCTTCTAGCAAAGATTCTTCAAAGCTATGTAATAGCGGGTAGATTTTGCTACCATATTGGCTTCATTATTCCAACCCGAGGGTTGGGCATAGAAGTTGCTAGTTGGCTATGCTATTCACAAAAGCTTTGATATGCCTGGCGGACCAATGCCAACGAAGGCTTGGAGAACCTGAACTCTTTTCCTACTTTTTTTTGGTCAAATACGAGTTTATGCTAATAAGGATTTCAATTGCATCTAGAAGACAAAGCTTGAGTGTTAACAAAGTTTGAGACATAATATAAAACATTAAAAGACAGAATTAAACATAAGAAAACATCGTTGAAACCATCGACAGTGCAACTTTTAAAATACATTTATCTCCTTCGAAACACTGCAAGTATCTCCCAACTTCTATATATTCAAAGGTACTTTTTGGATAGATTCTTTATTCCTCCTCCATTCACCGTGCGAGAATGAGAGAGCTACTCATATTAAAAAGGTCAAATCTAAATACCCAAATAGGTTTTGAAGCACTAAAGGCTGGTATCTTTATTCCCTAAAACACTCAATTTTCTTCTAACATTGAATTCTCCCACTAACTCCCCCGCTTTTTTTAACGCAGAATATGAATTTATGCTTCAATTATAGTGGATTGACATCTTCGAAAAGGGTATCAATGCTTGTCTTACTTGACACAGTTCGTGTAGCTCTCATATCGAGTAGTGATTTACAGGGCAACAAGTTTTTAATAATCTTCATTTAACTACTCTCATTCCCAGCATGAAGCGAGCCAAAAAAGTCACTTTGGCAAATGTTCCAATTTGTACTGTCAAAGTCCACAATCTAACTCGTTGAGTTATAGCCTAAAAGCCTAGAAGTCCACAATGTTTGCAGTGCTTTTGTAGTCCCCATTGTGTAATTATCGGTATATTTTATATATCAGAAAAATATTGGATAAGAAAGAGGAGGAGAAGCAGCCACCAGGAAAGCAAAACGAGAGGGTTGTGACTTGTGTATAGCATTTGACTAAGGGAGAAAAGAACAAAAAAGGTGGTCCTTTTTAGCTCACAGCCCAGCGGGAGTCAGAGGGGAAAAAAGTTCTTTCTCCGGGAAAGGGCATACCATGCCTTTAATCTGGGCCCAGCAATAGCCATCCCCAGTCTACACGAGTTCTCCCAAAAGGACAGGATCCACATTGATATTTGATGATCCCCAAAGTAAATCCCACTGATAAAACGACGCTGGGGACTTTTCAGATTTTGAATTTGTTTATTTCATATCCGAATTTTGTACTTCGGGGACTACGATTCCCTTCACAATGCACTGCACAACTCTACTTAACGTAGCTTCTGAGGGTTGAAGTCGCAATGCATAGAATTAACGCTTCATTCACTTCTCCTTCTCTGAGCAAATAGAGGGAACAGTGAAACAAAACATAGAAATGAGAAGCTTTTATAATTACCTTCTTCTCTATATTTCCCTGATTCTTCTACTATATTCTGCTAGCAGTAACGGTTACAGTGATCTTGAAGTTCTGTTGAAGCTCAAGTCTTCCATGATTGGACGCAAAGGTTCAGGGCTCGATGACTGGGAATTCTCCTCATCTCCATCTGCGCATTGCTATTTCTCTGGTGTTAAATGCGATGAGGATTTCCGTGTTGTTGCTCTGAATGTTTCGTTTTCTCCTCTCTTTGGCACCATTTCTCCGGAGATAGGGCTTCTGAACAAGCTCGTGAACCTCACTATATCTACCGTTAATCTTACAGGGAAGATTCCAGTGGAGATGAGGGATTTGACTTCTCTCAAGATATTCAACATCTCCAACAATGTTTTCAGGGGCAGTTTCCCTGGAGAAGTCCTTACAGGTATGACTCAGCTTGAGATTCTTGATGCTTATAACAATAACTTCACGGGTCTTCTTCCCATTGAGGTCGCGAACCTGAAAATTCTAAAACATCTATCTTTTGGAGGCAACTTTTTCACGGGAGAGATACCGGAGAAGTACTCTGACATCCAGAGCTTGGAATACTTGGGTCTAAACGGCATCGGTTTAACTGGGAAAAGTCCTGCGTTTTTGGCTCGTTTGAAAAACCTGAAAAACTTGTTAATTGGATATTTCAACGCCTATGATGGAGGAATTCCACCTGAGTTTGGATCATTAAGTCAACTCGAACTTCTCGACATGGCAAGCTGTAACCTAACTGGTGAGATTCCTGCGAGTTTGAGCAACTTGAAACACTTGCACTCATTGTTCCTTCAAGAGAACCGTCTCACTGGTCGTATTCCTTCTCAACTCTCTGGTTTAATCAGCTTGAAATCGCTCGATCTTTCCCTAAATGAACTTACAGGGGAGATACCAGAGAGTTTCTCTGCCTTGCAAAACATTACACTCATCAATTTGTTCAAAAATAATCTCTACGGTTCAATCCCGTCATTTGTAGGTGATTTTCCACATCTTGAAGTGCTTCAAGTGTGGGGAAACAACTTCACGCGTGAATTACCGGAGAATCTTGGCCTCAACGGGAAACTTTATAAGCTTGACGTAACTTCGAATCACCTCACTGGATTGATTCCACGGGATTTGTGTAAGGGAGGGAGGTTGGAGACGTTGATTCTGATGGAAAATTTCTTCTTTGGTCCACTACCTGAAGAACTCGGCAAATGCAAGTCTCTTACCAAGATTCGTATCATGAACAACTTTCTCGTTGGAGCAATTCCAGCTGGAATTTTCAACTTGCCCTTGCTGAGTATCATCGAGTTAGGCAATAATCTCTTCTCTGGTGAACTCCCGTCCCAGATGTCAAGTGCTTCGCTTGGTCAGTTAAGAGTTTCAAACAATAGGATTACTGGTAAAATCCCTCCAGCAATCGGAAATTTGCGTACTTTACAAATTTTGTCTCTTGAAATGAACAAATTTTGGGGTGAAATTCCTGAGGAAATCTTCAACATCAAGTTACTTTCAAAGATAAACATCAGTGACAACAATATTACTGGTGAAATCCCTCCTTCCATCTCTCAGTGTACTTCACTTACTTCAATTGATTTCAGTCAGAACAGTCTTACTGGTGAAATTCCAAAAGGAATTGACAAGTTGAAAGATTTAAGCATTCTCAATTTTTCAAGAAACCAGCTAACTGGTTTAATCCCTGCTGAAATCCGGTACATGACAAGTCTCACAATTCTTGATCTCTCGGATAATAATTTCGATGGGAGAATTCCCACTGATGGCCAATTCTTAGTCTTCAACGATAGCTCGTTTACTGGAAACCCCAACCTCTGTTCACCGCGCCACGTTACTTGTCCAGCTTTGATAAACCAAGCTAGAGGTTCGGGTCATGGCCAGGGAGCGTCTTTCACTGCTTCGAAACTCTCGAAGCTCATAATCACAATCATCACGTTTATCACGGCTTTGTTATTGATAATTGTCACGGTTTACAGAATGAGAAAGAAGAGACTTCAAAAGTCACAAGCCTGGAAGCTCACTGCTTTCCAAAGGCTAGATTTCAAAGCTGAGGACGTGCTGGAGTGCTTGAAGGAAGAGAACATTATAGGGAAAGGTGGAGCTGGGACTGTCTACCGCGGTTCCATGCCGGATGGTCTTGAGGTAGCAATTAAAAAATTGGTGGGTCGTGGTACTGGAAGAAGCGATCATGGGTTCTCGGCGGAGATTCAAACTCTGGGTCGAATTAGGCACCGGAACATTGTGAGACTGTTGGGTTACGTGTCGAATAAGGACACGAATCTGTTGTTGTACGAGTATATGCCTAATGGGAGCTTAGGAGAAATGTTGCATGGGTCAAAGGGTGCACATTTGCAATGGGAGAGGAGGTATAGGATTGCCGTGGAGGCTGCCAAGGGACTGTGTTATCTTCACCATGATTGCTCGCCTCTGATTATTCATAGGGATGTGAAGTCAAATAACATATTGCTTGACGAAGATTATGAAGCTCATGTTGCTGATTTCGGGCTGGCTAAGTTTTTGCAGGATGCTGGTGCATCTGAGTGCATGTCCTCCATTGCTGGTTCCTATGGCTACATTGCACCAGGTTCGTGACCCAGCCCTTTTTTTTTTTTCTTGTTTGGGTCTCATGTTGATAAATTTCATACACTTCCATAATTACACATTCAGTAACAACGTGGTCTCAATTCAATTCAAGAATTTGAAATGCAAAAGTTTTTGGCCATGAAAAGTATGACTTCCATTAAATTCTCTCTGGTTGCTACAACAGAGTACGCCTACACACTGAAGATTGACGAGAAAAGTGATGTGTACAGTTTTGGTGTTGTGCTGCTGGAGCTGATAGCAGGAAGAAAACCCGTCGGGGAATTTGGAGATGGGGTAGACATTATTAGGTGGGTCAGAAAGACCACATCGGAACTCCCTCAGCCGTCTGATCCTGCTTTAGTGTTGGCAATAATGGACCCCAGGCTAAGTGAGTACCCACTGGCAGGTGTCATCCATCTGTTCAAGGTAGCCATGATGTGCGTTGAGGATGAGAGCTCTGCTAGGCCCACCATGAGAGAAGTTGTTCACATGCTCACCAATCCTCCACAGTCTGCCCCAAGGCCAAGCATCCTCACCTTTTGATCTCATCAGCTATCAGCTCATCATTACCTTTGCAGTTACATACAAACATAAAAAACTGTAATAATTTCCTAACCAAGGTTTTGGGTACTAGAAAATGTACACTAACCTTCTATAATGGGCGAAAATTGTATGTTGTGTTAGTGGAATTTTCTGTTTTCTCAATGTAGAAGTGCTGCTTTTCATACACATGACTGAAGTCAGTTTTAGTAACTTTGATTTTGTTGCCTAATTGAGTTAAATGAGGTTTGTGTTTGATTTCAAAACAAACCTCCATTCCAATTTCCTTGAACATGTTCTGATTGTACCATATTTAGTTTACATTAGTCCTAAGTTTCTACATTTATGTAAGATCCATTGTACTTTACGATTAAGTATTCACACAGCGTAATTTTACGTTCCTAATTATTCAACAATTCTATTGATGTAAGCGGTTTGAAGTTGTCCATGCTCACTTCACATGATAGGTTTCCATGTTCATTGCATCATGTCATGAAAGGTGATTTTGGATGAACATTATACAATCAACTCACTGTTCTTTATATTGAAACTAGAACTTAGTAGCAGGCCTTTAACATTTGGCGGTAGCCATTGCTTCATTGTTCAAAATCAAAAGCCACTTGGTTAGTGCTTTGAATAGGGAGAGCAAGTAGTAAACTGATGCTGTTCATTCTTACATAGAAGCATATCTCCCTAATTCATTTTGCAAGGAAATGGAGGCCGAAAGAACTTGACTGCTTTTGAAAGGCAACTGACTTAAGGCAGCATTTTTTTTACTACTTAAAAAGTAACCTTCATTTAAGTTTCACATTAAAAATTTTTTAAATTTAAATATTTATTAAATATTTTACTATAATTTAAAAATTATTTATAAAATTAATGCTAATTTGAAGTTTACTTCAATGTTTTAAAATAAATCAAATAATTTAAAACATAATATAATAACATGACATAAATATGATATAAAAATAAAATATAAAAAAATGTAACTTAAAATTTTAATAATAATTATAAATAAAGTTAATAAAATTAATATGTATTTCATATTTTGTATCGATATAAATTTTAATATGTAATTTTTATATAAAATATAATATAACAAATTTATTCTAAAATCCAAAAGGAAAAGCAAGAGGACTATAGGGTCTGTGAGCTCACATGGACTGAGTTTCGGACCATTTACAATTGTCTCAATTCACAATTGAGATTAGAAGCGCCTGTCAGCCTATGTTACTTAAAGCCAACTCTACGAGCCAGTTGGCCCAATTGGCGGAAGCCCTTGTTGTTAAAGTTTCCACCTTTAAAACAAATGGGCACTATGAGATTTGGACATATCAAATCTGATGATTAATACATTCAGGAAAATTAGGACTGCTATGTTGGTCCAGTGTCGAAACCAAGGTGGTCCACGAACGACCGCAAAGGCTGCTGACATTCCATTTTCATTACATAAAAACACTATTTTGTCAAGCTGTCATCATCCTACTTTCCTTTTAGAAGTTTTTGATTAGAACTTTTGTGTTTAAGATTCTAAGCACCCTATAATGATCAGGACTTAAAACTAATGAGTGGGATGTATGACTATGACCACCGCACTCAATGTTTCAATCCAGTGTTCTACGCTGATTACCTCAAATCTTTTCGCTCTTATCCTTTTCCCTCTTTCATCACCCTTCCTTTCAAGCCATCTTGTCAACCACTTTTTCGGCTTCACCAGCTTACTTGGTACTGACCCACCATGCCGCAGCGTTATCCTAGGAAATATTTTTCTAACTACAAAAATGGGTTATGTCAACTTTTTTTTTATATATAATAATGGATGTAATTGAAAATGAACGTTACCATGCCTCAATATCTTGAAAGATTTTATAAATATTTATTTTGAACTTAAAAAAAAAAAGGAAAAAGAAAAATCAATGATGAAAAGAGGTAGGGGCCTAAAAGGTGGGCTTCGTGAAAACATGGGGCTTCGGTGATATCCAGTTTTTGGTTTCTAGTCCACATCGAATTTTAGCGTACACGCGAAGGCATGGAATTCCCTCCCTGGATGAGCGAACAATCATACCTGTAAGGGACACGTGACTTACAAACGATAAGCTCCTGTCCTTTTCAAGGGGGGGGGGGGTTAGACCTTGTCCACCCTCAGAGCTCATCATAAAAAGCCCCACATTTTTAAAAGCAATACCGCCCGAATTGACTCTTCTTTTATGCAACTTCTGTTTTTTATATTTATAAATTATTAGGAAGATACGGGTTTGACCCACCCACCCCACCCGACCGGGAAAGCATTTCTGACCATCTCGCACCCCCAGCACGTGCCATCCCCTAACCGCGAAACTAAAAACCGACCAGAAAATTGACAAAGTAAAACCAAAATTAGCAAAAACCAAAAATGAAATTAAAAACAAAAGAAAAAATTAAAAAAAAAAATACTAGATAGAAACGTTTCTCTCTCTCTCGTTCGAAAAAGGCTTCGCAGAGGACAACGCGAAGGTTTTGTGAAGAGAGAGAAAAAAAATTAAACCCCCAAAAAAGGAAAAACACTATCTCCACGGAGAGGGAAAGCTCAAAGCCAAAGGGTAAAAAACAGAATAGAAGAGTGGTGTCGTCTCTCTATTGGAGTTGGGCTTCAGAGCTAGGGTTTCGGCTTTCCTTTTTTTAAAGCTTTTTGATGAAGGTGAGCGACGTGTCACGTTTCAATTTCTTGCATTTTTGTTCTTTTTGGGTTATTATTATCAATTTTATTTCCATATTGACGGTTAGCGTTATTAAGAATCAGCTATATCTCTGCATTAATTAATATAATCTTAATTAAATTCGATATCTTTTAAATTCACAGCGCTCCTCAAGATATAGAGATTAGAGCAATCAAGCTAGGGTTTTTCGTGCTGTTTCTTCTGGTTTTTTATTTTTAGGGTTAGATCTTCTCTGTTTATGGTAATTGCTCTTTCTTTGTCCTGTTAAATGTTTGAGAGGCATTGCTGTTATTTTTTTTTTTTTTTTGGGTTTTTGTCTGTTATTTTGATTTGGCCTAATTCTATTTTATAACTGAAATTCAATTTATTTGGAAATCAAAGATGTATCTGGTAATTCTGATACTTCTAAAAGCTTGGGGTTTTAATAAGTTCTTTAATTTCAGGTGTTGAGTAGTGCCGTCATTTTTGTTTGTTGAATCTGTTTTTCTTGACAATTTATAATGTTTTGCATGATCAGCTTGTTTGGAAGGTGTATTACTGTGGTTTTAACTTCTTTCCTTTTTATTTTGATGATGATAACCAATTTTTTGGAGTAAAGGAATATATGGTTCTCTATGTTTGAGCATTGTTCTGGGGATGCTGGGAATTTTTTAACTCTTCAAATTGCAGTTATGTCCTCTGTGGATCAATCTATTCACCCTCTTTCCTTTAGGGGAGGAAAGTTGGTACAGAAATAAGGATGAAGTTTAGTACATTAGGAGTTTAATCATTGATAATTCTTTGTTTTACATCCGGAGATCCACTTAGCTTTCAGTTACCTGATAGAAATTAGCCTTTACCTTCCCTTAAACTCCACATTCCTCCTAGTTGAAACTCTCAAGATCTAATAGTTGCCCCGGTTAATGGGGCTTTAGTGGCACTAGCCTTCACCAGAGGTTTTCACTAATTGTCTAACAAAATGTCATCTCTTTGACCCACCATTCCACAACCTCCTTACATACACCGATCATGGCATTGCAAGTGGCATCTATATCATGCCTATTGGTATCTACGTGGTGTCACCTCTTGTATGTCGCTCATCCAAATGCATTTAAGGTCATGGCTGTCAATATTTGTATAATTGCATGTTTCTATATGATAATCAAATCAATTGTCTACATTTAAGATTCGTATTGAAAATACCGAATCAAGCAGCTGTGACTGCTGATTAATGTATATCTACAGAGGACAACTGCTTCTAACTTCATGCTGCATTTGTGTGGTAGAATGCATGCCGTATTCTGTAACTAAAATATTCTTTTCAAGAAATGTAGTGTTGTGAATGTATTTCTACTTGAATCATGTCATATTTCTTAGCTATGCTACCCAGTTTGATGTTAGACCATGGGGTGACTTTCAACACTATTAATTTGTTGACCAGATGTAGCATTTGAGCACATATATGGTTTAAAATTTATATAGAACTAATATCAGAAATCTGGAGTTGCAGAATTAACATGCCATACCATTTTACAGATTTCTTTTTAGACATTGTCTTGAAGCTTCACTCTTGTTCTGGATGGAACAGAAATTGTCATTGTGTCACAAAGTCTTCAGTGTTTGGTGGTTTGGTATCTGAAGTACCATGACGCTGGAAGATTTTTTCACTCTGACTGAGATGAAAGATGGGCTGACATCCCCTTCACGGGTTGAGGAGCTGTTAACTGTAATGAAAAAGGGTAAAGATTCTGTTGTGAAGAATGTCAGTGATGCAACCAGGCAGTGGACTGCTGTTGCAAGCACAATTGCTGCCACCGAGAATAAAGATTGTCTCGATCTTTTTATTCAACTAGATGGACTCTGGTTTCTTGGCAGATGGCTCAAGGATGCTCAAGATTTTGGTAATGACTCAAGTGACAGTTTTGAGGAAGAATCAATTAGTGCACTCTTACGAGCACTTGAAATGTTGCATAGAAATAATGAGAGGTCTATTTCTTCAGAGATCTGGATTACTGTCAAGAATCTTCTTGTCCACAATAGCCCTCGAGTTCAGGATAGAGCTAGATTGCTCTTTGATAACTGGAAACGAGGTAGAGTTACGGATGATGTTCAGAGTGGTGTTGATAGTGGTGGACGCGACTTTGGGATTTCAGACAATGCAATAATTACTGGAGAAAACGGTGGTACAGAATGTTCTGCCAAAGATGTTCCTGTTGCTGTAGGAAGTGCCCATGAAGAAAATGATGGTGTAGATGCTGCAAAAAATGAAAACCTTCCTTCAAACCTAGATGGTGTTCAACCAGAAAGGGCTAAAGATTTATACATTGAAACTACTAATGATCAGGTCGAGTCTCACATAAACTCAGACTGTGCAGACATGGAAAACAAATCTCCAAATCATATGGCCTCCACTTTTGTGCCAAATCCCATTCAAGAAAAGTCGTCCATGAAGGAAGAGCTCCCAGCAAAAACTGTGGAAGAAACTGCATCCCCTGAGGCATGCAGTTTGCCAGAATTAAAGCAAGAAAATGTTGGTGTTTCAGTTGCTCAGAAGTTGAATGGGGTTTCAACTGATGAAAAGAAGTTGGATATGACAGTTTTTTCCTCTAGTACTTTGGAAAATGTACTGGTTTCTTCTGGTTCTGGTGTTGGAAGTGCTCAGGAGGCTGTAACGGAACCCAATTTGCAAAATGATTCTGAAGCCAATAAGAGTGATGTTCTAAAATCAGTTGCTCTGGGTGATGATAGTGCACCCGTTTCACAGCCAAAGAAGGCAATGGGTGATGCAGGGGTTACGAATCATTCAGGCAATGGTTCTCATTTGTGCATGTTGCAGAGCTCCCCTGAGAAGGAGTTTATATATGGAAAGCCTGGGGATCTGGAGACTACCTTTTCCAGGATGGAAGACATTGGAACAGTGGATGAAGATAAGGAGAGTTGTGGAGTAGAGCATTTGAGGGGTGGTACCAATTTTACCCATAGTCCTGATGTGATTGATAGCAGAACGTCTGATATTGAGCTTGAGTATGGCTTAGTCGATGCTCTAGAAGTTGCCCGAAAAGTTGCTCAAGAAGTGGAGCGAGAAGTAGTAGATGACAGAGAGCCTTCATGCAGCTCTTCAGAGAAGATTTCTGGAGTTGGAATTAGGCAACCCGGTACTCCAGACTCCATAAATGGAAAGCAAGACCTGCCTACACAGCTCATACCAAAGGAGGTGTCAACTGGACCCAATCAGTCTGCTGAAACATATAATGAGGTGGAGAGGCACATAATTAATTCAGATAATGTAGACAATGAACCAGAAAATGACTTGCATGACATGGAGGCCTCTCAGTTGACCGTGATTCAAGAACCTGAACTCAACACTCAGAAAAGCCTTTGTGATTTTGACCTGAACCAGGAAGTCTGTTCTGATGACATGGAACGCGCAGTTAATTCCATCTCCACCCCCATTTCAGTAGTTTCTGCTTCAAGGGCAGCAGCGGCTCCTTGCTTGCCTGTAGCTCCTCTACAGTTTGAGGGGGCTCTTGGATGGAAAGGATCTGCTGCCACTAGTGCTTTTCACCCAGCATCACCTCGCCGAAACTCTGATGGTGAGAAGACTCTTTCCCTTGGGGGAACAAGCAGTAGCTCAAAACAAAGGCTGGATTGCCTTGATTTTGATCTTAATGTTGCCGAAGCTGGTGATGAAAAAGGTGCTGAACTAATGTCAGGCAAACAGGTTACAGTCTCACCAGGCCTCCATTCTGTGGAATCTTCACTGGAAGTGAGTCCAAGAAAATCCAAGAGACTTAAGCTAGATTTAAATCTTATCAGTGATGATGCTTATGCTCCTGCATTAGAGTCAAGAGTTGAGGGACAACTCTTTTACAACAGGAATGGGCATCGTAGCCCTTCACCTGCCTCATCATCATCATCAATGCAGTTTTCTCTGAGGAACATTGATTTGAATGACAGACCATACAGTCACAATGATGCTTCAGAACACGGGACTTATCATGGTGGATCTTCGCGAAATGTAAATGCATATGGAGGGCCTAAACTAAATAATCCTGTTATTTCTATAATGGGTACTAGAGTGGAAGTCAATAGGAAGGATGTTGTTCCTCAGGTTGTATCGTTACCAAATGGCAAGGCTCTTGAGCCTGCAACAGATGCAAGCATGACAAGAACTGTAGGTTTTCTGGGGTTGGGTCCCACTGTGTCATATGCACATTCTCCTGCATTTAGTTATAATGGACTGGCTATGGCACCAACGATGTCCTTCTCTTCTGCCATTTATGGGGCCAGTGGCTCAATCCCCTATATGGTCGATTCTAGAGCATCTGTTGTGCCTCAAATGATGGGCTCTACATCTGCTGTCCGTCCAGCCTACTCTCAACCACAGTTCATTATGAGCATGAGCAACGCACCTGTTGGTTTAAATGGTTCAGTCCCCTCACGGCCTAATTTTGATCTGAATTCCGGTTTAGCAATTGAGGGAGTAAATAGAGATTCCATTGGTGTAAGGCCGTCTTTCCTGCCTGGTCAAGACAGGTCAATAGAAGATCATTTGAGGGCAAACTCACAACCCTCTAGTTCTGGAGTTGTTGCAAAAAGGAAGGAACCAGATGGTGGATGGGAGCCACACCTATTTAACTACAGACATCAGCAATTTCCATGAAAATAGTAAGTTCATATTTATGTTGCTTCCTTCCTCACTTTGGATCAGTTCATAAGCCCAAGCTAATTGATGCTTGCGTTGCCAAAGATATCTGGAAAATCAAGATTCCAGTTGCTTTCATGGGAGGGGAGTTTGAACTGAATAAAACAGGGAGATTTGGAATGTAATATGATTCATGAGATTGATTGCTGAAGGGGGGGAAATTAGATTTTAATTGTTTTAGTTTTGGCTTATTTTCTTGTTTTCCTTTTATGTGTTCCATAGAAGGCCATTGCAACCATAGAAGGCTTGGTACATGTAGTTGTAACTTATCTTCCATATATGTCATAGAAAGTTAGCTCTTCTACCATTTTTTTTTCTCTTTTTGGCAAGAACAATTTTGGTTATTAAACGTATGACTTATTTTTAGCTGTTGACAACTAGAAATTGGTGTATTCCTTCACATTGTCACGTTTCAGATTGGTAATTGTTTTTCCATTTCTGGATTATTGCATTTATTTTCCCATGGAGATTGAGATTTGCGTTTCGATTTAGAAGGTTTGTCTTCTGCTACTTCGTTGTCTTCGCCTTTGGTTCCCGAGAGTTCGGGTTCTTCGTCACTGGGTGCTTCGAATGGGAAACTTGGAGCCATGAGATAGGATTTGGAGCAGGCGAGTTCGTGCTTTCCCGGTTCAGAAGAGGGATTTCTAGGTGCGTGGAAGGCAAAAAGAAGCGAGAACGTTAAGGGTGTCTTTATTATCGCTCTCCATTCGCCCTAACGTTAAGCAAAACGGTGCATTTGAATAGTTGGGTTGGGTGCTTGCCTGGTTGGGTCCAGGTCCATAAAAAATTGGATTTGGCAACTACATATGCAGAACCTGTGGCCCGTATGGAGCCGAATCCCACTTTCTACTTGCTTGCAACCAATAAGCCCATGCTGAAGAGGGTTTTCCTTGGAGACTAGGACCAGACCAGGACCATCCATCGATCTCGTTCCTTTTATGGGCGTAGACTACGGTTTTAGCTTCTAATTTCTATATATATTAAAAAAAAATAGATAATTTCAAAGTCTTGATGTATATTTTTCTTCTTTCATAAAATAATAGGGAATATTATGGTTCAAATTTAAAATTTAAAATTTCATCTCATTCTCACTATATAAATTGATAAATGTCACTTACCATTATCAATTACAATGTAAAAATATCATAAGGAATATGTTATATTTATTTATACTAAATAAAATTGGGAAAACACGTTTTATATGGTTGTAACAATGCAAACAAGTTACTAGGAATACATACTAGTAACTAGGTTAGAACAATTTTAAGGAACAATAAAATGTTGTGTCATGTTCAAGCAAATTTAAATTTTATGTTCTTCTTAAAACTCTGTATGTTTTATTCATTTGAAACATGGAAAGAAAATTTGCAACTCCTTCTAACACAGCATATAGAACCGTAGTATTCATCATTCTTAAAACTTGCAAAACTTAAAATTTTCGCAAATTGACACACTTTAAAAAATTTCTAACACACAATATGAAGATAGATAGTAGGCTTATGCTTTAATCATTCACAAAATACAACGAATTTAAGAATAGACAGTTTTCTTTTTTCTTCTTTTCATGTATCAAACAATGGATAGTATTTAAAGGTTTCAAATGTAACTTTTTCTTACTTTATATTTTCATTAAAAAAAAAATGAAAACCCACATAACTTTCGGCGTTGCCAGGTTAAGCATAGTCCGTAGTTGGAGTACAGATATTCCCCGTACCAAACAGAGCCATAGAACTATCCAGAAATCTTAGTTAATCCACGCCAGGCGTGGAACTATAGTCCAATCGTTATCCGCCACGTTTCCAAAATCATAACGCACCGTTGACGGAGAATTGGTCAAGTGGACTCAGGACTTGAAGTCATCTTATGTGGGCCCCGCCATAACACTCGGCTTCTCCACGTTGAAGAAACAATGCTAAACCAATAGAATTCCGCCACGTTCCAATAAACAAATCTTAACCGTTGATCCTCCACGCTGGCAACAATGACCAAGCGAAACAATCAATCATAACAATTCACTTCCCCGTAGTCAAATCTACGCAAGATTTACAACCTCGCAATCCGAGTTTAACATTTAACTGATCATTCCGCCGAAGGCGAAGCTAGTAGAAAAAAAGCCTAAAAGCGAACAATGAGGAAGTGGGCGATCCCTTTCTCTTTGATTCTTCTTTGCCTTCTCTGTTTCCTCTCAGATCAAGGTAAGCTTAGGCCATTTTTCTTCTATTTTTCAGATTTTTTTTATTGATTTTATTAGCGTTGGAACGGTGAATCTGAATCTACCGTTGTTTCAGGGAGAAAAGTACAAGTAAATGCTGAGGAAGGAGCCGTAGATCCACCAAAAGATGAGGAAAAGATCGGCGCCGTGCCAAACGGCTTACAAACTGATTCTGATGTAGTTAAAAGGTTGGTATAATTTTGTTTTAGAATATACCTTTTCATTACTTTTTTGCTTTATTTCTTATATTTTGAATCCGAAAATGTTTTTCGTTTTTTTTTTTTTTTTCTGTTTTTGTTGATCTACCATGAATGTGTAGGTTCTATGTAGTAGCAATTTAACATGTTAGAATCCGACATTGTGATGTCAGCCTTGGTCTGCATGCTAACTAACATGTAGGAATTCCTATTCATTTTGCTAGTTTCTTTTTTGACGAAATCATTTGTTGGATCTTCAGGATGAGGGTGTGAAGCAAACAGCTCAGCTTATATACCAGACAGCTCTAATGGAGAGTGGCTTCAATTTACCTGATCCCAAGGATTTTGCCTCACGTATCTACAGCTCGGTAAAATCTAGCCTAAATATCAGTGCTGATGCTACAATTGAGGATGATGATGATGATGTAGAAGAGACTGAGTCCGAGACAAAAGAACGCACAGGCACGCCTAAGAGCGAAGCTGAACCTGCCAAAGATGATGCAGATACAGAGTCTTCTGATCTCAAGGATGAATTGTAGATTATCTGAAGCGTTAGGACATGCTTTTTACATCTGTAGTCTATTCTCTCGACAGAACACGAGGAAACTGCATGATGCACTTTAAGTCTGAAACTTCGACAAAAGAAAACATTAGTTGTTAAGAGTTAATTATACCATAGTTTTCAGGAATTTTGTCTTCAGTATCTAATTAATGTTGAGGCAATGAAATTAAACTGTGCATATTTTCCGCTCTTCAATGCATGTCATTGCTTTTCAGATTTTCTCGGATTGATGATGATTCTCTCTCATCAACTTTGTTTGATGCCAACTGGGGCGAAAGCATAGGCTCGACGCAGGGTCTGTGTATTGTGAACCTAAATTTCAAGGCCTCCCCCTTTGTTGGTAGTGATACGGGCCTTCTCCGTATAACTATACGCCTTGCGGAAGAGGTATGGGGACTTGCGATGGAGTATGTGGAATGGTGGCCCCCCCAGCTATCAGTATAGGCCATGCTGTATGAGTTGTGGGCCATGAAGCCCAATGGGAATTGGGTAGAAATGCACTTTTTTCTGGGCCTAGACTATGTAAGCTGGTCCAAATTTCCACAAAGAAAAAGCTGGCCTAAGCAGAAACATTGCTGGATGCCTGGCAGGATCCATTATCTTTTCCTTATACTTGACAATTGTGAATTATATTATCCAAAAGCCTCTGCTTTATTATCGAGTTTCAAAAGGAACAAGATTCCACATTTTATTAGCAACAATTCCTGACAGGCAAATCTATTCATTGGCGCTTTGGCGAGCTTTCTATCAGAGCCATCCAAAGAATAAACAAAAGAAGCACTAAGAAAAGAGTGCTTAAAAGACGCAGATTTGATTCGTTAGAGATAGACACCATTATTTTGTCGTTAGTTATTTTAATCATTGGCCAACTGCCATTGCTTTAGATTTTATCTGTAATTAAATGACTGATTCCGATTCGTCCAAGTTTTATGCCATTCAGTGGATGAAGGCAACCATTTTTCATCTTGTTTCAAAAAATGGCCAAATTTGTGCGGCTTTTTCAACTTGTGAACCATAAAAGCATTGCTAGAATAGTGATTACCATGTCATATTTTACCCTGTAAAATATAAAGGCTGTGAGACAATGCCTTTTGAGGATCGTACTAAATGAAAACTCTGAAATATGGTTTGAAAATTGCTATTTCAAAGCTCCAAACTGAAGAATCTTTGTCAAAAGCCGCATAAAAGCGGTAGTGTTAGGGATGTCAACGGGTAGAATTCAAGTAGGATAGAACATTTTTCATTTTCATTTTCAGATTTTTATATTATACTTATCTTTGTATTAATGTCTAATGGATATTTTAATATATTTTCATCTTCATCTCTATGAGTATTTAATGAATATGAGTAATTTTCGTACCCGTGATTTTTTTTTAAAAATAATTTTTTTTTTAATTTTTTAATTTTTTAATTTTTATCTTGTATATTTAAGCAATTATTTTATAAATATATATTAATATACATTTTCAATAAAATATATTAATTCTAATTAATTTAGAATAATAATTTAAAAAAAAATTATTTACTAAATAAATATAAATATCTATAAGATACGGATACGAAACAAGTACTGAATAAATATTATATTATCTATTTTCATTCTTATATATAATAAAAATTTAAAATTATAGTAATCATCTTTATATTTATAATATAATACTTATTTTCATATTTATTCAAATAAAAAATTAATTTCTTATTAAATATGAGTAATATTCATATCCTTATGTAACGCCTTCTTTGCGGCTTAATCATATTCTCTATCATGTAATGACGAAATTCTCCCTTTCCTTCTGATAAAATGGGGGCTTTGGTTTTGGACCACGCGGCCAATTTCAACAAAGGAAAGTGGCAATGCCTAGATAGGACGAGTCGCTTTGTTCCTTTCAAATTTTAAGGGAGGTCAGAAGGGTCCCGTCCGCAAGTTTGCCAATTTATCACCGCTCAAAACCCACTGAAAATGGAATCCTAACGGTAGCTTTTTCGGGCTTTACAAGTGTCATTACAATTTTGGGAATCTTTACCTTTCTATCTCAATCTTCAAAGCCGGAGAGATTCAAGTGGCATATCTAGATTCCATCGCACACTTTATTGGAACAAAAAATTTCTAGCATGGTTGAAATTTATATGCTCACTTCCAAGCTGAGATATGACAATTAGTATACTCATTGTTTGTAGTTTTTGGAACTTCATATGATTAGTTGATCTCTTCATAATTATGAGACCATTGGTAAGAATCCATGATTGATTTCAGGCACCACTTACCTCGTATCTGTCCCGAAAATATGCACAAGAACTGAGGAGTCGGCAGTTCAAAGTTTTGACGGATTTTAGATTTTTTGGAAGGTCTTTACTCATAATATATATATGAATTTACTCATAAATTTATTAATTTTATTGACAGAAATATGTTGAAGAAAAAATTTTGAAGGTGTTTAAAATTTTTTTTTCTTTCAAATTTATTTATTTTTTAATTTTTAGAATTGTCTATAAACACACTATTTCAAAGCATGGATCTGCCAATGTTTGAGAATTTATAGCTCAATCCCAAGTGATAAAAAGCAATGCCGATCTTAATCCACACGATTGATTTTAGTTTGTGCAGCTAAACAAGAGGGAATAATACTTGCATATTTCAATCTCATTCTCTTATATTCATATGCAAAAATGTCATTCTTGTAGTCGTGATACATTAATTTATTATGTATGCTAAGTTGCTTGTGTTTTATATGCAGATTGCAGACAAAAAAACCAAATTTGATAAAAGGAAATGATGGAAGAATGGCCTTAGTCATAGATACCAGAATTGCAAGACTCATTGCGGCTAAAGTAAATCATCAATTTAAACTACCCAGCTTGCAATTCCAGCAAAGTGGGGCTTTCCTTTATCAGCTACACATCAACAGATACCAACCAGATTGCTCAGATTCACCGCAATGTAACACTTTCCTCAAATGCCCTCTAATTAGTCAATTAAAAATCATGACTAAAGCTCTTCCTTTTTCGAATTTGTTGCTTTTGGTGTTCAACTCTGCCAAAACTAAATTATAATGTAAAAAAAAAAAATAGTAATACTTTTGTTTTTCTATACACGTGGCCTGGAAAATTGGGCTTTGCAATCTGGACCTCAACAGCGGTACTCCCCATAATGCAGAAGAATCCCAAATTAATTTCCACGTTAGCTGTTAATTAAATAAGCTGCTTATGTAACTTTGAGATTACGAATAAAATATAGAGAGGAAGAGAAAGGAAATTGCTGAAGCTGACAATGTGGTGTGGAAAACAGCAGAAGAAAGAGTCCCGGAAGACTCCCCTGTAAGAAAATCTAGTAACCATGAATTAGTGTCGTCCGTTGGGACCTCTCCTGACCCTGTAATAGATCCATATGTGGTGCTTGTCGGCCCTGTGCCCATCGTCGTTGCTGTTGTGCCTGTTGTTGTTGGGGTCGTGTTGCTTGCAGATTTTTTACTGTTGAAATATAAAATCACAGCAATGGTTAATAAAAATGTTGACATTGCAGCAACACAAATGTTAACATAATATTGAATTTAAACCTAAATGGAGCTATTTACCATTTAAAAACTACGGCAATGGTTAAAAAGGAGATTCTGTTCTGATACAAATAGAACAAAGTTGTTTCATTTAGCACTTTTTTTGTTTTATGGATTCTAATGTAGAAAAATTAACCCAGACAAAACCTAATCATTTATATATAAAAAAAAAAGCATAAAGAAAAAGAATTAAAATAGTGGAATATTTCTATCCTTAGTGCTTGCCTTGTTGATGAAGGGCAGAATGTAATCGTATAATCAGCTCCTGTACATGTAAACGTACTCGTAGCATCGTCATACGCGTAACTATATGATCTTGGGCACGCCGCTTTGAACATCTCCGAGTAAGCAGATGGTTTACAGGTGTCGGGTGAGGCGAACGCACCGCTGCAGCAATACTCTGGAGTCCCAAAAGCCTCGCATGCACTCTTACAGGCTTCACCTGACCCAACCCGTAACTCATTCGGGCACTGCCGGTTCAAGTCATTGACGCACCCTGTTGACAAGCAGGTGCCTGACCCACCGCTTGGCTCCACGATCATTGGCAAGTTGTATCCGTCAACTAAACTAACGTCGTAGTAATCCTGAGTTCCTGAGCCGATCGTGAACTCAGCTAAAGTAGCTGGAGGGCTTGCACCTCTGCCATTGCATTCGATTTGGCTGGAACCACAGTCACCGGTTTGGCAGGTGACTTGACCTGTGTTTGGGTCTGATGTGCATCCGGTTCTGCCCCAGAATCTACCTGACCAACTGGGCGGCGCCTGGAAGGTTCGGGACCCACCAGATGGTAGTTCGAATCCGGTGCTATCTAACTGAGCGTTGCCAAGGATACCAGGCCAAACTGTGTGGTCACATTTATTCACAAGTGTAAATGTAGTCCCTGAAATCCCTGTGTATATATAAAGGCAGGCTCTGTAAATGTTAACGCTACTATATACTATAAATCAACATTGAAAAAGTTGGAAGAATTCTTGAAAATCTTACCTTGGAAGATGGAGAGCAGACTGAATAAACAAGTAGAGAAGATCAGATCCATATATCTGAATGAAATTTTGGGGTATAATTAACTAAATGTTAATATATCAAAATGGGTTGGTGAATGCTGATAAAGAAGATTATACCTTTCTCTCAAGAAGAAAAAGGCTGCACTGCCAGTGTGATGATGATGAATAGAAGAAAAAGGTTAGTTTAATGGTGTTGGTTGGGAGCTCATGAATTGGAAGAGTGTTTGAGGTTTTTCATTAAAAAAAAAAGGTTAAGTTCGATGTTTCCTTTCTCGTTTCTCAGAGAATAGACAGGAATGGAACGGAAGCAGGCGATTTGATGATAGGAAATAAATTTTACATCAGCTGGTCGCACTTACTGTGTATATATATAATATTTATAGATAGATAGATAGATGGATAGGGTGGAAGTTGGAATAAAATCTATTGTTGTA
The DNA here is from genome assembly GCF_002303985.1 of Durio zibethinus. Next base: position 977,590 of record NW_019167826.1, read on the forward strand.
TAAAGGACAAACCACGTAGTTTTTAGTACAGTAGTCTAAAAGTTGCAAGAAACTGTAAATCATAAAAAACCAGAACCAAAACCAAAAATATTTCGGTATTTCTGTCATTTAAAACAAAAACTAAGTTTAACTATTCTAAGTGAAGCACATTTTTTACCATTTGAATTTATTAGGTGCGACTAGCTAAATTTGCCGATCAGGAACAACCCTCGCCGGAGAAAAATAAAGAAAAAATCTCCTCTACACGTTTCAAGTTTTTTCTTCTTTGCATCTTATAATCATATATATATATATATATATATATTTCTAAGTTCAAAGTGTTTTTAAATGAAAAGAAAGTATCAAGTAACATGATTATTGTTCAAATCATGTAAATGAGAATATGAAACAGATTATTCATTTGTTTTTGCTCTTTAAAGATTAGAAAAAAGAAAAGTAAAGATTGACTTTGGATCGGTTGCTTAATTTCATGACATTTAATTAGTAAACCATTAATCTTTATCGTCTTCTGTTGATCATCTGGTTGAGGTCGTTCAAGTGTAGTACATATCGCTAGGTATGGATTTTTCTCCTGATCTCGATCGCTTTAGAAACATGCTGAAATCTATGGGCTAGAAATGTGAAAATCATCTTTTTCTTCACCTTTTTATCGTCACTCTTTTTTCAGTGCCCTTATGGTGGGCTCTGATAAGGGTAACTCTGCTAGAAGATGGGATAAGAAACAGATCAACAGCTGCTCAAACATTGCTTAAACTGATACAATCTCTGCTGTTCCGATAGCAATAGGTGACAATTATTATGTTTCCAACTGCGACAAAAGACTCGATGACATCATTTGGCTGGCCTAAGGGATAGACTGGATTAAATATGACAATGACAAGAAGATTTTCTTTATCACACTTTTTTTTCCCCGATCAAATTGCTAATGCCAATCCCAGTAGTTAAATTTCACAAATATGATGAAAGAATAGATCATGTTGTGATTATTCCACGTAACCTGTTGAATTTTAAAATGGAAATACTAAAAGAAAAGACATAGATCATGTTGAACGTTTAATTGGACTCAATTCGAAGGCTGAAACCCGAATCGAGGATACATGAGGCCTGGGGATGGAAGCTATAAAAAGGAGTACTGGAGAAAAGTAGGAACTGACTTTGCCTTTTGGTTAGCAAAACGGCAAAAGAGATGCTGATCCACGTCAATGAATACGTGTTGCCGTGGAAGGCACTTGGCTGTGGGACCTTATGATTGTCACTTACTCTCCGCTGGCCACCCGGGTCATCATCATTTGATTTATTTCCGCGTCTCCCACAACGCTACTGCATTTAGATTGCAAACTTCTTCAACAAATTAAGCCCTCATTGAGAGATTAATGCTCAAGAAAGGTCAGGGCAGCCAATGCAGTAATTTTTTGCTTCAAAATAAACAAATTATCAATGACTGTCTTGACTTAAATATGAAAGCTTTGGAAACATTTCGTTAAAATGAAAGAAAGCTTTGGAAAATGGCGTGTCCGAAAGCACATGCCAATGTTGTGCTAAAGCGAAAATGCCTACGTTGCATGTGGAAAAGTTGATGCCTTTTCATGTAGAGAAGAAAAATATCCAAATCTGTTTCTTGCAAATGTGGCTGCGGTTTTGAAAACATGTAATGCTACTATTAAAAAATAAGCACCATCGCTACATGGTTATCTATTGAAACATGCAGAGTCAGAATAAGTACATCACCTACACGTAAAAGTGCTCAAAGGTTTCCCTTTCCAAGGTTCGCTGCTCGAGGAAGAACAATATACTAATTGTTTGTGGCTGATATTAGTCAGGAAATTAAAGCTAGCCTACCAAAACAAGCGGTTGATCATGCATGACTGGCACTTATTTTTGCATATAAAATTGGAATTTCATAACTACGTTGCATGTTCGAAAGTTTCTGCAGCTTTCGGACAAACTTATCCATACAGAAAAGAAAGAATCCCAGCATTGGTGACAAAGAGCTTGACGCCGTTTACTTTAATCCAACGCCATACTGATAAGTGTCCTTAACTTCCAAGGACATAAAAATCACATCAACTTTATGTGATCATCTCCTATAGTACTTATCATAAATTTAAGCAGATCGTCCCATGACAGCATAAAAGTAGCGTGGCATGTTGAATGCAGTGGAAAAAATTAATTTACTTAATTAGCTTTGCATCTGCAGTCAGGTATAACTCTCAACTATCATAGCAACAGAGTTCTTTCAGGTTTCAACATCTGAGAGTGTCCTTTGACATGGTATCCATCGTGTAAAGTACACGTTTGGATAATTGCTAGTCATATAATTTTTTCCCATCACTTCCTTTTTCCTCTCAGTCTCACCTTTCTATTTCTTTTGTAAAGATTTGCGTCATACCGACAGAAGCCTAAATTTGATTTTGAAGGCCCTCTAAAAGCAGCGAGAGTTTTGCTTTTTCCCCTTTTTTTCTCGACTCCGTATGTTCTGTTAGGAGAGTCAACATCAATCGTATCAAATCCTTGATAAATCCTCGCTAAAATACCTTGGTTCGCACAAGAAATAATAGATTAGGTTTAACGGGGCACGCCGCCATGTTGATGATATGTCATGTTCTATAGGGCGGGAAACAAGAAACACAAATCATCAAGGGATTCCCACAATATGCATCATCTAAATTGATACATTTAGAAATATCATAGATTCATGGGACCTAAACAGTTTTAGCCTCAGAGTCTTTAAGTTTAATAAAGCTTTTTCTTTAGGTAATGCACGCACGAGTTTGGTTTAAGAGATGTGGAAAAGATGTCAAAAGGGTCAGCAAGACGACGTGGATGCAAATATGACAAGAAAAGCAAAAAGAGTAGAAAGGTTGGAAAGAGGGAGATTGTCTCAGATTTTGCTTTTACCATCGCCCCCCAATTTATCTTCTAGAATAGTCAAAAAGAAGTCTGCCCTTTTATTTTTTTTACTAGAAAAGAGACCCTAACCTAAATTGCCTTGCAGTCCGCAATGAAATGATTAATCTTTGGTAGGATTCTTACAACTTATACTGGGCTTGGTGCAATTGCACAAAGGCCAGGAGATTTCTACCAAGTTTCGTCAAACTCTAACCCAATCAGTCATCAATTGTTTAGGCCCATTGAATTGAGGCCTAAAATCATATGGTCCAGTATCTGAAGACCGTAGTGACTGATGAACTCATAAACGCAAAGCGACAATAAACAAGTATATGAAGTATCAAGGTGTACAATCATTTATTTTGCGCGTCCTTAAATAATCAGCTTTCTCAAGGTGTACTAGTTGGTTATTTAAGCCATCATCTCTAATCAGCTTTCTCAAATAAAATAGCTGCCTTGCTTAGTCAAAAATGGCGAAGCTTTTAATTTTCAAAGTTTAATAGTAAACAAGGATTATAAGAAGCAGTAGTATTATTATTCTAAAGCAACCTTACCCATTAGTACACATAAGAATCTTGAGTTTGACAAGACAAATGAACAAATAGCGTATTGTTTTCTCTTCTTCAAGCAAAGCATATGCTTCCCTTGGACTACCAACATGTTCTCTGACGTCTGATCATGACGAGACTCGCCTCACCACCAAACCTTTAGCCGGGATCATCAACTTTGACAAACAAAATTCTTAACAAAGACCCAACAATCAAAGGTTCAATGCAACAAAACATAAAATGTCTTTTTCTTCAGAACCTGGACTTATATTTTACCTAAAAGAGGGGATCAGCTCAATTTTGGCATATTCAACAGGTTATACAATTAGGCAGGTAAAATATAAAAAAAGCAGACATCTAACCACATGCATTTTTGTCTGTTTCAAACATGCACATAACAATACAGAGTCCGAATCACACTCAAGATTAATAGTGATAAAAACTATAAATTGCAGCCTGCGTGCTCCAAAAACTGCTGGATTTGAGCTTATTGACCCCCTGGAATTCGACTGATGAAACCAACAAATCATCCATATTCGGTTGACTACCCCCTTTGCTCCTTGGAATGGCTTGGCGGCCGTGAACTTTTGTTTTGTCTCGTGAGATTTTACCAACGCTAGCTAATGAGAACGACCTGATCCTCCATTAATTAATGGAGATTCCCGGTCTTCTCAGCCATAACAGTTTTGAGCGTGGGCTATTAGCAAAATGGGGCCATAGCGTCACCAGCTTAGCGGCAGAGACTAACGCCCTATTTGGATTTTATCGTATTTTTAATATAATACGATTGAATTCATCGTATTTTAAATAGAATCTAGATATTAACTTTAACAAAATTTATTTAATGTAAATTTTTTATTAAAATTTTTTTTAATCATAATTATAATAATTTTTTAATTATAATTGTAATGATTATTTTTAATCTCTCTATAATCAATCTCACCATCCAGAGCTTAAAACGTTTCATCTATCTCTTTAATGTACACATTGTTGTCCGGGCAAAGGTTAATCACGCAACTGTCGAGCATTCTAATTTCCGCTGCCCTTGAATGGATAAGCATTAGCATACGTCCATGCGCATGACGAAAGCACCCATGTGCGACTGTGGTGGATCAAATCACTGCGGCTGTGACTAATTGATGTTAACATGCATGTTGCAGCCAATTAGAGCATCTAAATTAGCAAAAATTATTTGCCCAAATAATAATATTATATTCTGGCCTAATTAAAACAGGATTACTTGTAAATATGTATGAATAAGGTTTCACAAATGCATTATTGTTGCTTTTGTGATTTTGAGAGAATTATTATATTAAACTCGAATGAACTATTAATAAATCTATGGAGGCCAAGGGCAGTACTAGAAGATAAAATGCGTAGAAGAAAGTTGCCTCAATTGTAATTAAAGGTATAAATAATATATTAGTACTAATAAGTTATTTGAATTTGATTCGAATGAAACTTAAATTCGGTTCGATTATTATCGAATCGAGCTTGAACTCGAATAGTTCGACTTATCGATCGAGTCGAGTTTGAATATTTTTATACCCGATTCGAGTAGCTCGCGAGCTTAATCAAATTTTTATATTTAAATTTTTATTATTATTTTAATTAATAAAATATTTCGAATTCGAGTTCAAGTACAAATAATCGAACTCTTATCGAATATAAAAATCGAATTTATTTTAACATATTAATCGAACTTAATTGAGCGAATTTGAGTAACTCAATTTCGATCACGAATTGAATTCGGATTAAAAAAATAAAACTCAATCGAGTTCGAGCAGAGCTCAAACTCGAATTTTTTACTGTATCGATTCGACTCGATTTCACCCTTAATTACAATCATATTTTCTCAAATAACTCGTTGTTTATTCATGTAATTTAGGAGGTTGGACTAAATCTTATGGTTTGTTTTCTGTTTATTTACACATTGCCACCGACAATATGGGCCATTATCAGTTATCCATTCAACTAAAATGTGCCTGGCTGCCAGCTATCATGCACAGAATTAATGGTAACCTCCATAATGGTTTAACCAATTTTTTTAGTATTGTTGAACTTTCAAACTGACGAAAAACTTAAACATCACAATTTGTGAAATGTGGACCAAACTAGTATGCTTATATTCATTATTCAAACTATATATATATATATATATATATACTTTTAAATATTTCCCTTTCTTTTTGTTTTTTTTAGGTGAATTATCGACTCTTTTTTTGAACATATACCCGCCACCCCAAGGCCCCACTCCCCTTTCCTACACCACTGCCATTTTTTTTCTTTTTGAAAATTAATCCAATAATGTTGATTGCAAATTTAAATGCTTTAGCTCATGGTCTCTTAACATCACATTTTACACAAGTCACCAAATTAGGTAAAAAGATAATCTTATCCTCCACATCTATTGCTATCAAAAAAGTTGCATGCAGCACACTGTTGATAAAAGGTTTACTAATAATAGAAATTGAAAGATATTGTCGTTGGAATATGTTATGCAAAATGACAAGGAAATCCAACAAAAACAAAATATGGAGAGAAAAATTGGTAATAAAAATAATTCATTTTATTTGGAAGCAAATGTGATAGTATTTTACACAATCTAATTGATAGATTCGTAAAAACCAGCAATCAAATGAATCCCATCCCTTTCTATAATATAAAAATGGAACCTAAAATAAAAATAGAAAAATGTTTCTCAACTCTAACAGCCTCCGATTTCGTGCATTTGGCCCTTAAACACCCCTCCCCCCCCCCCCCCCAAAAAAAAAAAAAAAAAAACCCACCACTCTCTGCATATTGTCAATTGGATTGTTATAGATAGAGCAAACGGCTAGGGGGCTTCGATTTAATTGACGGGTGAGTTTTTTCTGTCATGACTAGATCCCACGTCATCATGTCAAGCCCACCCATTAATGATACGGACATCCCCAACCACCCCAATGGACCAAAGTTTCAATGGGGCTTAGCTATATTCTGCCTGTTTTTGCTAATGTAATATTTCTAAGTTTACGGCCCATGGCCCCTAGCCCTACAGATAAGGTTAGGCAACAAGGGAGAAGGGTTGTCACGACCACCAAATCGCCAATGTGATGCCAACGATTCCCGCAATCGCATGTGATCCGAACACGTGGGTGCACGTGGCCGATGATGCCGCGCTGTCGTCCGAGGCACCTTGGTACACCATTGTGCTGTTGGTTAGAGATGACGTTGTCGTCGTTGTTGTGTTCTGCCCTCGCGATGATTTCTGGCTGCAATTTACGCACCAAAATTAACAGTTAAAAACTCAGAAAAAGCAAATATGTTGACAAAAATGCCAACGTGTTTATTTATATTACTTCCTATTTCCGTGAACTGCCCGTTAACTAAAACTACAATAATAGAACTTTCATTGGCGTGCAAGTATTCAGTCTGGCAGAGCCTTGGTCTCAATTTGCGGGTTTGGTATCAAAACGCGATGCCTATCCCAGTGGATTGATGCATGTTCATGGACATGCATTAATTAGACAGCTAATCATTTTCAGCCAGAACGCCCACAAAGGCCGTTCTACACCCCACCCTACCTGACATTCCAAGGAGGCACGACTGTTAACTAGATTTGTAATTATGATTTTCTTTATTGGAGATGTAACTATACACCAAATCTTCAGAATTAATTGGCTCAGCTAGCACCCCAGTGCTTTGACTGTAACTCAACGGTTAGCGGCATCAGCACGTAAACGTCAACATGTGCCACAGTCGACATAATAAGATGGCAAATTATTTGTTTTCTCAGAGCAATGTGAAAAGTTGCGCCATAACTGACAAACCCTTCACGCGAACGTTTATATTTACTGCCTTTGTCGACAGAACGTTCTTTTCATGACAAAATTGCTCTTTAACGTTAAAAGTGTGAAAACAAAAGTTGAAAAGGGCTTGTAAAGTAGATTACCTAGTGTTAGGGGAAGGGCAGAAAGTAATGATATAATCAGCATTCGCACATGTGCAGGTGCTGGTCAGATCATCATAGGCATAGCTGTAGGCCTGTGGGCACGCTGTCTTGAAGATCTCCGAGTATGAGGAAGGCTTGCAAGTATCGGGTGTGCCATACTGGCCTGTGCAACAGTACTGTGGCTGGCGGAAGGCCTCGCAAGCACTCTTGCAAGCGACGCCGTCGCCGCTGTCTGTGCTCATCACCTTGAGCTCTGAAGGACACGAGTCATTGAGATCAGCTACGCAGCCAGTGTAGGTACAATTTTGCCCTGTCCCACCCTGAGGAACTACTAACATAGGGATGTTGTAACCGTCCACCAAACTCACATCATAAAAATCAAAACCACCAGCACCATCCAAAGTAAATTCAGCCAAAGTGGCAGGTGGGGAAGCGCCATTTCCTGAACATTCTAGCTTCCCGGAGCCACAATCACCCGTCAGACATGAAAATTTTCCGGTAGAATCTTGGGAGCAATGGGTTCTACCCCAAAAGCGACCACCCCATGATGTCGGTGGGGTAATTGTTTTGGTTTCACCACTTTGGAGAGTAAAGCCCGTTGTGGAAAGTGTTGGAACACCTGCGTTTGAGAGAATTCCAGGCCATACCACATAATCGCATTTGTTTACTATGGTAAAGGTTGTTGCTTGCACTCCTGTTTACAATGTAACGAAAATCAATTAAAAAAAACCAAACTTGAAACCAAATCCTGATAATTAACACGAGAACTGATTAAACATCGATCATTCAAAGTCTCCCGTGAGTACCTGATATGAACGAATGTGACAGAATAAAAACACTAATAACAGCAACAACTGTAGGTTGGGCCATCAAAGTTTGCAAGAAGAATCCTTTATATAATAAGGAGAAAGAAGAAGAGGGAGTTGGAATGGATGGGCAAAGTCCAACGCTCTTCTTCTTCTTCTTCTTCATCTTCTTCAGAAATGGGGTTGGGAAAGTGTGAGATTCTGCAACGCCGATAAAGAACGTGAATTTATAGGGAAATGCAGCTTCAAAGAATAACGTCAGCTACAGTCAAGCAGATGAATGTGGACCAACTAAAAGTTGCTAATGTCTTGTGATCTACTCCATACCCTACCAGATTTGGAGACGAGTTGCAGTGGGTTTGGCTGAGAATTTCTTTCCTTCCTCTTGGTTTTTTGCATGTAAAACTTTTTGAATAAATATTCTCGTAACGTCTAAATCTTTATACTTATTGCTAGATATTAACTTAAAGAATTACCATCAATCAAGGAACACTTAAGCTTAAAGGTCTCTAAAAAAATAAGTTCGATCTATTAATCAGAACAAGGTTCAGGAGTTCGGTTACGAGTGAGAAAAGTTATAGTACCCTTACAACGTCTATCGAAAGATGATACTAGCTTGATTCCGTGTTATCCATTAAGCCTTAAAAATTTTACCAAGTAATTAATTATTGAAAATTATTTTTAATTGACTCCAATACTTTTGACAAAAAATTAAAAATATTTTCTCACTTCAAGAGTATACAAGAAAATTACTGTTTCACTTGCAGAGACTCAATCGTCGGATTATTTAACAAAAAAATATAAAAAAATAAAATAAAATAAAAATAATGATTCACCTTTTGATATAAATATTTTTCTTTTCATTAAAAAAAACTTATTACTTTTGTACAAGTAAAATTTATACTAAACTTTTCCTAAAAGTAATTGAAAATTTTTATTTTAAACATTTTATTTTTAAGAAAAATTGATACTTTCAATTTTTTCCTAAAAATATTATTTTTAAACTTTTTATTTTTAAGAAAATTAATACTTTCAACTTTCTCCCCAAAATGTTTTTGAAAATTTTTATTTTAGAAACTTTATTTTTAAAGAAAATTGATACTTTCAACTTTTTCTCAAAAATATTTTTTTTGAAAATTTTATTTTAGGAAAATCATTAAAAAAATAAAAAAAATTAAGGAATACCAAATAATTCTAATTTAGAAATAATAATAATAATAAATAAATAAATAAATAACCTTAAGGCGACTTAGTTCAGCGGCTGAAATCGGCTCGACTCCAGGAAGAAAAACGACTCGAAAACGCGGCTCAGGAGTGCGCGGCTCGACTCGGCTGGCACTTGGGTTAGACGCAGGTCAAAAATGGGCTAACGCTCGGGTCGGGTCAGATCTTGACAAAATGCACATATTCTGTTTAAGCTTTGACGCAAAACGACGTCGTTTAACTTGCGTATAAAAGGAAAAATGTTTCTCCCCCCACACTCTCTCTATTTTTTTCTCTTCTTTTTCTCTCTCTAGATGATTTTTGATCGTCATTTCTGGTTGAATATCGCTGGGAAAGTCATCGATTTTTGGGTATATCATCGAAAATTAGGTTTTCATGCCGGACGGTCACCGAAAAAACTTAAATTTTTGTCAAAAAATTCACCGGATTCTGAAAATTTCAAAAAATTTCTAGAAAATAAAGCCAAAAATTCAAAAAAAAAATCTAAAATTCCTAAAATTGCTAAACAATATTTTTTTGCTTTTGTTTTTCTTTTTTCTTTCTTTCTGTGTGTCTTCAACTTTGTGTTCCAACATCTATTTATAGGGATTGATCAGAAGAGTTTCTGATCAATTCACAATTTCATCTGAGATTGAGATTTAATCTTTAAATCATATTCCAACTCTACCAGCCCCAAATTCACGGTCAAATCGATCTCCATTATTTTTTTGATTATTTTTAATTAGTCTAATCATTATCTCTTAATTAATCAAGAAAAAAAAGATAAAAATCTAAAAAATAATAATAAACAAAAAAAATAATACTAATAATAAAAATAAATACATAAAATAAATAAATTAAAAAAATGTGAGCCTATTTTGCCCATTTGGACCAGGCCCAATTGATTCGGGCCTAGACCAAATTGAATATCTATAGCTGCCCTTCTTTTCATATTTTTTGTGAAACAGAAATTGTACAAAGACGTAGACACACATTCAAGACTCAACTCGATCCCTTTTTTTATATTTTTATTTTTTCTTAATCAAAGCTCCTCTAATCAGAGGCTCAATGACTTTAAAAAAAATAAACAAGGCTCCTTTAAGCAGAGGCTCAATGACTTTGGAAAGATAAACAAAACTCATCTAACCAGAGGCTCAACGACTTTGGACAAATAAATAAGGCTCCTTTAAGCAGAGGTTCAACGACTTTGAAAAATAAACAAAGCTTCTCTAAACAGAGGCTCAACAACTTTGAGAAAAAAAAATAAACAAAGCTCCTCTAATCAGAGGTTTAACAACTTTTAAAGAAATAAATTGCTCCTTTAAACAATGGCATTGCAATTTTGAAAAAAATAAATTGTTCATCTAAACAGAGGCAACCCCGACTTTTGAAAAAATAAATTGCTCATCTAAATAGAAGCACCACAACTTTGAAAAAAATAAATTGTTTCTCTAAATAGAGACAACCATAACTTTTGAAAAAATAAATGCTCATTGACAATCATGTCTAGAGGAGTCAAAGATCATGTTCGAAGAATTTCAAGAGATTATACCCAAGGGTTTTACAAATCGATCTTGATACCGAGAGATATTTTTTTTCAAGAATTAGAATCTTACCTCACAAACTATTTCTCGAATTTGAAACTTTTACATCATAAAGTCTTCACATCTGTCTTCTCCACGTAGGATCTTAGAATACCCTTACTTTTTGAATTTATGCACTATGCTTTCCTAAAGGTAATATATGCTATGCGAAATGCAATGCATGCTATGCAAATACTGGCTAATTAATTCCCATTCAGTTGTGGTACTCAAATTTTTCAAGCTCTCTTATTGGGCCTCGAAGCCTTTATTCTTCGAAGATCAAATCAGCATAGCTCTCAACAATTTCTTTCATTTAATTTTCATATTCTTTCTACTAGAAATCCCTTTCCAAATTCAATGTCTTTATCAGGAACTGAACATCTCAAATTTGCCCTTATCACTCTCGACCTTTCTAATGTAATGTAGAAATCTTTAATGCTATTATTCATTTATCAATCATTATTTCAATCTCAAAAAGTAAGAATGTATTCACACATTTCTTTCATTGCAAGATATGGAGGAGAAAAGAATAAGAATGATTAGGAAATAGTCAACAGAAAAAACACACAAAGAATAAAGTAAAATGCCTTTTATTAGCAAAAATGCTGATAAATTTTGGCCATGAATTACAAAGATAGGTATGGGGAAACAATGCCTAAAAATGAACAATCGGATAATCATGATAACACATCTCGATGTCTTTTTCGAAAAACTCAACCACCCAATTCACTTAACAACTTAGAGCTCCTCAGAACATGTTAGCCTTCATACCAATGAATTTTAGATTTGATGCTATGTTTTCCTTATCTAAGCTACATTTTTAAGTTTTTACTTAGATAAATCCCTTATGACTCAAACTGCCCTCTTGAGATTTTTACCTTGAATCTTGTCCTCTTTTTTATTTTTTATTTTTTTAAACATAGTATTTTTTACAACATCAAAATTTATAAGATGGGACAAATCATATTCATCCATCTCAACCAATATCAACGTTCCACCTGAGAAAGCCCGTTTTACCAAATATGGCCCTTCCTAATTTGGAGTTCATTTTCTTCTATTATTGTGCTGATTTGGAAAAATTTTTTTCAAGATCAACTCTCTTTCTCGAAAGCAACCGGGTTAAACTTTTTGTCATGAGCCTTTATAATTTTTTTTAATATAGCTGACCATGATACAATGCAGTCAACCTCTTTTTCTCAATGAAATTCAATTGTTCATAACGCTCTCGAACCCATTCAGCCTCTTTTAGTTCAACTTTCTTCAGAACCCTCAAAGATGGGATCTCTACTTCTATGGGCAATACAGCTTCCATCCCATAAACAAAAAAAAAATGAAGTTACCTTAGTAGAGGTGCGCACTAACGTTTGATATGTATGCAGTGCAAATGATAACTTTTCATGTCAATCTTTATAGGTTTCGATCATCTTTTCAAAAATTTTTTTATATTTTTGTTAGCTGCCTTAATTGTCCTATTCATTTTTGGATAGTATGGCGTCGAGTTATGATGCTTGATCTTGTATTAGGCATATATTTCTTGCATCATCCTGCTATTCAGATTCTTGGTATTATCCGAAATGATTATCTCTGAAAGTTCATATCTGTAAATGATATCTCTTTTTATGAATTTACAAACCATAGATCGTATTACATTTGCATATGATGCTACCTCCGCCCATTTTATGAAGTAATTTATCATCACAAAAATAAACCTATGCCCATTAGAAGCCTTTAGGGTAATAGGACCAATGACATCCATGCCTCACATAGAAAATGGTTAGGTGGTGCTAAAACATGTAAAGTAAATGGTGAAACATGAATCTTGTCAGTATATATCTGACATTTGTGACATTTTTGAGTGTAATCAATGCAATCATTTTTCATTGACAACCAGTAGTACCTTACTTTCATGATCTGTCTTGCCATCATATGTTCATTAGTATGTACTTTACATATTTCATCATGTACCTTTTTAATGATTTTTTTGCTTCAACCTTATTTACACATTTCAACAATACTTGATTATGATTTTTTTTGTACAGAATATCTTCATCCAAGAAAGAACTCATAGCTAATCTTCGGATGATCCTTTTATCATTTTCTGTTGCTTGAACTGGGTATTGCTAGTTCTTAATGTACTATAATATATCATAAAACTAGAGCTTCCCATCTTCTTCTTTTTTTACATTAGAGCAATGAGTTGGCATATCTTTGATATCTAACCTAATAAGCTGAATATCAGTATTATCACTAATTTAGATCATTGCAGCCAAAATAACCAAGGTATCAACAATCAAATTCTTCTCTCAAGGTAAATGATCAAATTGGATATCTTCAAACTGCTTTATCAACTATAAAATATACTTATGATATGAAATGAGTTTTAAATCTCTTATCTCCCATTCTCATTTCAATTGATATATAACTAGAGCTGAATCCTCAAACACTTTTAATGCTTTACCTTTTTTATCTATAGTAGCTTGTAAACCCATGACACATGTTTCATATTCAACGATGTTATTTGTGCAATTTAAATTTAACCTCGCTGTTATATGGTAGTATTGTTCCTCTGAAGAAATCAAAATTACCTCAATTCTATGTCTAAGGCATTGGCAGCTCCATCAAAATACATCTTTCAGCACTTTTCTTCATGTTCCCCTTTCTCTAATTAGGAAACAGTCATCAGATCTTCATCAAGAAACTTTACTCTTATTGGTTCGTATTCTTCAATAGCACGATCTGTAAGAAATTTGACTATAGCACTCTTTTTTATTACTTTTTAGCTTACATATATGATATCACATTTTGAGAGCATCACTTGTCACCTAGCAATTCTCTCAGACAAAGAAGGTTTCTCGAAAATATATTTAATTGGATCCAATTTTGCTATAAGCCAAGTGGTGTGATAGAGCATGTATTGTCTGAGTCTTTTGGCAGTCCAAGCTAATACACAACACATTTTTTTCAAAAAAAAATACTTAGACTCATATTCAGTGAATTTTTTACTTAAATAATAAAAAACTCTCTCTTTTCAACCATATTCATCTTACTGTCCCAGCACACATTTCATTGAATTCTCGTACACTGTCAGATATAAAATTAAAAATTTTTTAGAACAGGTGGCACCAACACTGAAAGATTTGACAAGTATTGCTTAATTTTATCAAAAGTCACTTGACATTCCCCATTTCATTCTTCAGGATTATTCTTACGAAAAAGCTTAAAAATGAGATCATATTTATAAGTAAGCTAAGATATGAACCACGAAATATAATTCAATCTTCTCAAAAAACCTCAAATTTCTTTTGGTGTACTCGAAAGTGACAAATTTTGAATGGCCTGTATTTTGTCTGGATCGACTTCAATCCCTTTTTCACTGACCGTAAAACCTAGTAACTTTTTTTACTTTACCTCGAATGTGAGCTTGGCTGGGTTTAACTTGAGTTAAAAATTTTTCAACCTCTCAAATAATTTTTTGAGGTTGATGACATGATCTTCATTTTCATGAGATTTTACAATCATATCGTCTACATACACCTCAATCTCTCTGTGCATCATGTCATGAAAAATCGTCATCATGGCTCTTTGGTACATTGTCCCAGCATTCTTTAACCAAAAAAGTATAATTTTATAGCGAAAGATTCTCCATATGGTCACAAAAGTGGTCTTTTTCATATGATCTATAGTCATTTTTATCTGATTATATCCTGAGAATCCATCCATAAATGAGAACATTGAATGCTTAGTCGTATTATCTACCAGTATGTCGATATGAAGCAAAAAAAAATTATCCTTTGGGCTAGCCCTATTCAAATCACGATAGTCTACATATTTTCATACATTTTCATCTTTCTTAGAAACTAGTACTATATTGGCTACCCACTCTAAATACTTAGCTACTTGTAAGAAACCTGCATCAAACTATTTTTTTACCTCTTTTTTTACCTTTAGTAGCATTTCAAGCTTTATTCGTCTGAGTTTCTGTTGGACTGGCTTACATTTTGGCTTCAGGGATAGCTTGTGCTCTACTATCTCCGTACTCAGTCCTGACATATCCTGATAAGACCAAGTAAACAGATATATGTATTCTCGAAGTAGATCTTTCAAATGTTACTTATCTCTTGATGAAAATGAAGTACTAATTTTGATCTCTTTCTTATCCTTCTCATCTTTTAAATTCATCAAGTCCGGAGGTATAACATACTCTTCAGAATCATCTTCATTGTCAAATTCATTAGTGTTAATTAAATTTTCAAAATTAATCGCCTGATCATTATTATAATTATCTTCTTATTTATTGAAAGACCTAAAATTAAATGAAATGAGATATGTTGACAAGATGTGTTTGAAAAATGAAAAAATGACAATAATGAAGGCATAAGAAAAAATTAATGAAAATACATCCTTCTTAATCTGTATTAAAATAATAAAAGATAAATGGCCCAAACAAGAAAGATCACCCCAATGCCTTGGACAATAGCTATTGGGATGTACAATTACATTAAATTAGTCTCAAGGGTAAAAGATATTTCAATGGTACTCCAATTGTTCAACTCGTAATATGACGGACAAAGGCAGACCCACCCTTCTTGTTTAAGCCCCATTTTATTTTCAATAGCATGGATGGTTAACTAGGTGAATGCCTTTTCCATACTTCGTTCATAACTTTTTTTTGCATTTGGGTACACGAATCCTTCAGGCCTAAAAGTCTCGTATAAGTGTGGGATGATCATTAATCTTACTCTTTTACCTACTGGTCTCCTCCTGATCTTCCATCTTTTTGCTTCATAACCTAAGCCTAGCCTTTTATTGTTATCTACCACTGATGAGGGTTCTTTTATTCTTTGTAAGTTTTTACTATTGATGACTTGGCACATTACTATTTTTGAAAAGGGTTAATTTTTATATCTTTCATCCACATAGTTGATTAATTTGAAGGATTGATAGGAGCATTCCATTACTTTCTCAATAGTTTTCACATATGGAGTATTCAAAGATTGAGTCACCAACATGTCTTCTTCTTTAAATATCACTATTAATTGACCTTCTACATTAAACTTGATCTTTTGATGTAAGGTAGAGGGCACAGCATCTGTCATGTAAATTTATGGCCTTCCTAACAGATAGCTGTAAGATGAAGAGATATCCATCACTTGAAACTTCACATTAAAAGTGCATGGCCCAATTTGTAAAAGTATTTTGATATCTTTCAGGACTTCTTTTTTGGTCTCATCAAAAGCTCACACGACCATTTGATTGTCCTTCATATGAGAGTAATCGATAGGTAGCCTTGTCAAAGTTAACATAGGCATAACATTGATAACAGAATCATTATCAATAAGGACCTTAGCTATGATATGGCTCATGTACTTAATTGTGATATGTAGAACCTTGGTACCTCTTTTTCCCTTAAGGGAATCTCATCATCACTGAGTGAAATATAATTTGGCATGACTAAATTTTTTGTCAGATGGTTCACATATTCAACAAACACATTATGTGCCATATATGCCTAGTTTAACACCTTTAATAGAACATTTTGGTGTGGTTCTGAGTTTAACAGCAATAATAATAATGAGATTCATGTTGACATTTTGTTCAACTATTCAACAACTGAATATTCACTAATTTTACCAGTTTTAAAAATTTACAAGCCTCTTTTTTTGACACCGACTTCGAACAATCCTCTTAAGTTTCATTTCAGGGTTATTCCGTTCTTATCTTATCTTGGCTTTCTCTTTTATAACCTTTTTTAATATTTTTAGAGTGTAGCATCTTTCACTTCGGGTAATACCTCTTACACCAGTTATATTGGAGGCGTCAGTCTTATAAGTATTCTCTTTTTACCCCTAAACTACTGTATCACAATTATATTTTTAGGGTACAACTTTATCATCTTTATATGAGAATGAAGTTAGAACTTTAAAAGTTACTGACCTGGGAATGAGTTTGTTTATGGCTGACTTTGATTTGTTCTCACAGTGAATCGTCACCGACTTTAGAAAAAATTTTGCAGGCTTATCAGTCATGGATACTTCAACATTTTTTGAGTCTTTTTTCTCTTCATAGACTTTCATCTGGTATGAATCTAAGAGCTTTTGTACCTCTTGGTGAAACTGCTCATAAGTTAAAATAGAATGACCAATTATCCTACTATGATATTTACAACTAGTTTTGGTTATATATGCTCCATGATAATTATACGAACTCACTGGTTGTATCATGTTAGCTTTTCATAAAGCATCAAATAGCTAACTAAGAGGTGTCTTAATATCTACCATTTTTTCTTCGAATGATGCACATATTCTTCACTCAGAGCATTCATATTGTGATTAGGTAAAAGATTACTACTAACATTTGATGCAGTTACTCCTCTTATATCAAAGCTAATTATTCTATCCTTGATCAGTCGTTGCACTTTTGTTTCAAGGTAGTGTAATTTTTAGTGGAATGACCAGTAATCTCGTAGTAATAGTCATAATGGGTTGTGAGATCATATCACTTAGGGTAAAGTAACTTGAGTGGCTTTAATTTACTAGAAGTAATCAGATGACTATTGTAAAGCTCACGATATAACTCTATATAGGTCATGAGAATTGGGTCAAATACAAGCTTTTCACGAGTAGTTCGTTACTCTCATAAACCACTGATTGGATTGGCTGAATGGGTTTGAAGTCTTGGGGTAGAATGAGTGCTAAGGCTGTATGCGATATTTTGAGGTTTAAAAATAGATTGATAGGTTTGAGGGTAAGATGACTGTGAGATTGGTTGGTATGAGTAAAAAAAAATGTTATTTATAGCAGGATAATATGAAAGATATCCTTGTGGTGGGTAGGGTTGATAAACCCTGAATTGTTACCTATCAAAGCTCATAGCTTGAGCTTCAATCTTTTTTTTTGGGCTCTCTTACTTGATGCCTCTTTTCCTTTTAACTTACCATTCTTAATGGTATTTTTAATAATTTCTTCTGAAATCATTATGTCAGTGAAATTTTTTATTGTATTCTCTATCATCTTTTTATAATATGAAGATTTTAGAGTGCTGACGAACAATACTGTAGTTTTTTTTTCAGTTAGAGGTGATTGTACTTGAAAAGCTACATCCCTTCACCTCTGGGTATATTCTTTAAAAGACTCATTTATTTTTTTTCCATGTTCTACAAAGATAAATGATCAAGAGCTAAATCTATGATATGTCGGTATTGACTAATAAAATCATGAGCCATGTCCTTCAAGAACGGATGCAAGTTTTATCCAACTGGACATACCACTTAGCAGCGGAACCCATAAGGTTATCTTGAAAAATATGCATTAATAGTTTTTCATTATGGGCATGGGTAGCCATCTTTCGACAGTACATGGTGATATGAGTTTTTGAACATTTTATACCATCATATTTTTTAAATTTTGATACTTTAAACTTGAGTGGAATAACCACATCTGGGACCAAGCATAGCCTAACAGCATCAACAGAACCATCAAACCCAATTCTTTCTATAGCTCATAACCTCTGTTCAAGCATACTAATCTTTGAATCTTTCTGAGATTCCATCACTTTTGCCTTTCTTTCTCCTTCTCTTTCAAGTCATCAAGATCAAGAACTTGAATTGGTTTTACTACCTTTTTAGTAAAGATAGGATTCACATAACTATGGTAATGCCAAGGGTTTGAAGTTGATGGCATTCCAGGGTATATAGGATATGTGAACTGCTATGGCGATATATCCTATGTGGACTGAGCTTGTTGTGGATCAAAACCTGAGGGATATAGAGGGTCGACCACTTCTTATGATGGAGGGTCCTATTAGCTTATGTTTTCTTTTATCTTTTTTCTCTAATTTAGCTTGTTGAGAGCATCTAAAATCCTACTCAACTCATTTTCAATCTTTTCTTATGCTTTTTCTAATTTTTCAAATCGATGAGAGTTTTCTTGCTCTATTTGTCTAGTTTTAGCTCTTATGTTATATCGGTGGGTGAGATTTTTACTGGATGGAGCTATCTTTGAACCTTGAATACCATATTTTAGGATTAGCAAGTTTATATGACTATATCATGGTTATTTTAAATATGTTGAAAGAGAATGCAATGAATGAAAATACATATATGGAAAGAACATTTGCTTTGAGACAGTGTTCAACCAAAAGATTTCATTTATTCCAAAGAACTTTCGTTTATATAAAATTTATCATCCTAGAGTTATAACCATAAATTCATTTGATTTGCTCATACTAGTCTCTTACTTTCTCGATAAAGTTTAGCAGGCGCTGCCCATGTTCTCCTACTTGGGCCATCACCTGTTTCAATGCCTCTGCCTCTTTTACCATCTCTCTTGCCTTACATACCCCTTCGTAAATTTAAGTCGTTAAGTGCTCAATGTACTTCTGTCTTCTTAGGTTCTCTCTTTTACTACACCAAACTTGGTATGATAACTCTTTATGCTCTCTAACCAATGCAGCAATATAGTCTTCTTGTTTATTCAATTTCTATCTCAACCTACTTAGGTAGCTATTCAACATGTTAATTCTCTGTTTATACTTAGATACTTTTTTCTTCCAGTTCAGCACATTCTTGCTGCAATTACGTATTTTTTTTAGTCAGCTCAATAATTGTTATTTCTTTGGCTTGTACCATCACATACAACCTTTTATGTTCATGGTATAACTTCGATAAGTCTTGGATAGCTGTGTCACATTCCCTAGCAATCTTGCAAACTTTGACTTCTTACTTTTCAGCTCTACCTTTCCATTGATCATTCTCTTCTCGAAGCTTTTGAATCTCTTACTTTAACTTATCCTTTTTCGGCCTCAAATTCTTTCTTTGCAAGTTATAATTCTGATAGTATTTTTTTTTAGCATTTCTCCTGTTGACGGTTGAAAACTTTTATAAGTGAATATCATTTTTTATCTTCGTCTTACTCTCCAAACCAAGTACCTCTGAGTGACTTTATCAGTGAATAGTACAAGACTCACTCTACGAGGGTTTTTTCATGCCTTAATTACCTCATTCATCCTCTGAAATGCTTTTGGCTCACTGTAAGAAAAATATGATTAATGAAGCTCATGCGTCATAGGAATGAACAATTCTACCCCGATCTGTCTTCTCACTAGAAGTGGTGCATAACTTGTTACTCCTTATAAACCCAATAGTGGCACCATAATGTTATCTTTATACTGATATAGCATAGGTTCATGATTCATCCATGGGACCAATCATCTTACTTCAGTGCTTGTCAATTTTTGTAAGACAGCTACTCACCCTTTCTTATACTTTTGTTCTGACCACCCACTTTCATAAAATTTCTTAATCGGAGCTCGACTATAAACATAAAGTTTCAAGAAAGCATATTTTCTCCATTCAAAGTAGCTTTTCATTCATAGATACAATAACTATATGCAGCCTATAAAATGTCTTCCATTTTGACGACAGTAACTCAAAGATCTAACAGTCTCTGCTAATATTATCGTTGAATGGTTACAACCATTGATCACACTTTTGAAGAAGTCAGTCACTGCTATTTCAATATAACCCATAACTTTTAGAAATATCACCATTTCGTATATGGCTAAGACAAATATATCTAACCCCCGTTTTTCGTTGGCATGTTGCACTAGGAAACCTATTCTTATTTCTTCTTTATATGAGAATCCGTAATCTCTTTGTCTATCCTCATGAAATGGGCCAAATCGTTACGAAATCTTGACTTGTGTTTTTTGACATATATCTTATCAAGAGCCTTGAAATACAGGCCCAACAAAGTTAAATATTCTTCGATGATTGGTGTCATGTCAGCTTTATTAAAGATGAAACACTTGTATGCAGGATCCTAGAATTGCACTACAACTCTAATTAGTTGATTGTTGACTTTTATTACAAGAATGTGTGTTATGTGCCCATGCCTCTGGCAAAACTTCTCTTATCTTGATGGACTCATCTTTTTTCATATATCAAATAAATCCTCTAGATTATTTTATTTGAGAAAGATAGATGTCTCTTGAGACAAGGTAAAAGTATATCCGATTGGTAAACAGTCATCCATTTTTAGTTGAATCTTTTATGACTGGACCTTTACTTCATTTGGTGACTCACAAGGAGCTAATACAGACGAAAACTTTACATCGGTTTGTCATGACTTCAATTGAATCAGTAATGATTTCTTATATTTTCAGGGGAGAAAATATTTCTAGCGTTCTTGGTCACCATTTGGCAACTAAGGAAGAGTGCATCAATCTTGCCAGCTGTTGTGAATCAATCAAACATCTAAAGCTCAACTACATGCTAAGTTTTGGAAAGAGGAGAACCATGTCCATGGATAGATACATCTTTTAATAATACGTTTAAATTAAGGACGGTAACTTTTGTAGCACGATTTAAAATGAAGTTTAGTACGAGAATATCATTTCAAAAATCATATTAATTTATACATAATAATTAAATCATTGTGTGACAAGTACGATTTTATGTGGTGATAATATTGAATCATCAAGAATAATCAGATTATTATTTTGGAAAGTGATTATAATCTCATCCAAAAAAGTAAAAAAATTTTATTACTAAGATAAAGTGATATGTAAAATTAATAATATATAATTTTACGTATTTAATATGTGAATTAAAAACTTATTTTTTAAAAAATTTTAATTAATTTGTATAATAATTTTATATTTTAAAACTAATATTCATGGTAATAAATAAAAAATAATTTGTGTGTTTTTTAATATTTTATATATAATATATTTATTCATTTAGCAGATTAGTTTAATTTTTTAATTCAAATATATTTTTACATAATTTATATTATAAAAATAAGTTCACCTTGATATATTTATTATTAATTTGTTTACATAATAAATATATTTATTAATTTAATTATTATTATTATAAAATAAATAAAAGATTATTAATATTTTACAAATTAATATAAAATCATTAGTAGTAACAAAAATAGATCTTTAATTACTAACTATTAATAATTGATAATCAAATAAAATTATTTTAATAATAAGATTAACTCGATAATTACACAATTATGGTGATCTTGTAAAATATATGATTCCTTTGGACTACCAACATGTTCTGTATTTGAATGATAAGGTTTCACAAATGCATTATTGTTGCTTTTACGATTGAAACTGTGAGAGAATTATTATATTAAACTCGAATGAGATATTAATAAATTTATGGAGGCCAAGAGCAGTACTATAAGAGAAAATGGGTGGAAGAAGGTTGCCTCAATTGCAACTATGTTTTCTCAAATAAGTGGTTGTTTATTCATGTAATTTTGGAAGCTGGACTAAATTTTATGGCTTGTTTTCTGTTTATTTGTACACATTGCAAGACAATATGGGCCGTAGTCCCATATTTTACAAGAGAATCCTACGATCCAACTATTAAAAGTGCATTAGGCTCCTGAACAAACTTCAGAAAAAAAAAAAAAAAAAGGAATTTAAAAGAACAGAAATTCTGTACTTGGATATTGGGACTAATTAAGAATGTTCATGACAAATTCCGGATAATTAATCCAAATTTTTTTTGAGAAAATTAATCCAATAATATTCATTGCAAATTTAAATGCTTTAGCTTATAGTCTCTTAACATCCCATTTTACACGAGTCACCAAATTAGGTAAAAAAGATCATCTTATACTCCATAGCTATTGCTATAAAAAAAAGTTGCATTCAGCACACTGTTGATAAATGGTTTACTAATAATAGAAATTGAAAGATATTGTCGATGGAATATGTGATGCAAAATGATAAGGAAATCCAACGAAAAACAAAATATGGAGAGGAAAATTGGTAATAAAAGTAATTCATCTTTCTTGCTTAGTCAAAAATGGCGAAGCTTTTAATTTTCAAAGTTTAATAGTAAACAAGGATTATAAGAAGCAGTGGTATTATTATTCTAAAGCAACCTTATCCATTAGTACACATAAGAATCTTGAGTTTGACAAGACAAATGAACAAATAGCGTGCTGTTTTCTCTTCTTCAAGCAAAGCATATGCTTCCCTTGGACTACCAACATGTTCTCTGACTTCTGATCATGACGAGACTCGCCACACCACCAAACCTTTAGCCGGGGTCATCAACTTTGACAAACAGAATTTTTAACAAAGACCCAATAATCAAAGGTTCAATGCAACAAAACATAAATTGTCTTTTTCTTCAGAACCTGGACTTATGTTTTACCTAAAAGAGGGGATCAGGTAAATTTTGGCAAATTCAACAGGTTATACAATTAGGCAGGTAAAATATAAAAAAAGCAGACATCTAACCACATGCATTTTTGTCTGTTTCAAACATGCACATAATAATACAGAGTCCGAATCACACTCAAGACTAATAGTGATAAAAACTATAAATTGCAGCCTGCGTGCTCTAAAAACTGCTGGATTTGAGCTTATTTACCCCCTGGAATTCGACGGTTGAAACCAATAAATCATCTATATTCTGTTGACTACCCCCTTTGCTCCTTGGAATGGCTTGGCGGCCGTGAACTTTGTTTTGTCTTGTGAGATTTTACCAACGTTAGCTTATGAGAACGACCTGATCCCCCATTAATTAATGGAGATTCCCGGTCTCCTCGGCCATAACAGTTTTGAGCGTGGGCTATTAGCAAAGTGGGGCCATAGCGTCACCAGCTTAGCAATGGAGACTAAGGCCCTATTTTAAATTTTATCATATTTTCAGTATAATACAATTGAACTCATTGTATTAAATATTTATTTTAATAAAATTTATTTAATATAAAATTTTTATTAATTTTTTTTTCAAAATTAACTATAATAATTTTATTTCAATTACAATTACAATATAATTTTATTATTGTTTTCAATATCAATGATCGTGCAAATAGAGACGTTTCATCTATCTCTTTAGTGTACGCATTGTTGTCCGGGCAAAGGTTAATCACGCAACTATCGAGCATTCTAATTTCCGCTGCCCTGGAATGGATAAGCATTAGCATGCGTCCATGCGCATGACGAAAGCACCGATGTGCGACCATGGTGGATCAAATCACTGTGGCTGTGACTAATTGATGTTAACATGCATGTTGCAACCAATTAGAGCATCTAATTAAGCAAAACTTATTTGCCCAAATAATAATATTATATTTTGGCCTAATTAAAACAGGATTACTTGTAAATATGTATGAATAAGGTTTCACAAATGCATTATTGCTGCTTTTGTGATTGAAACTGTGAGAGAATTATTATATTGAACTCGAATGAGGTATTAATAAATCTATGGAGGCCAAGGGCAGTACCAGAAGATAAAATGCGTGGAAGAAGGTTGCCTCAATTGCAACCATGTTTTCTCAAATAACTGGTTGTTTATTCATGTAATTTAGGACGTTGGACTAAATCTTATGGTTTGTTTTCTGTTTATTTGTACACATTGCCACCGACAATATGGGCCGTTATCAGTTATCCATTCAACTAAAATGTGCCTGGCTGCCAGCGATCATGCACAGAATTAATGGTAACCTCCATAATGGTTGAACCAATTTTTTTAGTATTGTTGAACTTTCAAACTGATGAAAAACTTAAACATCAAAATTTGTGAAATGTGGATCAAACTAGTATGTTTATATTCATTATTCAAACTATATATATATATATATATACTTTTAAATATTTCCCTTTCTTTTTCTTTTTTTTTCATTTTTAAGTGAATTGTCGACTCTTTTCTTGAACATATACCCGCCACCCCAAGGCCCCACTCCCCTTTCCCACACCACCGCCATTTTTTTTTTTGAAAATTAATCCAATAATATTGATTGCAAATTTAAATGCTTTAGCTCATAGTCTCTTAACATCACATTTTACACGAGTCACCAAATTAGGTAAAAAGATCATCTTATCCTCCACAGCTATTGCTATCAAAAAAGTTGCATGCAGCACGCTGTTGCTAAAAGGTTTACAAATAATAGAAATTGAAAGATATTGTCGTTGGAATATGTGATCCAAAATGATGAGAAAATCCAACAAAAAACAAAATATGGAGAGAAAAATTGGTAATAAAAATAATTCATTTTTCTTGGAAGCAAATGTGATAGTAGTTTACACAATCTAATTGATAGATTCGTAAAAACCAGCAATCAAATGAATTCCATCCCTTTTTATAATTTAAAAAATTGAACCTAAAATAAAAATAGAAAAATATTTCTCAACCCTAACAGCCTCCGATTTCGTGCATTTGGCCCTTCAAACAACCCCCCCCCCCAAAAAAAAAAAAAAAAAAAAAACTCCCACCACTCTGCATATTGGCAATTGGATTGTTATAGATAGAGCAAATGGCTGGGGGGCTTCGATTTAATTGACGGGTGAGTTTTTTCTGTCATGACTAGATTCCACGTCATCATCAGTCAAGCCCGCCCATTAATGATACGGACATCACCAACCACCCCAATGGACCAAAGTTTAGATGGGGCTTAGCTATATTCTGCCTGTCTTTGCTAATATAACATTTCTAAGTTTACGGCCCTATGTGGCCCCTAGCCCTACAGATAAGGTTAGTCAACAAGGTAGAAGAGTTGTCGCGACCACCAAATCGCCAATGTGATGCCAACGATTCCCGCAATCGCATGTGATCCGAACACGTGGGTGCACGTGGCCGATGATGCCGCGCTGTCGTCCGAGGCACCTTGGTAAACCATTGTGCTGTTGGTAAGAGATGACGTTGTCGTTGTCGTTGTGTTCTGCCCTTGCGATGATTTCTGGCTGCAATTTACGTACTAACATTAACCGTCAAAAACTCAGAAAAAGCAAATATGTCGACAAAAATGCCAACATGTTTATTTATATTACTTCCTATTTCCCTGAACTGCCCGTTAACTACAACTACAATAATAGAACTTTCATTGGCGTGCAAGTGTTCAGTCTGGCAGAGCCTTGGTCTCAATTTGCGGGTTTGGAATCAAAACGCGATGCCTATCCCAGTGGATTGATGCATGTTCAGGGACATGCATTAATTAGACAGCTAATCATTTTCAGCCAGAACGGCCACAAGGCCGTTCTACACCCCACCCTACCTAGCATTCCAAGGAGGCACGACTGTTTAACTAGATTTGTAATTATGATTTTCGTTCTTGGAGATGTGACTATACACCAAATCTTCAGAATTAATTGGCTATGCTAGCAACCCAGTGCTTTGCCTGTAACTCAACGGTTAGCTATATCAGCACGTAAATGTCAACATGTGCCACAGCCGACATAACAAGATGGCAAATTATTTATTTTCCAGAGCAATGTCAAAAGTTGCGCCATAACGGACAAACGCTTCACGCGACCGTTTATATTTACTGCCTTTGTCGACAGAACGTTCTTTTCATGACAAAATTACCCTTTAACGTTAAAAGTGTTAAAACAAAAGTTGAAAAGGCTTGTAAAGTAGATTTACCTAGTGTTAGGGGAAGGACAGAAAGTAATGGTATAATCAGCATTCGCACATGTGAAGGTGCTGGTCAGATCATCATAGGCATAGCTGTAGGCTTGTGGGCACGCTGTCTTGAAGATCTCCGAGTATGAAGAAGGCTTGCAAGTATCGGGTGTGCCATACTCGCCGGTGCAACAGTACTGAGGCTGGCGGAAGGCCTCGCAAGCACTCTTGCAAGCGACGCCGTCGCCGCTGTCTGTGCTCATCACCTTGAGCTCTGAAGGACACGAGTCATTGAGATCAGCTACGCAGCCAGTGTAGGTACAATTTTGCCCTGTCCCACCCTGAGGAGCTACTAACATAGGGATGTTGTAACCGTCGACCAAACTCACATCATAAAAATCAAAACCACCAGCACCATCCAAAGTAAATTCAGCCAAAGTGGCAGGTGGGGCAGCGCCATTTCCTGAACATTCTAGCTTCCCGGAGCCACAATCACCCGTCAGACATGAAAATTTTCCGGTAGAATCTTGGGAGCAATGGGTTCTACCCCAAAAGCGACCACCCCATGATGTCGGTGCGGTAATTGTTTTGGTTTCACCACTTTGGAGAGTAAAGCCCGTTGTGGAAAGTGTTGGAACACCTGCGTTTGAGAGAATTCCAGGCCATACCACATAATCGCATTTGTTTACTATGGTAAAGGTTGTTGCTTGCACTCCTGTTTACAATGTAACGAAAATCAATTAGAAAAAACCAAACTTGAAACCAAATCCTGCTAATTAACACGAAAACTAATTAAACATCATTCAAAGCCTCCTGTGAGTACCTGATATGAACGAATGTGACAGAATAAAAACACAAATAACAGCAATAACTGTAGGTTGGGCCATTAAGCTTAAAGTTTGCAAGAAGAATACTTTATATAATAAGGAGAAAGAAGAAGAGGGAGTTGGGATGGATGGGCAAAGTCCAACGCTCTTCTTCTTCTTCTTCTTCTTCAGAAATGGGGGTTAGGAAAGTGTGAGATTCTGCAATGGCGATAAAGAATGTGTATTTATAGGGAAATGGAGCTTCAAAGAATAACGTCAGCTACAGTCAAGCAGATGAATGTGGACCGAACTAAAAGTTGCTATTGTCTTGTGATCTACTCTATACCCTACCAGATTTTGAGAAGAGTTGCAGTGGGTTTGGCTGAGAATTGATTTCCTTCCTCTTGGTTTTTTGCATGTAAAACTTTGTGAATAAATAAAAATAGAGATAAAATATAAGGCTCTACAAAAAAAAAAAAAAAAACAGCTTTCATATGCTAAAATAATATTGGCAAGTTCACAATAGAAACAAGATATTTAATTAACTGAGATTTTTAACTGGTAAAAATATAGTTGGAATAATCTATCTAACCAGCTATTGTGTCTACCCTACGGGACTTTTTCAGTAAATATCGGTTAAAGACCAATTTTCCCTTTGAAAGAAAATTGTGAAGTGCAATTTGCAGAACATTCGGCTGAGGTCAAAATTTTGGTGGCGTTGTTAATTGTCTTTTGACTAATTATTAAAATATGGATCCAACATTTCTTTAAAAAAAAACAAACAGATATCGAGCCAACATACTGGTATGCATGATTTTCTAGTTTTCATTTATTATTATATTTTACCTCTTGGAATAAGTAATTTTTTTATTTTATAAAAGAGACCGATGATAAAAAAAAAAGATTACACGTGCTACAATTTGAATTCCTGATAATAGATATATCTCTTGATAATAATTATATTAATAAATTAAATTAAATTTCAAATTTAATCGTGGACCAAGTAATCTTCATTTTTAACATATTGGCGATAACTTTCTCCAATATTCTGCATTGTAAATTCATGCAACCGATAAAATAACAAAGATAAATACTCAATGTGGCTAAATGCATGTGCAGAAGGTGGAATTTAAGTTAGTTGCAAGATGTAAAAGCTAAGCTTGAAGATAGCACAGATCCATTTGGTAAGTTATAAATTTGATAATTAATCATAAGAGGACAGTTCATTATTCAATTTTTAGTTTTCCAATGCATTCTTATTAATGAAGTTTTAACGAACCTATAAAGTAGTAAGAATAATGACAATGGCATCTATAGAAATGAGCAAACCTTCAATTGTCAGTGAATTAATACATGGCATTTATCACCCCAACCTGACTATCTCTTTATATATAAATTTCGTTGTTCTTGCTGAACTTCATGAGTCATGACTAATTAGCCCCAGTTTTACGATAAGTTAAGTTTTACGATAGAGGATTTGGCAAAGATATTGGCAGAACATTACTACTTGTACAGGAAACAGTATTACAAATGAAGTGGTGAAAAACATAAGATTAATACATAAAAACAAACATCAAATTAGATGAATATTAGTTAGGTTTATGAAGTTGCATTTGTCAAAAATATGACATTTAACGAATTATGGAGAATAAATCTACCTACATATGACATTGTTACCAAAAGGATTATGTATATGGTCCAAGAAGCTACTACTAGATCATGGTCAAAATTATAAAGTAGTATTAATCCAAAATAAAATATTCGAATATTGGTTATTCTTTTGGTCTATCATTAAGGCTTTAAGTTTTGGGATGTTGAAAATTATAAGCTTCAACGAATAGTACCAGTTTTATCCTAATATTAAGTCGCTGCAAGCTCGAAGAATTTATCTAAATATTTGCTAAAGTCATGCTAATTCGTACTAACTGCCATTCCCTTATCTTCAACTGTTTTGTAGATTATATATTAATCCATATTAAGATCATTTAATCACGTTCTTTATATTCAGAATAAAGAAATAAGGTCAAATTTTCAAGACTGTGAAGAATGGTAAAATTAGTGCAGAATTGAGTGCCTAAAATATGGAAAAAAACGGGTCATTGTTGATGCGGAAAACCAAGTCAACTGCGGCAGGCTACATTCCCTATATGTTCACTTGGTCCCATCATCATACGTTTAGGCATGGTTTTAGTATATAGTAATAAACAAGAAAATAGGGCGTAGCCACTAGCAAAGAGGGGGAGAAAGAGATATATACGATCGAGTCATCTTTGGTTAGCTATTTCTTCAAACACACGTTTTTTTCTCCACATTTTTGAAGGGTCTCAAAGATCAAAAACTTGTTAAACATAATCTTCCTGGTCTATTGTTGACTAGCCAATTTCATAAGTGAATGGTAGCTTATTTCTCTAGCCCATGCACTGGCCCCCATTGATAGAGTTAAGCAGAGCATGTAGTTGAAGTAGCTTGAGCTACTTCGGTTTATAAAATTAACCTCTTTATTAGTTGAACAGCTTAGGTTTCAGAAAGTAAAATTGGTGGTCTAACCTGAAAACAACCACTCAGGAGATTTGATTTCATGGCCTGCCCTTGAAAATATCTGAGTTATATTATATCTAGTTGCCATCTACCACATAATTAAAATATCTCAATTCTCAGCTTAAATGCAGAAATTCCATTGGAGTAAACCTAAGCAAGTTTTGTTTTGAATTATCTCACACACAGCCACCGCCTTAAACGACTAGACAACCGGGATTTGTGCTTAATTTTACAGTTAGCAATCTACGCACGCCAGCTTGGAAGACCGACATATGGTGTGACCGTGGTGCCCTGAAAGTCATAGTTTTTATGTTATTGGCCTTGGGTCGTTCTCGCTTATGGGCATTGCTATAGGAATCCACAGTCAGCCTAAGACCGACTCAAAACCAAACTGCGAAAGCAATGTAATTAAAAGTGATTCAACTTCTAAATTTCTATTTTTAGTTCATTCTTCCAACAATTTTATACATTATTAAATGTGACAAGAATTTATATAGGCATTTTCTAAGCCTATTGTACTTGGGTAAGTTACTTGGTGGTTAAACGTGAGGCAGGCAATCGTCTCTGTCTTATTTATAAAGCACATCTGAAAACAGTGGAAATTGTCAGCAACAGACAACAGTCCGCATTCTTCTTGTGCTAGAAATCACAAACCAATCTGATATCTGAAGTTCTCAGTTAGGCTGTAACCTATCCAACTCTAGCGAAATGGCAATATCAAAAAATTCATTTACTTACCACAACGCTATCATTAACCGTAAGAAATAGCACTTTGAAAAGCTACTGGATTGTAATAGTAAATCCAGCGTCATCACCTCAGAATCAAGGGATTTTATCAAGTTGAGCGACAACTTGAAGAAAATTTAGGAAGTTTCTACTGATCGTGCATGCTGCCGCAGATGATGATGTAAAAGGTAAAGTGTGGAACTTGAAAGTTAGACATCTGACTGTAATTTATGTCATGATTGAGATGACATTCTTTAAAGATCTGACAGTAATCTATGTCATGGTTGAGATGATTTTTTTTTAGCATCCATTTGAACGAGATTAATTTTAGTAAGATTAAAAATAATAATAAAAATAAGATTAATTATTATAGTTATAAGATTAAAATTAATAATGAGATATATATTTAGATATAAAAATAACGATAACGGTAAAATAAAAAAAAATTATTAAAAACATTAGAGTATAAATTATATTAACAAAAATTTTAAATTATTTAATATTTATAAAATTAATTAAAATTTTATTTATATATTAATTTATTATAATAAATAAGTTTTATTTATAAATTAATAAATATATTTTATAATTTTTAAATGAAAAATAAAAAATTACAGTATAAAGATATTTTTGTCTTTGTAATATAAAATAAAGGATGAAAAAGGAAAAAAAAAATTTGAAGCTCGGTTCGTCTTTTCAACTGGAGCTAAATCCTCCTGTGGACAAAAGTAGACAATCGTGCCACGGCTTTGACATCCAAATGGATGTTAAACACCAATGGGCACAATTTTTATTGGCAATTGCATCTCAGTGGAGGTGGAGTTGAAAACAAATGGAGCCTTAGGTGCAAACAATTTTTTGCAAATAATTTACCACCACTCTTCAAAATCCCATTTTAAATTCATGTTTAATTAACTTTCCTACCCTCAACCGGCATGGATATGATAACTTTTTTTTTTCGTCTAGAATCGTCACGTTTCAAATTGGTATCTGTGATTACGATGATTCTCTTGTCCGAGTGTGACGAAACTTATCTGTATGGTCGGTTGTTGGTACCTTCCTAAGTATCAATGTCTGGTATGACGAGAGGAAGATGATCGTTTTATTGCAACTTACTATAGCAAGTGAAGTAATTTTAAGTCTTCTCAGAATCCAAAATCGAGCTTACCCGAAAATTAAACCTAAAGTGTGTTACCATTACTTATTCCATGGCTTGATTAACCGCATATAATGTCCAACCTTGAGGCCAAATGATAAAATTTTGAAGTTTTTCTTAATCACCCAGAAACTATATATGATCTTGGCAGTTAGCACTTTTCTCTAAATGCAAATCCAGGACTGATGATGTTAGAGTTTTGACCAGGACTAATGATAAAACAGCAAACATGTTAGAATTGAATTACCTTTTCAGGCTGATCCTTTCAGCCACCGATTTTATCTACCCTAACTCAGAAAGATGACTAACACATATAGCCACCAATGCTCGTAGCATGCTATAATTTACGTGATTGGTTTACACCTTTTTTTTTCTTTTACCAACATATTTGAAATTTTGGTTAAGGAGGATAGAACGCGAGGGCGACTTAAAATACATGTCAAATTGCAAACTGATTACCAAGAAAATCAAACAAAGGACGTTAATAACACGCTTAAATTTGATTACAGATGTAAACCTGCTCATATTTTACTAGTTTGTTTTTACACCTTTAAAACTATGGCCTCTGCTGTTCAATGAACTTACTGATATTTACTAAATGTGTGGTTGCAAGATTCAAGCATGTGACAAATATCTGAATTTTTCACAAATGTGAAAATAACATTTGTTCATTGAATTCATTGTTCATCTCATACTATTCTGGCTTATCCCTTGTCATCCTCGTTCCTCACCTAAAATCTTTGTTTCATGGTGTGGTCGTCAACATTTTATAAAGTCATCAATTGACAGATCAAAGAAAAAAATGTTTTTATGAATATGTGTTAGAATCCAAATTAGATGATAGTGATTAGTGAGAGAGGTAGAATCCAAAAGCTACTCCTCTTGCTATTTTGTAGAAAAACCAAATAGAATCCAAATGTTTGGGTTAGACCATTGACATTTAAACAACCATGCTAGTAAGTTCTACAATGTTAATTGTATCTATAACTGACAGCCGAAAATTTCTCCCTAAGTAGTGGGATTTTGGACCAAAATTAACTGTTTGAATATAATTTT
Organism: Durio zibethinus; assembly: GCF_002303985.1. Next base: position 1,010,208 of record NW_019167826.1, read on the forward strand.
CTCTAAAACAAAGCACCTACCCTTTTTTTATTAATGTCAAAAGGTGTTAACAGCTGGCGTTTGGATAACATGTATCAGTCGGTAAGAAAATGACATTTTCATTACTGCAAAAAGATCAGTGAATCTATTATTCTAATCGCTGATTCAATGCTAGGCTAAAAGGAGATTCACATTCAAGAAAGAACATCAATTTTCGTTAGCATCGGGGAAAAAACGCTAATGTTAAGAGAGAATATGACAGATGCATCATTGGGGATCATTCATTGTCCATCCTTAATATATGTGAACTTTGATAATAAAAGAAGTGGGTTATCAAAAGATTCACCGACAATGTTGAAACAAAAGTGCAAAAAATACAAAGAAGAATTTCATGAGTAGAAGCATGAGAAAGGTTAATGGCTTAATGTGAAACATTGATTTTTATACTAAGCAACAATATCAACAACCATTGATGTTATTGTCAGACAAAAAATAAATGATTGTCACCTGTATTCCACAAAGATGAATTCACATTTTCCAAAACCCAAACATAATGGGATATTTTATCATTAGCTGAAATGCTGAAATCATATTATCATTAGATGATTAGAAGCACTCAAAGGAGACGTCATCATGAATTTGAACCAAGCTTCCGACAAGGGAAGGTGCTAAGAATATTTAAGCAATCTTGATGCGTTTGCCTACAATTTTTAAATCAACATCAGCTGATGCAAAAGGCAGGCTTGGTGAGAAATTATAATGGCAATTATTGATGGAGTATCAGGGTTGCTTAAGGAGATTTTTTTTGGTTTCTATCATTACAGATCTGTTTTTGTCTCATTGCCGTCTATTGGCATATGCTTAACACTTTCCATTAGCCCAGTGATCTACTACATTAGGAAATAGAACAATGAAGCAGACATGGGCTAATTAGACTCGCAAATGGAAACCCGATGGACTTTGTAGCTCATCAAAGAGTAGAGAATTTCTAGACTATCTAAAATCTCAAGCCCATTAATCTTTGTAGCGTGACAAATCTTCCAACCCAATTAAACCCAAAACATAGCCTATTGAACTTTCTTGTGTTTAGCACCGTTTACATATTCGACTTAGTAGCCCATTTGTGCATTTGGGGAAATCATGGAACCGTTGCGCTTGTTTGGTCCAATTTTTTCTTTTTGGGAAATCATTCAAAATTGGGCTTATGCGGACCATTTAGCCTAAGTTACTGTAACGAGTCTTAAAGAAGAAGTTAAAAAACCCTCTTGCCGAGAACGCAGTTTTATCAGTCACGGCACATGCCTCGTGGTCTCAAAGGTTTTGCAATTTCTAGTAGAAGAGCATAGTCCAAGAAATTTAAGCGAATGTGAGAAGATTAAGCATCTCGTCACTACAATTTTGACCGCAGGTCCACAAGCTTAAACCAAAGTTACACGTGATTAGAAAAGCAATATATTAGGAGTTATTTCCTTCAAATTTGCACTATACAACCTGTCTTGAGGTAAGAATTTGCCAGTTGAGCTAATAATTCAAATTCTACGTCAAAGAAGTTTTTAAAAAATGGTGCAAAGTAGTGAAAACAGCAGGGAGGAAATCACTGAATGGCAAAATCCCCTGTAGAAATTTAGTGCAAGCCAAGATAAGTAGACTTCAACATTCCATTGTTCTACTTTCTTCAATTGTCTCTTGTATTCAATCCAATCAATACCTGGAAGAAGCAAAAGTTAGAAGATCAAATTATATCTCTGCAAATGTTAAAGTCAAATCTGCCCATCATATAAATTTACCATCTTTGGCAGCCAGATAAGTCATGATGTCATCGATTCCCTTTCCAATTCCCTTAAGCCCGCACATATAGTCATAGGTGTTATCTTTCTTGAGCAATTTCCATAGCCCTTCAGCATACTGGGCCATTCGGGTTTGAATGTACATCTTCTCACCCTTGTCATTTGTTTGTTCTCCACTTATGGCATAATCCACCCTGAAGTTATTTGGTGCCTTCTCCTTCATCTTCTCAAATTCCTGAGTTGAAGGCATTAAAAGAGCGCATTAATAGAACTGATAAAATTTCTAACCCAATATATTCCAGTACCAAGGGAAAGAATAAATGAATAATGTAAAGGTTAAGAAAGCTTGCCTCCTTGTAGAGCAGTGAGCTACTGGTGGGAACACCCAAGAAGAGCCAAGCCAACCCATTAAACTGCATTTCACAGGTCAAGTAATTACCATAACTTGCCAATTTGTTGTGCAAGCTTTAGATATCACATCTACCTTGTAGTCGTCATGCTCTTCAAAGAACATCTTCCATAAGAATGAACGGAAAGGAGCAATTCCAGTACCAGTTGCAAGCTGCAACAAGGAAACCAAACATAACTAATTTAAAAAATGTTCAAATAACAAGATGGTAATTATGTTAACCCAAAAAATCCTTAGAGCTACCATTATGATGATGGCGTTTGGGTCTTTTGGCATAAGCATCTCTTTCCCAATGGGTCCTGTGATCTTCACTTCAACACCAGACTTCAAGTCACCTGAACGGGGCGATTACAATTGATAAATGGTAATAAAAACATTTTCCCAATGCTTTATTGCTAGAATGACTATCCGTATTGAAGGTGATTATGTTTAACATATAGCTGACAAATTCCCCGGGGCTCCATAAGCTTCAATAGCAAAAGTAAATTTTGGAAAACTTTACATCGGTTTGTCATGTCTTCAATTGAATCAGTTATGATTTCTTATATTTTCAAGGGAGAAAATATTTCTAGTGTTCTTGGTCACCATTTGGCAACTAAGGAAGAGTGCATCAATCTTGCCAGCTGCTGTGAATCAATCTAACATCTAAAGTTAAACTATATGCTAAGTTTTGGAAAGAGGAGAGCCATGTCTATGTATAGATATATCTTTCAATAATACGATTAAATTAAGGACGGTAACTTTTGTAGCACGATTTAAGATGAAGTTTGGTACGAGAATATCACTTCAAACATCATACTAATTTACACATAATAATTAAATCATTGTGTAGTAAGCATGATTCTATGTGGAGATAATTATCAAATTACTGTTTTGAAAAGTGATTTAAATGTCATCCAAAAAAGTAAAAAACTTTCATTATTAAGGTGAAGTGATATGTAAAATTAATAATATATAATTTTGTGTATTTAATATGTGAATTAAAAACTTATTTTTTAAAAAAATTTAATTAATTTATATAATAATTTTATATTTTAAAACTAAAATTCATGGTAATAAATTCAAAAATAATGTGTTTTTTAATATTTTATATATAATATATTTATTAATTTAATAGATTAGTTTAATTTTTTAATTCAAATATATTTTTACATAATTTATATTATAAAATAAGTTCACCTTGATATATTTATTATTAATTTGTTTACATAATAAATATATTTATTAATTTAATTATTATTATTATAAAATAAATAAAAGATTATTAATATTTTACAAATTAATATAAAATCATTAGCTTATATAGTTATTAAAATATGTATAATTATTTTCATATTTTTAAACAAAATAATGTTGATTTTTAGTAGTAACAAAAATAGATCTTTAATTACTAACTATTAATAATTGATAATCAAATAAAATTATTTTAATAATAAGATTAACTCGATAATTACACAATTATGGCGATCTTGTAAAATATATGCTTCCTTTGGACTACCAACATGTTCTGTATTATTTGTGAATATGTATGAATAAGGTTTCACAAATGCATTATTGTTGCTTTTACGATTGAAACTGTGAGAGAATTATTATATTAAACTCGAATGAGATATTAATAAATTTATGGAGGCCAAGAGCAGCACTAGAAGAGAAAATGCGTGGAAGAAGGTTGCCTCAATTGCAACTATGTTTTCTTAAATAAGTGGCTGTTTATTCATGTAATTTTGGAAGTTGGACTAAATTTTTTGGCTTGTTTTCTGTTTATTTGTACACATTGCCACCGACAATATGGGCCGTAATCCCATATTTTACAAGAGAATTCCCATATTAAAAGTGTATTAGGTTCCCGATCAAACTTCAAGAAAAAAAAAAAAAAAAGGAAAAAGAAGAAGGAATTTAAAAGAACAGAAATTCTGTACTTGGATATTGGGACTAATTAAGAATGTTCATGACAAATTCCGGATAACTAATCCAATATTTTTTTTTTTGAGAAAATTAATCCAATAATATTCATTGCAAATTTAAATGCTTTAGCTTATAGTCTCTTAACATCCCATTTTACACAAGCCACCAAATTAGGTAAAAAAGATCATCTTATACGCCATAGCTATTGCTATAAAAAAAAGTTGCATTCAGCACACTGTTGATAAATGGTTTACTAATAATAGAAATTGAAAGATATTGTCGATGGAATATGTTATGCAAAATGGTAAGGAAATCCAACAAAAAACAAAATATGGAGAGAAAAATTGGCAATAAAAATAATTCATTTTTCTTGGAAGCAAATGTGATAGTAGTTCACACAATCCCATCCCTTTCTATAATATAAAAATTGAACCTAAAATAAAAATAGAAAAATATTTCTCAACCCTAACAGCCTCCGATTTCGTGCAATTGGCCCTTCACCCCACCCCCCCGCAAAAAAAAAAAAAAAAAAACACCCACCACTCTTTGCATATTCTGCCTAAGTTTACGGCCCAATATGACCCCTACCCCTTCATATAAGGTTAATTAGTCATTATGTTAGAAGAGTTGCCACGAACACCAAATTGCCATTGTGATGCCGACGATCCCGCTATCCATGTGATCCGAACACGTGGTTGCACGTTGATGGTGATGCCGCACTGTCGTACAAGGCACCTTGGAACACCATTGTGCTGTTGATAAGAGGTGACGTTGTCCTTGTTGTTGTTTCCTTGTTCTGCCCTTGCGATAATTTGTGGCTGCAATTTACGTACCAAAATTAACCGTTAAAAAACTCAGACAAAAGCAATAACACTCCAACGCAGCATAACGGTATAATATGTTGACAAAAATGCCAACCTGTTTATTTATTTTACTACTTCCTATTTCCCTGAACTAACCTTCTTTAACCACAACTGCGATAATAGAACTGTTATGGGCGCGCAAGTGTTCAGTCTAGTCTAGTAGAGCCTCGGTCTCAATTTGCGGGATTGGTATCAAAAGGCGATGCCTATCCCAGTGGATTGATGCATGTTTAGGGACAGCTAATCTTTTTCAGCCGGAACGCCTAAAAACACCATTCCACACCCCACCCTATATAGCATTCCGAGGACCAGCTTATTTTCATGACAAAACAAGGATCAGTTTGTTAACTTGACATGAGGCAATACCTTCTGGACTCTATCTATTTACAATTTACAAGAAAATTTAGATATTTTCATACCCATTTATTTATATTCAAATTTTCACATTATTCACTCCACATAAATATTTATTTTTACTATAAAGTAACAAAAACAAAAACCAAAACAAAATACCTGTAATTTGAAGAACCAAAAAAGATGTAAACCTGGTCATCCAACCAAAAAATATCATAAGCAAAACCAAATAAAAATCTTATTAAAAAAATAAATCATTAATATAACAGAACAAAACTTAAAACATAAAAAAAAAAATCCACATATTTTCATATAAAATTATTGATAAATAATTGTAAAAAAAAAAAAAAGCAAACATCTTTACTGATGTCCATAAAACTAATAGCTCTAATCAATAATAACACCCAAAATTTAAAAAATCAAGAAATAAACAAAAAATTAAAACAATTTTATTTTGGCAATTATGAGTTCTTTGAAAATTTAACCTTTAAGACGTTCACTAAAAACCAAAAGCAAAAACAAAAATATATCCAAATTATATATCCTTCACAAAATCCGAAAACAAATTATCTTACAATAAAAAAAGAAATAAAAATTTACCTTTAAAAATACGTACAGTACTACCAACAAAATTCCAAGTTCTTGAAGCCTATAATAAAAAGAAAGATAAAAAAATTCTATTAGAAAACATCAATTACAAACAAAATTTAAAAAAAATAATTAAAATAAACAAATTTTTAGAGGTTTGAGAAAATAAGGGGTAGATAGAGATCGAATGGAGTAGGGCAGAGAAGAATTAAGAGAAAATAGAGAAGATGAAAGGGATATTTACAACCACCAGCAGCTATGACCTAAAAATGAAAATCACGTGTAAGTTTTATGAAAAACGAAAGGTGAACAAAGATTAGGCTTTTCCTTTCATTTTCTCCTTTTTGTTTATATCTATCTACTCCTTTCTTGTTTTCTTGAAGCTTCTGAACGAATATCTACTCTTTTCCTTCTGAGGAAAATTTTAAACAAAATTATTTAATTTTTTAACATTTAATTAAGTAAAAAAATAATATCTAAAACCCCATATTCATAGCCCATGTTTTAAAGCCCATAAAACAAAATTCAAACCTTCTTATTCATTTAATTAATAATAATAATAATAATTAACAAAGACAATCAATCAATTACTGTCAAATAAACAACACCACAAGAATTGTTTTCAATATATAGTATAGATTACCCTTCATCGTTAAAAGTGTTGGACAGAAGTTGAAAAGGCTTGTGAAGTATATTTAACCTAGTGTTGGCTGGACAGAAAGTAATGGTGTAATCAGCATTCGCACATGTGAAAGTGCTGGTCTTATCATCACAGGCATAGCTGTAGGCCCGTGGGCACGCTGTCTTAATGATCTCCGAGTACGAAGAAGGCTGCAAGTATCGGGTGTGGCACAATCGCCGTTGCAATAGTATTGAGGCTCGCGGAAGGCCTCGCAAGCACTCTTGCACGCGACGCCGTCGCTGCTGTCTGTGCTCATCACCTTGAGCTCCGACGGACACAAGTCATTGAGATCAACTACGCAGTCGGTGTAGGTACAGTTTTGCCCTGTGCCACCCTGAGGAACCACTAACATAGGGACGTTGTAACCGTCCACCAAACTCACATAAAAAAAATCAAAACCACCAGCACCGTCCAAAGTAAACTCAGCCAAGGTGGCAGGTGGGGAAGCGCCATTTCCTGAACATTCTAGCTTCCTGGAGCCACAATCACCAGTCAGACATGAAAAATTTCCGGACGAATCTTGGGAGCAATGGGTTCTACCCCAAAAGCGACCACCCCATGATGTCGGTGCGGTAATTGTTTTGGTTTCACCACTTTGGAGAGTAAAGGCCATTGTGGAAATTGTTGGAGCACGTGCGGTTGAGAGAATTCCAGGCCATATCACATAATCGCATTTGTTTACTATGGTAAAGGTTGTTGCTTGCACTCCTGTTTACAATGTAACAAAAATCAATTAAAAAAAAAAAAACCAAACTTGAAACCAAATCCTAATAATTAACACGAGAACTGATTAAACATCATTCAAAGTTTCCCGTGAGTACCTGATATGAACGAATGTGACTGAATAAAAACACAAATAACAGCAATAACTGTAGGTTGGGCCATTAAGCTTAAAGTTTGCAAGAAGAATCCTTTATATAATAAGGAGAAAGAAGAAGAGGGAGTTGGGATGGATGGGCAAAATCCAACGCTCTTCTTCTTCAGAAATGGGGGTTGGGAAGTGTGAGATTCTGCAATGGCGATAAAAGAATGTGTATTTATAGGGAAATGGAGCTTCAAAGAAAAACGTCAGCTACAGTCAAGCAGATGAATCTGGTCCCAACTAAAAGTTGCTATTGTCGTCACTAAACATATTACCATTTTGGAAGACGATTTAATTCTCATCTCAAAAGATCAAAAATTTTTATTATTAAAATAAAGTGAAACGTAAAATTAATAATATATAATATTATGTATTTAATATGTAAATTAAAAATTTATTTTTTTTAATTATAATTAGTTTATCTTATAAACTTTTATATTTTACAATTAATATTCATTATAATAAATTTAAAAATAATTTATTTGTTTTTTTAATATTTTATGTACAATATAATATTTTTGTTTTTCTTTTATTATGAATTTATTAATTTAATTTAATTTTTTAATTCAAATATTTTTTACATAATTTATTTCACCGAGGTGATTTTACCATTAAGATAATCTTATTTGATTAACAATTATTAATACTTGGTAATTAAACATCATTATGTTTATTATTACTAAAAATCAAACATTATTTTATTTAAAAATACGAAAATAACCATACATATTATAATAGTTATATAAATTAATGATTTTAATGTTATTTAAAAATAATAATTTGTAAAATATTAATAATCTTTAATTTATTTTATAATAAAATGTAATTAAATTAACAAATATATGATAATCTTGAAAGATGCCAACCGGCCTAAAGTTATATTCTCTCATGTTATGATTTTCCATTTTACACTCATTGAACTCTCCAAAAACATAACGGCAACCTCAAGAAATAAGAACCGTCATTAAGATCATTACTCAGATTTCCATCCTAGGTGGTCTCTTGTATATTTTGTTCAAGATTTCAGTCTTAACCGAGCTACAAGCATTACCCTGGTGTACTTTTTAGTATTGCTAGTCAGACATAAAGAGGAAATTAAAACAATAAGAAATTTAATTCAGTCAAGCAGAACCAAGAACAAAGACACGACAAAAAGACTGAAAAAGAGAGATGAAAAAAAAAGACCTGGGCGGGGATTACAGATTGGGTGGACGAGAGAGCCGGACAAATTCAGTGTCAGTATTTATGGTTGGAAATTATTGGTTTTAGATTCTTGGGAGATGAATTTGTGGTGAGGTGGCTTTGATTGCCAATGGAAACGCATTGATTCCAATAGCGAACCATTCAATTTTATGAGGCACATCAACTATTTGTGTAGCTTTTGGGCCAGATGTTTGTGTCCAGCCGTTGGTGGCTTTTCTGTCAAAAGCCCGTGAAGTGACGCCCATCAAAGGCCTGCCTAATAAAAAGGTTTGCTAAACCCTACCTTGCAAATTACAGTTGTTAACGTTGGATCGTGAATGGTGTTGACGTTGCATCAAGAATTAGATAAGCATTGACTTGTACTATTCTACTATTTATTTATTTCCAGCTTTTTCTGGAAACCTTTTTCGGCTTTTTCTGAGCTGTTGAGTTTATCATAGGCAAATTGAATACCAACAAACACACTCTAGTCTCGATGATTCTGGCAAGTCAATCGGAATCAAAAAGACTAACATTTCCTTTATGTTGCAATTTGATTCATCAATAAATATTATTGAAGTTCCGAAGTTTCCAATTAGATAACTTTTTCTGGCTTCTAATTTGCAAATCTCCCCTGTCGAAAGAGGGAAAGTTGAGCTCATCCAAACGACAGAGCACAGAGAATTGGTGCCACCATCTTCAAATTTAAAATTCAATTGCTTAAATTTTCCCATTTACAGTCCAATAATGGTAAGCGAGATACTAAAATTAAAGCAAGTATTAAGTCTAGCCTCGATACACGGCTCTTATCCATATCCCATTTGTGCACATTGTATCCATGTGGAACAATGAGAAAACTAAAAATTCCCCATCCCTGTTAATTATATTTAAGTCTTCTATCCCACAATGAATCTGGTATTCAAACAACTTAAATTATATCCTTTAGAATGGCCCTGATTTTTAGTTTCAAGGTATCTCTGTAACTTAGGCTTAGAGTTTAACTACAGATTGAGATAAGCATTTACAAGAAATATTCAGTCCAGAATTTTCAAAATAAAACTAAAACCATAAAACTACAAGAAACAGAACACTAACAGCATAACACAAAAATCCAACCTTTTATACACTCAGGCTATAAAAAAAGCCGCCTGTTTTAGTTCAAACATTTTCATATTTACAGACTGAAGTATTAGCAAAAAATACTAATTTCCACTCATCACCCTGTATTCCCACATAATTTATACGCAGTCTCACCAACATTGATCAGTTTCCCAGGTTCGACTCGTATAACCAGAAAATCCAGAAGAAGTTGAGCTGGACATCGATGCGGCGGATGCTGACATGGCAAAGGAGCGCCTGAGCCTGGAGAACAACATTCGATCGTAATCGTTGCGTTTCTCAGGATCAGACAGCGTAGAGTAAGCTTCATGTACTTTAATGAACTCGTGTGCGGTGGCGCTATTTTGACCGTTAGACGAGACGTCCGGGTGTAGAACTCGCGCCAGTCTCCGGTAAGCAGCCTTGATTTCTTGACACGTGGCCCCCACCGGAATCCCCAATACCTCGTATAGTGATGACGGAGAAGCAATGTGCGAAATCTCTCTCTCAACCGTTGATGTACAAGAGGCAGAGATACGGAGTGGCCGGAACTGGACACGTGTCGGCATGGAACTGGGTTTCTTGATGGAAATTTGGGGGCCCATGAAATGAGCGGAGGAAGAGCTGAAAGAAGCTAATGTAGAAGACACAGAAGCCATTTTCTAATCGTTGATTGTTGCTTGTTGATTGTTCGTTGTTTTTGCTTTGAGTTGGGGTAGTAATTGGATGGGCAAGGTTATTTATAAAATTGGCGAACCAGGGTTAGATAGGTTGGGTTAACGAAGCTTATCCATTTGGAACATTTGGATCTCTTCTCTCACATGCTGACTCAGCGGACCGTCCTTGTTTCCAGAATCTCCTTTGCGATTTTATATATTTATTTATTTAAGTTCTAGGATAGGCAAGTAGACAGAAAAGAGTACTAATAATGTAGCCACTTGGCACCAGTTTCCAACCTTACCGGTTTGACATCAAATGAAATAAAAGGTGACCGTGGGCTAATATTATTAATTCCAGCTTACATTTGTCACACCTTGTCTTGGGTTATTATCAGCCCACAATTTTTATAGTAGAAAAAGGTATGAATGGAAAACAATGGGTTCGATTATTCAAAAAACAAGAAAAGACATGGTTTGTTTTCAAGTCAACGTTGATTCATTGAATTTAGATGGATAGGCGAATCATTATTTTTTTTCCAAAAAAATTATATTTTAAAAAAATAAAAATATTGAAATTTAAATTTAAAATTTATTATATGTGTTTTTAAAAGATAAAAGTATAAACAAGTGATTTTTTTAATTTTTAATCTACTCATAAATTTTTTATATTTATTTAATTAAAAAATATTATACACATAATTATTCAATCATAAAAAAAAAAAAGAATTATAATGATCCAAACATAAAATTAAAAAAAAAAAAAAACTGTATCAAAACCTTGAATTGAGAGTTATGTGCGTCTAATCTATGTTCTATCTAGCTGGTATTTACAAGTGGGTCGTCCGACAACATGTTAGAGCAAAGTGAGACGTCCTTTTGAGTTGTTGTTAGTGATTTGACACTAGGATCCTAGACCATGGTTTCCCAAAACGAGGTCCCGTCTTCATCGTCGCAGTTTTGGTCCTTAAGCCTGCAACAGAAACGATGCAACTTGGCAAAAATTAAAGCAACACTTTCTCGTCGAATTACTAATTAAAAAATCTTATATATTCGGTCATTTTTTTTCAAAAAAAAAAAACAAAAGACGTGGTTTATGTCAAATCATTCGAATATTTTATCATCGCCATGTGAGGAGCATGTGAAGGTTGAGTATACCTTCCTCAACGTACTGGAAACGTGTCAAGATATGAGGGAATGGACGGTTGCCACTCGCAGAGTCAAATTAACGGTAAAGTCAAACACCAAACAATGTTGGATGTTTCGTACTAATTTTAATCGAGTACAGAGACTAGCGTGTGGGAAGACACATGAACATGAACAGAGAAGGCAAGCAGACAATCAGATGTTAAAACACAATGAGCGTCCAAAACCCTAATAGCTCCAATGTAAATCTTATGAGATTATTAATCTCTATCCCTAGAGAAAAGTGGGGGAAGTTTTGAAGTTTTAGACAATTTGCTTATCTTCTTCCTTTGTTCCATAAGAAATTTGTTTATTCTGACTTTAGATTACAGTTTCGTTGTTTGTTGTTTTTCCTTTTGGGATATACAACAAGGCCATTTAATTAAAATTACTATGTTTGAATTTTTCTTTGGACAGAAACTTATGTTTGAAATTGAACCCTAAACGAAATAGAAAATCCTACTTTATCTTTGGGCCAGGTAATTGAAATTGCTGTTTGAGTTATTTGTGGAAGCAAATGGCTTGAGTTGGGTCTGGGCTAGGGAAGGGCTAGCTGGACCGTAGCGTCTTTTCTGGGTTTGTAGTCAAACCTAAACTAGAAAATCTTGGACTATATACTTTTATCATTGTACCTCCGAGGGCCCATTTTAGGCCCATAACATCACCGGGCAACTAGCCCTTCTTGGACAAAATTAATCTAAAAAATACATATTAACAGTATGGTTTTAATTAGCCTTTTGCTTTTATCAAAAATAAAATTCCTGAAAATTTGACTAATTATATGATATCAATTTGAACATTTATTAGTTAATTGCACGGTATATTTTTTAAATTTAGAAAAAAAATTCAAACAATCATATATTATTCATTATAAATCTATTCTCTTTCATTTATTTATTTTTTTTATAGGAACCTGTTTTCTTTTATAAAATCAATTATAAATGTGATAAAAAAAAAAAAAAAAAAACCCCCCACTGCAGTTGTCTCTTTTAAAGACGATGCGAGAACGCCAAGCAAATCCCGGAGGCAGTTAATGGGATATTGTAAGTGGTCTGTACTCGCAATAGATGCGATATGGGTGTTCGCCCCAACGCCTGGTTACGACAATTGGGCACCCTCGGCTCACCCACCTGATTCCAATCTTAACGGCAAGCTTATAAGTTACTGTCCAATCTTTCTAAATTATTCTTCTTATTAGTAGAATTGTTCATATATATCTGTCAAAACAAATGGGAGAAACTTAATTAATAAGCTCGCGTGAAAGAGGGAATCTTGAATAAAATCTATAATACTCGATTTTACCTGAAATAAAACGTGGAATAAAAATTAGATACATTAACATCTAGAAATAGGTCTTAACGGATTTGTTTTGTTCATCGCTTGTCAATGTAGTTCTAAACAAGAAATCCAAAGGAAAGCATCAAAGTAAAGGAGCCAAAATGCAAGTGTTCTCCTTTGAAGCCCCGTTATCAAAAGCAGCGTTTTCCAGTGAGCCCTGTTGGTTAGTAGCCCTGAAAAAGCTGGTTTATAGTAGGATATGGTTGATTAAAGCCTGACAGAGGCTGGTTAATGCTGTGTTGTGGATAGTTAGGCTCTTGCTGCTGTTGGTAACCCAGTTGAGATTGCTACCTACGGTTGCCAACAGGTTTAGCAAATGGAATCTTGTTAACAGGAGTATCATTGGGAGGGGACGCGAGCAATGAAGCACTGTTCCCTTCACTTTGGGGGACGCCAGCACGAACTTCTTGCTGGTTTGCAGTTGTTTCACTCGTTCCAGCTGGTGGTACAGAATGTTCTGGACAAACTGAGGAAGACAGCACCACAAGAAAGAAAAGGAGACATGACGGAATTGAAGCAGTTGGAACTATGGATATAAACAGAGGAAAAGTAAGGAGCTGGTAAGATCATAAGATACCAAGTGAATGGGATTCTTAGATAGGTTTAGATCTTAATATAACAGATTCAATCGTACAGACATGCCGCATCAGATTGATGTTTGGTTTCAGGCATGCAAGATGGCACTGCAGTTGAAAGAAACATTTGAATTAGGACATGAGATAAAAGAGGTAATGACTTAGAACAAGAACCAGGTGCTTTCCGTATTGCCTTATGGTGCTGCTGGTAACAGATTAGAATATGGAAAATGTTTGTAGTAGGCCTAACCAATTAAAACTCGTTAAATAGTTCACTCTTTGATGTAATGTCTTGAAGCTTTCCTAATATCAAGCTATGGAAATAGGAGCAACTGTTAAAAAAGATTCCGGTACTCATTGGCGGAACCCTACTGCAGAGTTCAAGCATATATCAAGAAGCAATGTGCCAAAACTGCAGTTCTCCAGAGTATATATCAACAATGGGTCACCTCCCACCTATAGCCAAGAACTCACAAATAATTCGAACATCATTTCAATAAAATTACCACCATATCAAAGGACTTATGTACACGATAGAATAAATCTCATAGGAAAACATATACAATAGAATGAAAAGAACGAGATCTAGAGGCATGAAATGGATCTTAAAAGTTAGACAAAGGATAGGGTGAAATTTTGAATGTGACTCAAATTGTGAGATCTAAACCATCCATGACATCCAATATATTCGTTTGTGGATGCTTTAGACTCTTTCTTGCCCTAAAACTCCTATCAGGAGAGTTCCCGGCACTCCTTAATGCCCAAATCTTGATCCTTTCGTTTTTGCCTAAAGGAAGTTCCTGACTTTTGCTAATTCCTGGAATCAATCTCCTCGCAGTCACCTTGTTGAGTAAGTTTCTGTCTTCTTGAGAAAGTTCAATCCTGTGGGCTTTAGGCCCAACGTTGACGGATAGAAATCGCTGCATCTTAGAGTGAAAAACCAAACCCTTACAAGTAGGAGATCGAACTGGCCGAGGCTTGAAGCCATGATCTCTTTGTTTTATTAAACAGATCAAATGGTGAAGCCATGCCACTACTTCAAGGATGTATGCATCTGTCTTCTGTTTATCTGCATGATAAAGTGTCTGAAGGCGTGTGAGGGTGATATTTGTGGCTGCATTTCTTCCAAATTCGTTGCTGTCAGACAAGAATAAACACCAGGAAACCCCATTGTTATGAAGAAAAACCAAAATAACTCATTAACATTTAGATAGACTTGCATGCGACCATGTGCACAGAGATATAAAGAGCGGCCTTGACTAACCTAGCGTTTGCCCATTCTCCAACCCATCCAAAACCTTGATGTGCTCTGTTGCAAATTGCAGCGAAAGGAAATCAAAGAAACAAATATTACTTAGTACTGACATCAAAGAGACCAAAAAAAAAACATTTTTTTTTGGTTTAGTTTCAGACAAAAAATTTAGGCAAGCGTAGACAAATAAATCAGCAAATGGGAAAAATAAAATCTAAACTAGTTTAACCTACTTGGTTGTGTTAGTGGCAACAGGAACAAGCCATCGTAGTGTCTTTTCCATCTCATCCTTGACCTGTGAGATTGAGAGCTGGAGAAAAAGCAAGAAATTAAGTGATCATGTTAATACAGCGAACAAGCACATAAAAACAAACAACCCTCAAGCTAAATGGAGCAGAAAAAGAAAAACAATGAATTATGAAATTGAAGTTTATTGAGTATGGATCACAACTCAAATATTGTAGAAAAAAATACCTCTTCGTTGGTGTCAATGGACTGTAATCGGGACCTTAAATCTTTCTTAACAGTAGGTGGCAATCCATGATACAATGTGTCCCTGATATTAGGTGGAAGTGAAGCTGGGCGAGCTGCCTATAACATATAAATTCAATTTAATCCAATTTGGCAGGCCTAGACTGCTAGGGGAAATGGGGTAAACATGCAAATGACAAACAGAGAAGAAGAAAAGGACATAGACTTACAATGTTGTCAATCTGATGAATTACATTAGCATAGTGTAATGAAAGTCCAGCAACACCTAGTTTTTTAGGATTTTCAGTAATCTCCTTTTTGACTGATGCTGAGTCTGCCGTGAGATGAAAATTATATTAATAAGACAAGGTAAAACATCAAAGAACACACATAATGTTCCCCACACTAATAATTTGATAGGAGTTGAATCTATATATGATTACCTCCAAAGGATTCAAATATTGCTTGATGCATGTAAGTGACAATCTCAACAAGCTTCTCCACGATCTGCAATGAAACAAAATTACAATCAAGAAAGGTTGCATAATTGTTGGCTCTGGCAACACGAACATTTATTGCATATGCAGAAGGCAAAACTGAATGATCTCAATCATTTTTTCCAGGAGCAAAATAGATTCCATAGTATTTCAGACAATTGCTTGTGTTGACGGTCATAAAAATCAACCATCACTAACATAACAAAAAAAGCAGTATAGCATGAGGTATATGAGGCAAAGAATACTCCTTTGAAATGCTAAAAGCTTCATGGAGACACGGACAACTAGATTGAAGTGAATATTTAAGGTTTCCACTGAGAACACCCCTGGGAGTATCAGTTCAGCAATTATAACAAGCAGCTTGTAGTTATATACCTCTCCCAAAGTTCTAGACCAAAGAGATTTCTTTGTCAGACTCCTTACAAGCTTTCTTTGTTGTTTTAGCTCATTTTGTAAAATCATGAGATTCTCTCCTACAATTCAAAAGAAGTAGCTGTTAATAGAATAGCTGCAGTCCAGGTTAGCAGCTTTCTAGCTAATATCAGAAATACAGTAATGATAATTAGGGAATGAACAACTAGAAGCTGTTACTAAGAAAAAATCAACCAGAATAAGTTTTGTCCAGATATAAACTGAGTGAATGCTGTAGAAATTAGTAACAGCATCTTGAAAGTGAGAAGTAGGAGGATCAGAGCAGATTACAGGCTTTAGTGCCTAGAATGGTTAATCAATGACAAATGCTATGTGAGATAAACCCTTAATACGAAAACAAGAACAATATTCGTTCTGAAGTTAGCATATTTAAAGCATTTCTGATTGGTAATTTTCATTTTTATGCAATGATACATCACCCAAAATTTATGACATATTTGCTATATGATCGACAAGGGATCAAATTTCTGCATAATCCATAGGCAAATAAAAGAAAACTCTGGAAAGAGAAAAGGTTCGTCCAAGCCTAACCTCTTTTAGGGAGATTTAAGGACTCCGCTTCTTCCAGCTTTCGCCTATAGTCTTGATCAAATCTGTCCAGTGCGTTCAATTCATGGTACAATTCCTACACATGTAAGATACGTTAGATTTTTTGAACTAGAACACTCAGAATAAAACCTTTTCAATACCAAAAACCAATATACAGCAATAAATCTTTCACATAGATGGACAACTCTTATGTTACGGCTTTAACAACATGCAATGCAGACAAGTCAAACGTGCGGGACAAAATTTCAAAAGCATCATACAAACTTCTGAAAAGCTTTAATTCAAACAAGATAATTAAACATTTTCTTACAGAGGTATGTTGAGCAAGAGTAGTTAGTTCTTGCATCATCATTTCTGCCTCAGCTCCAGCTTGTTTATGAAAATTGTCTGTATCTAGTCTGACAGATTGTGACAGTAGCAAGAGATATATTTCTCAATCAGTAAACATCAGCAATTTAAGCTGAAAGTAATGCTACCAAAAAATCTGCCTTACTTTGAAAAGTATCGACCAAGGTTGTGCCATTGTGGATCTTTACACAGATCACCGAACCTAATTACTTCACGCGAAAAAGTATCCAATTCATCCCTTGAAATGCCAAAGGATAAATGTTATAATAAGAGATTAAAGTGCAAGAACTAACACATCATCTCTGCATCCAGAACACTTTAAAGCACAGAGAAAAAAAAACAACTATTTTCTCTAACAATTAACCTACCTCTTGTCAGCCGCAGCAAGACTTAGCAACTCCCTCATGTTTGTAGAAACTAGCTTTTGTACTCCTTCTGAATGTAAGACATCGTTTTTTATGAATTTGATGTTTTCTTCTGAAAGTGACTGCAGCAGATTTGCTCCTTTAGCTATTGTATTAGCCACTTCGAATGCCAATATAGATATTCGATTCCCTCCAGAAACCAGGCCAGGAAGAAAGCCACTTCCGGCATTCAAATTTGACACGCTACTTCCAAGTGCATCTAGAACATCGACTGCCCTCTCTAGTCCTATAATGCCAGCTCTTCCTAGAAATGAGCTCCTGTGGGAAACCTACACAAGGAAAAATAAATAAACATGAAGCAAGAAATTGCAGGGTTAGATGTCTACAATCCAAAGGAATTCAACTACCCCTAAATAAACAGAAATCAAAGTTATAAACCGAACATTTTACTTCATACCATTATTCTTCGCAAAAACAGGCATTCTCATTGATAAAATTCCAATATGAAATGAAAGTTTAAGTTAGATGACAATCCAATAGGCCACCAAAAAGTTCAGTTGTAGCAGATAAGATCTTAAATGCTAGACATAATCAGGAATATTTATGTTCCATGCATAGACATGAATTTGGATTCTCTATCATCAACATTGTTTCTTCAGACCGTTCCATTTCACATCAACTGCTCCTCCAGTCAAAATTTAAATCAAGGCAATGCCACTTGATTTTGAGATCAAACTTCTATGTGCTCCAACCTTGAAGCTACAGGATGGTTAAAGCAAGCAATACCTTAGAAGCTGATGTCCTGGCGGATGTTGATGGCTTCAGTTCCCGGGAAAATTGCAACCCGAAGTCTCCAGAATCGTGCCTTTGCCGCTCTCTCTCGAGATCATCGTCATTGGCATTGGCATAGGAATGTGAATTGGAATTTCCTTTTTGCTTAGTAAAGCACTTTTTTGACTTGAGCTTCCCCGAAAATCCTGTAGTAGTCTTGTTTTCAAGCTTTATATTCCGCTCTTGTGTTCCACCAGAACAAACACCTCCCATTATTCTTCCAAGACTTAAATTTTATCTCAAACAATAACCCAATTTATATACCTAACAAAGAACTTAACCAAAAAAATGCAAAAAAACCCATCGTTAGCCCAGGCTCTGTTTGATAGGCAGTAAAATTTGTGGGGAAAAAAAAACTTTGCAATCAAATATTTTCCATATAAAAACCTGATAAAAACTAAAACCAATATTAGAATTATCTGCAAGTACTTAAACAGAAGAGCAAAGTTTTAATCTGTGCAATGAAACAATCGAATTCCTAGGTTTTTAATATACCAACCAAACGTAAAATCAATCCAAAAAATATAAAAGAAAAAAGACATATGAAAAAGAAACGTTTTCCAGTAAATGATTCTACTATCACAAGATGACATGGGACAAGCGCCAAACCAAGAACAAACCTGCTAAACAGAGTAGGCTGAATTCAGGGTACGAACTGCAGAAGATTGAAGAAAAACCAAAGAAAAGTTTGTGTAGTAATCAGAAGAAGAAAAGATGGACTGAGTCAGGGTAGTTGTTACAGTGCAGAGTAGGCTGAACAGAATATAATATGGCAATTAAAAATGTAACATTGACCAAAAAACAAGTACGATTGAAAAGACGCGTAATTGAGATTTAAGGCAAAGGGATGGAAATCTCGTGGTGTTTTTGAGAGATTTGTTTGACTGAGAATTGAATTTTTGGAAATGTACCAATTAAAGACGATGAGATATTTTTGACTATTCTTAACTCTTCCCTTCTGTGAACAGTCTTTAGTTTAGTATGAAACTGGTGATATGCGAAGCAAGAAGACAATGACATTCATGTCCCACCCGCCGTGTCTTGGTTTTGGTTTGTCTGGTTCGTCAAATTGTCTGATTTGCCCCTCTCTTCTTTTTTTTTTTTTAAATAAAATCCAAAACCGTTTACCTCGTTTTTTTTTTTTTTTTTTTTCTCTTTTTAAAATTTAAATGGCTTCTACTTTAATAGGTAACTCACAATAATGAGATAATTTCAATTTGATTATTTAAATACAGTTTTAGCAAGCAAAATCAGATTAAAGGATAAAAACATGAGTTCATTTTTTTAATTAAATTTTATTTTTGTAGAAATATTTCGAGAATAATTTTTCAAATACTTGAAATTCATGTCAAATAATACGCTTTTAAAATCATTTAAAAAAATTAAATTCAAATAAAATTAAAATTTTTTATGGTATTATAAGATATAAAATAAAATTTTAGGCATAATTTTAATACGAATTTTTTGAAGTATTAGTTGAAAAATAAATCGAATTCAGAAATGGATAAATATGTTAATGCATTTACTTTTATTTTATCCAAAAAATTTATTATTAATAAAATAATTGTAAAAAAAGAAATAGAAGGTTGAAAGCCTTATCCAAAAGTTTTATATGATGCACGAAACTAGAAATGTGTAAAATAAGGTATAAAACAGTCAATATAGAACTTAAAATGCAAAACTGGCCGACGCTTAGGGAGGGATTCATGGGATATCAATTTCGAAGTTTGTTGAGCCATCAATGTGACTTAAATTAAACTTCAAAAACATTTATATATTTCTTTTCTGTAATTTTCAAGCTTTGTTGTATTCAAATTAAATGTATCCAAAAACCGTTTGACTGTAACATATTTTCAACACGATAAGAAGATAGAAGAAAGGGCCATATGGCTGTTGTCACTTCAATCTTCAGCTCCATTACCGACCACCAAACAATGAGACTAATTAAGAGTGCAAAACTGGGAAAAAAAAAATCTTCCTATTTGGATTATTATATAATTTAAAATAAGATATAATAATATAATTTAAAATTTTAATAAAAATTATACATAATTTTAATAAAATAAAAAATATATTTTATATTTTTATATCGATATAAATTATACACGTAATTTTTATATAAAATATAATAAAATATATAAATTATTAATAATTTATATAATATAAATATACAAATTACTAAATTTACCTTCAACAGTAACTTAACAAAAAATAATAGACATCTACCATGGCTTTTTTTCTTTTATTTATTTATATTAAAAAGGGTTGATTTAGTCCTATCCGACGTTGTCAAGTTTGTAACGCACACAAATAGTTTCTCCAATTTTGAATATTTTAGCATGCTGTTTAAAAAAAAAAACATAAAAACTAAAAATTTATCAAAAAATAATTTGACAAAAATACATCAATCTAAATTTAAAAAAATTAAGTAATAACATACAATTAATAGACTTAAGTATTTTTTTCTTCTTTGTTTGAGAGAGTTTTCTTTATTTAAAGGCGCTCAATTGACATGATTAAATTAAAAGAAAAAAATTATACTATTTCATGGATCCTACGTGAGAAAGAGATGGGAATAATTTTGAGCTTATAAGTAATAGGTTTTTCTTCACCTAAAAAATATATTTTTGATTAAAAACATTTATTCGACACAATAAACTATTTTATTTTTTATTATTTCATGTAAAATATTAAAATTGAGATTGATTCGAGTCAAAATGAATCTTACATAAAAAAAAGATATGGGATAATCTAAACTTATAGGGCATTAATTTTTCTTTATATTATAGACATATACTTTGGGCTTTTTTTTTTTTTTTGGGCTAAGATATTTTTGGGTTGAAAACATGAAATGCAGTACAAGGAGCATGTCGGTATATTCTGACTTTTTAAATGATAAAAAAAAAAAAAGCAAACATTTTAAAATGAAAACAAAAATGAAAAGACCAAGCTAGTCAAATGGAATCGTTGGATCAAAGGGGCAGTGTTGTCATGTAAGGAAAAGTAATAAGACAAGAAAGGAATCTTTGCCATTTGGAAAAGCGAAGTTTGCAGTTGCATAAGTATGAAACTATAGAATTCTATCCACGTGGGTCTTACCTATTGGTTTTTCCAGGCTCCCCCCCGGTTGCTGCCGTCACGCCTTACCACCACAAAAGGATATTCCACCAGATTTTTACACTTTAACTGAAATGGCTCCCAATTGACTTGTAGATTTGACTTTGGTTAACAATAAAATTTCTTCATTTTCCGGTGAAAATTTCAAGACTTAATCGGTTCCTTTCAACATAAATTTATATATTTTTTAATTAAATTTGTATTTTCATATAAAAATATCAAATATATCTTTGAACAAGTCCTTATATATGTGATATAAAAATAAATTTAGTAAATTAAGATTCAATTCTTAATATTTATAACTTTTTTAATTTTCAAATTATGATTTTTATAAAAAATAATACTAAAAATATTTTCACAAAATATACATTAATTGGCCATTCTTTTTTTTTCTTTTAAATGGAATAAGGGTTAAAAAAAAAGCCAAACAAACAGAAAAAAAAATGATGCAGTGATGTCTTTGAGTTTGGGGCCTTTTCTCGTTGAAAATTATAAATGGAAAAGTCTTACTTTGCATCTAACACGTGGAGAGTTTACCTCCATTTTCGTTGGATTCTAAATTCTTTTATTTTTAGACATAATTAAAAAGAAAATAAAGTTAGGCGATTCAACGGTGAATGAAGTTTTGGTTGTTCTCTTAAGTCTAAACCAAGTGTTGGTCGATTCTTCCTTCATCCTCTGTTTTACTTGTTTGATCAACTAATTTCTAATTATTCAAAAAAATAGTTAATTTCTTAGTATTATATGTTGACAATATTTCCGTAGTCTATTACATATTTCACATCATAATATATATTTCAATAATAGAAATTGGAATCATCAACTTATGTTGTCATTTTGGCAAAAGGGTTCAATAAGTCGAAATAAAAATTCAACAATAATTAAATATTTTATTATTTTATTGTAATTAATTAAGCATTTAAATATTTACTTTTAATTGAATTTTTATTAGACAAAAGTTAATTAATTATCAGTACCTATTTTCATTAAATTAAAATTTTAATTAGAGTGAAAATAGATATTTAAATATTTAATTTGATGAAAATAAAATTTTAAATATGAATTCTCAATAAAAATAAAAAATTAATTAATTATAATAAAATATTAAAAATTTAACTAATTATTAAAATTTTGTTTAAAAGCTTCTTTTGATCCCTTTGCTTTTTTTTTTTTTTAACATATGGTAATATATATATATATATATGAAAAATAGTAAAAATTACTTGTAATTTGTTAAGAAAAAAAAATTAAGTGACCACAAAAAACACAAATGAGAGGAGAAACTAATTTTTTGGCCAATAGAGAAAAAAAAACTAAAATTAAGTACTCGATATTTTTTTTGGGCTTTTTTTTTTATTATTTTAGTTTGGTTTTTGCTGTACTTTTTTCATTTTAAAATTCAATTTCAAACTAAACCAACTTTTGATAACATACAAAAAACCTTCATTCTATCATTAAAAAAAAAAAAAATCCATTGACTACGCAGTGGCGAAATTTGCAATCATTTATTGACGTAGTCTTTAGCTCTTAATTAGAAAAAAAATTTGAACATGAGTTCCCCAATTCTCTCTTAACCCTTCAGATATAAATTGGTATTAAATCTATGAATTTCAAAAAAAATAAAAGATAATGTATATAAATAAGTATTAAAACTATGAATTTCAAGTCGCTTGTAATTAGACATGAACCTATATATAAGATTAATATTTTCAATGATTATTAAATTATAATAAAATATTTAATGTGATAAATTTTAAAAATTTTAATGGTGTCTAAACTACAAATTTATTAATTAATACAACATTCAAATTTCATGTAACTAATTTTAATAATGGCATGAAAAAATAAATAACATTTCAAATATTACATTAATTAAAAATTTTATAAAAATTTTAAAATTCAAATAACATTTACCATAATTTAACTATCATTAGTGACATTAACTCCTATATATCGTGTATATATATATAGATCAAGGCTTGAAGAAATTGCTAAAATGCCACTCTGGCTTAAATTAAAAGATCAATAAAAAAAAGAAGAAGATTAAACTAAAAATTAAAAAGGCAAATGTTGTTGGGGATCATTTTAATTTCAAGATTTGGTTGAAAGAAAAATATTGGTCAGAGTTAGATTGTATTAAAATGAACAGGAAGGGACATGCAAAGGATACATCCTTGGTTTGAAACATGGATGGATGGATGGGAACTTGCTTCCCATTTGGATTTTGTTTCCAGGCAATGGCTACGGATTAAATCAGCTTGATTCGTAAAGAGCACCGGCTCCACCATTGCCTTTGTAAATCAAAATTTCCCAATTACCACTAACAATTTTTGTTTCCCATTGGCTTGGCCAAAGTTTTTGTAAGATTGACCAATTATCTCAAATTGTATCAGAGCAAGGCACTCAGACTGAAAAGGACTTTAAAATATAGAAATTTCAAAGATCAGCCGATCTCAATGTGAATGTGAAAAGCATCCTCATCATGCCAATAATGAAAAATAAGAAGAACCCAATAAAAATATTTTACTGTAAATTACGTCATTTCGTTTTTTTTTTTTTTATAGAAAAAAGAACACGCAAGGAAAGGAAAGGAAATCATCAGAAACATTGGATCAGTGCATCAGACAGACACTAGGAGGTGTCTCAGACGACCGTCGTGAGAAATTTTAATCCAATCTCATCATCTGATTTCTCTTTCACTTCCCGTATTACTCAAACTAATGGAAAACCAGAAAATCAGAACCATATTGGCACAAAAAGAAGAAGAACTAACAAAGAAAACAGTCGAAAACGAGATATTACAATTGGGTGATTTGTTCGCAGCCGTGTCGTGGAGGCTTCCGTATGCGTTAGACAGAAGGGTGGCAAGCGGACGGGATATTTAAAGGGCAAGATTAGGGCTTTCAATCGTTTTTCTTTTTGACGATTCTACCCCTATTGAGCCTAGGCCTCGGCCTGGTTACTGAGAAAAGACGTGTAGCACGGTTGACATAAGCCGACGTCGTTTTAACCTCTTGATTTTCGGACTAAATACTTAACTTCAACGGATTCACTGGTCACCAGTAGATAGCCGGCGAGAATTTCGGAAGCCCATCGCCGGCTTAAAGCATAAACCAATTAGAAAGCTCCAGAATTTATCTTCTTTGAAAGTCACGGAGCTAGGCATGTCTTTAGATGGCTTCCCTCCTTTTATTTCAGCTCAGCTCCATTACCTCATCAATCACTTTGCTCACAAGATCAAGGTAAAATCCCATCTAACCCTACATTACCTCATCAATCACTTTCAATGGCTGTCCCTTATAATTGGTTTTTCAGGTTGAGCAAGTGTTGTCCGGTGGCAAATCCTACACCGGGGGCTTCGATCGGTTTACATTGCTTATGCCATATTGCTTAGACCATATCAAATGTAAGTGAGATTTTTAACCGTGAAATGCAAGATTTTTTTAATAAAAAATGATGTTTTATAGATAATTTATTTACATTGATCCAGGGGATGTTATATTTGGACCCGAAGATGAGGACTTTCACCCATTACACATGACTGGCGTTAAAGGAGAGGGGTACTTGTAGTCAAGGACTCGTAATATTTTGTCTGATCGGAACAACAAAGACCCGGCTAGGCTACTAGCTTTAATTCAAGAATTGAGGTTAGGCTTGGTGTTTATCGACAGTTGCTATTGGAATGGAAACCAAAATCTTTTACACGGAATATTTATGTTTTTTTAATAGGGATCAATACATGTCGTACCAGAGCAAACTCGTTGGAACTCTAGGGTTTCTCATGCCCGAGCTATTTTCCTTCTCTTATAACTCTAGGGTTTTGAGGAGGAGATGTGAGTGAGAGACATGCAAGGGTAACCCTTTTATAACATTATAACTTTTCTAGAATACGTAACACTAAATAGGACTGTGAATTCGATTTGATCCAGGGAATGTTCCGGTTCGAGTACAATCGCTAGTTTCCACTGGCTCCACCGGATATTACATTTGGGCCTAAAGATGAGGATTGTTACCCATTATGTGATCGAGTAATTATGTCTATCAGCCCGCTTCCAAGAAAATTAGGCCGAGCAAGAAATCTGCCGGCCCAGATAGTCCAAGAACTGCCCTAAAACGAATTTTGTCTTCCAACACGTGGCATATCCACTCCAATTTTGCCGGCCTTCAACTAATTAAAGTAATAACCGCACCGTAATTATCTAACTTACGGGGTAAAATCCTTTGGTTCCGATGGGCCGTTAGTTGGTGTCCTTTCTCTATCTGTTTCTCTCTGTCTCTGTTTGTCAATTGTCCTGCTCATGACAGACAATCCTTCAAAAATATCATTCCCTTTATATTATTAGCATTTCCTTATTAACCTCTTCCCCTTGACAAATCCATTCGTCTCCTTCCCTTCCCTTTCGTTTCCTTTCCCAAACACAGAAAAAAAAAAAAAAGAACCATGAGAGAAATCCTTCACGTTCAAGGAGGCCAATGCGGGAACCAAATCGGTTCCAAGTTTTGGGAAGTGATCTGCGACGAACACGGCGTGGATCCTACTGGAAGGTACAAGGGAGATGGATTGTCCGATGTCCAACTAGAGCGGATCAATGTTTATTACAATGAGGCTTCCGGTGGAAGGTACGTTCCTCGTGCGGTTCTCATGGATCTTGAACCCGGTACTATGGATAGTATCAGATCCGGTCCTTATGGCCAGATCTTTAGGCCTGATAATTTCGTGTTTGGACAATCCGGTGCCGGGAACAACTGGGCGAAAGGTCATTACACTGAAGGAGCCGAGTTGATTGATGCCGTTCTTGATGTTGTTCGTAAAGAGGCTGAGAATTGTGATTGCTTGCAAGGTCTATATATATTCTTCCTCCCCTTTACATATCCATAGTAATAATAATTTAGTTTTCATGTTTGTTTTAGAAACTTAGAATTGGCCAAATCTGCACGGATGGATATTCGTGGATTTATTCTTATCATATATTTTTAATGGCATTTAACTTGATCCATTCCAACATAACTGCTCTGCTCTTATATTTTTCACCACAAAGTTTGAAGCACTTTATCCATTTGAGTTACCTAATCACTTTCATGATAGCGATATAGAACTGCTTTTGCCGTTGATCTTTTTAATTCCTAACTTTCGGCGATGACCATATCAAGGGAAAATAATCCATTTTACCTGTCAAAATTAACTGTGAAAGTATAGTAAGAGCTTGAATTATATGGTTGATGATAATTAACTGTGAAAATGACATGGAAGGACTGTTTCTCTTTTCAATTATCTACTCTTTGTCTTTATTTGGCTAGTGGTAACTATTTACATCTTTTGTCTGAATACTAGTCACATTTTGCCAACGAGACTGAGCTGTTATTAGTACGCTTCTTTTTGTCTGTTGTGGAGGCAATGGAGGGCATGGGCCTTTATCGATATAGGCAGATCTATTTTACTATATGATTTTTTTTTCTTTGTTATGATTGTGATTCCTCATCTGCCTCTCGTTTTCTCCTTTATTCTACCGACAATTTTTTACTATAGTTTTCTTTTCAAAAATTAAAATAAAGTTAGATCTTAGAGCACTCGATGAACTTCTTAATGCATTTGCTGGAGCCTTGGGGGCCCATACCAGCTCATGATCATCATGTGATTGCTGCCTTTACATTATTATGGGTCGGCCACATTGAAGAAATATGAAATGTCTCTAAATGAGCATGGAGAATCAAAGAATCATAATTAACATGCATAAATGAATAACCATGTGACTGTTATGTATGTCTAAAAATAATAAAGATCATGGTAAATTGTAACATCGATATAAAGTATCAGATCTTGTTTTATCCAATTTTTGAAGAATGGTTAGTATAAACCTATTAAGAAAAGGAAGAAAGAGAAAAACATGTCTCTGGATCCAGATATATCTGAAGAGGACAATTATTGTCACCATCTGATAATGGTGTGACTGCTGTGAAATATTTGGTTTGTTGCTTCTGTAATTATGGTAACACTATGTTGTAGACGATGATATTGGTGGATTATTTAACTACTGTCACATTAAGGGAACCCCAAATATGGGGGCTGATACATTTTGTATCATAATGTGAAGTAAAATGAAGGATAATGACTTACTTCTTAATTTTAATATCCTTTTCAATAGATCGTTGGTGGCACAGGTTTTCTGAGAACTTTTCTATCAGGATTCTGAGTGGTTAAGTTATTTTAGATTAACTGTTTGGAGTAGTTTTGATCTTCCAACTATGTATCGCAGTTGTCAGTGTCTCAGAAAATGTAAATTGTCACCGTTGGCTCTGGAGCAATTTGATATATATTTATTTATTTAAACCATTTCTGATTCCTGGTATTTAGCAAATTGTAAAGCATAGTATATCTTGTCTATCCACTGAAATCTTTTGCTTGTAGGAAAGGGTTAATTTGAAAAGTCCTGGAGTTGAACTGTTAGCTTTTAGCAATAAAATCTTATTGGCTATAAAACAATGGCAATTTTCATTTTGAATTGGCTGATGAAACTCCCTTGCTTATGTTACTTTTGGACCAGGCTTCCAGGTATGCCATTCACTTGGCGGAGGCACGGGCTCTGGCATGGGTACTCTCCTGATATCAAAAATCAGAGAGGAATATCCAGACAGGATGATGATGACATTCTCTGTTTTCCCTTCACCTAAAGTCTCTGACACAGTTGTGGAGCCTTATAATGCCACCCTCTCTGTGCACCAGTTGGTAGAAAATGCTGATGAATGCATGGTTCTTGACAATGAGGCACTTTATGATATTTGCTTCCGGACTCTAAAGCTCACCACTCCAAGCTGTGAGTGATATGATATTCATCTTAATGGATGGTTTGCAATAGCCTGAAACAATTTAAAATGTTGAAGCTAACACTACACGTTTTAATTTGCAGTTGGAGATCTGAACCACTTAATTTCTGCAACTATGAGTGGTGTAACTTGCTGCCTAAGGTTCCCTGGACAGCTGAACTCCGATCTCCGGAAGTTGGCTGTGAACCTGATCCCATTCCCACGTCTTCACTTCTTTATGGTTGGGTTTGCACCTCTCACATCCCGTGGTTCCCAGCAGTACATTTCTCTCACTGTCCCTGAGCTGACTCAGCAGATGTGGGATGCCAAGAACATGATGTGTGCTGCTGACCCTCGCCATGGTCGCTACCTGACAGCCTCAGCTATGTTCCGGGGCAAGATGAGCACCAAAGAGGTCGATGAACAGATGATTAATGTTCAGAACAAGAATTCATCATACTTTGTGGAGTGGATTCCCAATAATGTGAAGTCCAGTGTTTGTGATATTCCACCAAAGGGTCTGAGAATGTCATGTACTTTTGTTGGGAATTCGACATCAATCCAGGAGATGTTTAGGAGGGTAAGTGAGCAATTCACAGCAATGTTCCGTCGCAAGGCCTTTTTGCATTGGTATACTGGCGAGGGGATGGATGAAATGGAGTTCACAGAAGCAGAAAGCAACATGAACGACTTGGTGGCAGAGTATCAACAATACCAGGATGCAACTGTTGAGGATGAGGGTGAGTACGAGGATGAGGTTCCGGAGGAGAACTATGAGTCCTAAAATGTGTGTGCAATTACAAGTGAACCAGAATGAGAATAGCAACCTTTACCTGCCTGTATGCTATTGTCTGGCTATCAATGTTTGTTTAGGTTTTTCTGCTTTGCGCTCGTGTTTCCCAAGATTATGTTGTTTGCTTTTTTCAGACTTTCAAATAAATAAACTTTTTCTGCTTTGCGCTTGTATTTCCCAAGATGATGTTTGCCTTTTTCAAACTGAGAAATTATGGATTGTTTAAAATGTTCAGAAATTTTCTAAAAATTAAATTGTGTTCGACCAAAAATATCGAGGTTAAGTCTTGTGGATCAATGTCGGTTTCAATCTTTCATTTTTTGGTCTACATTTAATCATTTCATAAACTTAATCCAAATTCGATATTAAGTTTTTGAAGTTTGACGTCGCAACTCGCAGTTGTTTTTGGGATAAATCTTACTTTAAGAATCGAGTTCCTAGGAGCTTCCCATGTGCACTGACTAATGTCTACACTGCTAAGCACCAAGCTTGTTGTGCCCGACTGCCAATCAGCAAACTATTTCTGGAGCTGATATTACTAGCTTCAGCATGGCAAGTGATAAGGGAGTATTGCTCAACTCTCTTCGAGCAGGATCCATCTTTCTTGTAATCCAACGAGAAAATTCCACAGCAGTATCTCTGAACAACTTCGCGGTCAACAATGGATCCCCCAGGTGCCCTTTCTGATATTGGGCCGTCCTTTTCTTGCAGAGAAATGACAATAACATGTCATCTAATAGATATCAGAATCTATAGCTATCAGCTTGCCTCTAAAGTGCAAAAGATCAAAGAAATATACTTTCTTTTGAGAAAAAAAAATGGAGAAAATTTGCTGATCAAGGTGTAATATTTTGATAATAAAAAGTAAATCAAATCATGATTTATGGTTAGGGTGGGTGAAAAATGCTTTTCACTAATAACAACGGATTAGTTTCTGACTGGCCAATCCGTGGCTTGGCTCAAACAAACATTTCCCTTCAGCAAATCTACATAGTACTTGCTGAAAACAACCAGAAATGGTTCATAGTCGGAGTATGGAAACAGCTGTTGATTAAAAGAGAGACTGACAAAAATCCAGACGCAGTCAGGAAACAAAATAGTCTAATTTATCCTAAACTGTGCACGACAAACTAATCAAATGCCCCAAAAGGAAGGGAATGGCCGCTGATCAATATAATAATACTAGTAATAAAGAAAGAAAACTATAGACATACGCATCAGAGTCACGGAAGCATGAGGTGCAAACACCGCTCGCATTAAAATATTGGCGAGCGTCTCATACCCAAAATAATCCTCATCATTTGCATGCTTTTCATTACTAGGTTCTACTATTTGCACTATTATATTGTAAAAACCATAAATTAAAGATTTATTTCCATAGAAGATAGCACAACAAAATGGTATTTGACTGTAATCTGAGAGTGGCATCTTACAGGTAGGAGTAGGATACTGGGATGTCAGCACTTAGCGGTGAGCTTCTCAGACTTTATACACGAAAGGTTCCCTTCCCTAGGGTTGCTGGAAGCCTTTGAAGCCTGGAAATGTTTAACTTAACCAGGGCTAAACCCTGAGGAAAACTAAGGTTAAACACATAGACGGTCAAGCTTTCCCCTCAGCAGAATGAGCTTCTCAAGTGGATTGGTATTTGGTAAATGGTAATAGTTATCCTTTCTTGAACCCACGCGCTTTAAATATCTGCTGCCAACACGATCCAATTAGAGAGTTTTTGGGTTGTTCTTGTACTCTCTTCAGTGGATAGGGGCCCTGAAAGTATTGCTGGATAGACATTGGCTCGGCTTTCTTTCCTCTCCTCTGTTTAAACAGATCAGTGCAGTTCTAAGTTATAGACTCGTTTGGATTCCTTCGCCAGGGTCTACTTGACAAAAGTACTTTTCATTTTCTTTATTTTAAGCGGTAAAAGCCGAAGACATACCATTCTTTTCATCTTCAAAAGGTAAAATAAAAGTTCAATAATACTGAATTTAGTATTGGTAACATGCAGATTCACCATTTAAGTGGTTACAGGTAGCAGATAGAAGCAAAAAGTTCCATTGAGTTTCAGGTCGAGTTGCCAGAAAATTTGGAAAAGCAGATTCAGCCAAAGATGAATGAGAACGCTGTATGATTTGTCCAAGCCTCATTGTCAGACTATGGTTAAAAAAGAAAAGAAAAAAATATATAAATTGCTCAACTGCACGAGAAAACAAGCAGCTGGATCTTCTTTCTCTAAATTGTTATTTCCCACTTGTGAGCTATCCACTTGGGGCTAGAGCCTGGCTCGGAGGTTTGGGCTATCGGTCCAAAACTAAATCGAGGAAACAATTTTAAATTAGGTTTAATTTCATCAGTGGTCATAAATTATAATATAATATTTAATATAATATTTTAAATTTAAAAAATTTATAATATAATATTTAAATTATAAATTTATTAATTAATATATCATTTAAATATTTTTTATAAATAATAAATAATGTATCATTATTTAAAATTAATCATATTAAAAGTAAAAACTACTTTAATTAATAAATTAATAATTAAAATACTACATTAAAATTTTTTAAAATGATTTCTTTGAATATTTTATTATAATTAAAAAATTATTTATGATGTTATTTTTTAAAATTATATCCATTTAACTAAGTGGAATATAATCTCTTTTTCCTTTCATTTTAATGTTAAATGTGCTCATAACGAAAAAAATGCTAAATGTGATCTTTCACAGGCTTAGCAAATCCCACGTTCCTGAAATCACTATCACCTTTCCCCAATTAAGGAATTTAGATTCTTTCGGGTCCCTTTGGCCTTTACACAAAAAGCTAAAAGATTGCTCACAAAGTAAAAAATCTTGTTTTGAATAATCATTAAAGATAATCAAGCATTTATGAATATTATAAGACTAATTTCCGGAAAAACCTCATCCCAAACTATTCTAATTTACAATTTTCATACCCCTATTTGATAGCCTACGTTAATTCCGCGGTAAAAAGAAAAGAAAACAAAACAAAATCCGAAGAGAAAAGCCAAAAATCATCTAAAAGGGTAACGAGATTTACACGCAGCATTGAAATTCTTAGACCTGCAAATCTGCTTCCTTTTAACCTTGCTTGTGCAGCTCTAGCCTTAGTTACTGTATCCAGATCAGTCGATTTTGAAGAGCTAAACCCGAAAGCTTCCTCCACGGAAAAGTTGAGATCAAGAAGACCAAGTGGGCCCACATTATCATGAACCCTGCTTAATCCTCCAGTGTTTGATGGTAACCAGGAAATCATTCGAGCATATGGGTATTGAGGATTCTTGTTCATTTTCGATTTGCAAACCATTTGGTCCATTATGAACGGTTGTTGATAAACCCTGGTAGAAATTTGCTGCTGACGATGATAATGATGATGATCCTGAGGAGTAGTGTTTTGAGTCTCCACGGAAATTTGGGTTAATTGTGTCTCAAAATTCAAGCTTTTACTTGTTTCCAAACGTGACTCTTCTGCTTTGGGAGGACTCTGACTTAACTGTTAAAAAATAAAAGAAAGGAAATTAAATAACAAATACCTAATACTAGATAAATTAGAAAAATCACGACCCCACCTCATTAAAAAGAAATGCTTTTTGTTTCTTTGCTTTCAACTCCAAGTTTTCAGCTTTCTGCTGGTTGAGAAACAGCCTCTTATTCTCTATATCCTGTTTGAATTCCGAATAATCAAAGATTAGTATTACATGCTTATGCTTAAAAAAATCATATACTCAAAAAATTGAATGAAAGACTAAGTAAAAGATGAAGATAATGTGGTGAAATCCAAGAAAAGTAAAGGACAATTTAATTAATGTCAACAAGAAAGAGAAAAAAAAAACTAACCTTTTTCAGTAATTCATTGCGCCGAGTAAAATCCTCCATCATCTCTAGCAATTGTTCTTTCGTCTGTTTAATTGTTACGAAAAAACCCAGAGAGCACACGTGTAAAGAGAAAACAGATAAGAAGAGAGAAAAGAAACTTATTGACGAGTGATGACCCATACAAAACAGAAAAAAGATGGCAAAAACAACGTACCTGTTTAAGACTATTAACAGAGGCTTTTTTCTTGGAAGGCAGAGGCTTCTCATCAGATTCACTTGGAGAGAAGGAAAGAGGTGTAGCAGGACTTGAAGTCAAGGCCTTTTTCATCAGTGCCTCAGTCTCATAGGTAGAACCAACGATGTTAGAGGGAAGTGACGGTGGTTGTGATGGGGATAGTTTCAGAGCCGGCAAAGATGTGGCGGCTACCTCTGGTTTTGAAGCATTAGATCTCTTCCTCTTGGCCCCCCATGTGAAAGAAAAGCGAGGGCGTGACTCGTATTCGAAGATTAGATGGGGCAGCTCCAACAATATATTGGCGACCTCAATCTCTTCCGCAGTGACAGGACCGTCACAGCTCTGTTCCATTGCTACCCAGAATCTCTCTTCCTCTTATAATTAAAGAAGAAAGAAAGAAAAAAAAAAGCTCTGTTATTTTAATCACTCTAAATCTTCTCCATAGAAGAAGAGTTGAAAAATTGAACCAGAGAAAGAGGAAGAGATGGAGTGGCTTGGAGCCGGGGATTCAGCTTAAAAAGGAAAATAAATAAGAAATCTATGGCGAGGGTTTGGGCAGTGACACGTGTCAGCGAGGCGAGGTTGAGGTTGGTCTAGGGTTTATGGGCTTCTTTTGCTATTCGATGGGTTTGAGACTATTGAGGTTGGAGCCAGAGCAATGCGGTTGCGTTTGCGTCATTCAACTCTTAGTTACCTTACCTAAGGAGAGCATGACTTTGGAAACTTGTCCACTCCTGTTAAGGAGCGTGCTTATTAAACGCCTCCTTATTGGCCATTTCCTTTTTCTAGTACTACTATTTTGGAAAAAAGAGTCCACGAGAAAAACCACAATTGACTCAGTAGAGGGTTTTTTTTTTTTTTCTTTTAAAAAAATACATATAAACAAATTTATGAATGAAACGTCAATTCTCTCTAATTTTGAATAATGTTTCATACAAATACTTTTGAGCTAAATTTGGTTCAAATCTTATTGTTAATTCAGTTTGAGTTGGTAACGTACTAAAATGGTAGTATTCAGTTTGAGCTGGTGGTTATGTCTTTCCCCCTTGTATGAAGTGTCTTCGTATCCATACTATTAACCGGTCCGATCTCCTGTTAATAGGTCAAATGGAGAGGAGCCAAATCCATTGGGAACAGGGTTCTTGAGCAACGGTTTGATTGAGTACTACTGTTCTGTTCGATAGTTAGATCAAACATGATTTCAGATGATCAGTCCTTGAAGCTGTTGTAACTTTGTAAGGTGTTGAAATAAAAATGCAGATTGGTTACCCTATCCAGGATGATCGCCATTTGGGGCCCAATTATTTATAGAGCCTGAAAAATGCTTTCTACAAGGTTAACAATTTGCATATAATTAGCATGACAAGGAAGAGGAGAAGGGCTTTCGTTAATGGCGGATTTCCTTCCTCTTTAGCCTCACACTGGAACTAGCAAAAGCTAGGGTCGTTCTAACAAAACATTAGTGGTTTTCTTTCTCTGAATCATTGGCAAACATCTGCCATTGTTTAATGCTTGTTTTTCTTACTTTTGTGAAAGAATTTTTAAGGTAGTTTACCAGTCACTAAGGAGGAAGAATAAGGAGACAGTGAAAATAGTTTTGCTGCCACAATGCAGGTTTCTACTTCTTAACGAATTACGGTTGCTCTGTCCTCAGTCAACATCCATTGGAGCCAACTGTCATTCAAGGGTAGTTTTGCTTCTTTTTTTTGGGTAAAGAAGTATAGTTTATTCTTCAATTAATGGTAGTAGTAGACATTATATTATTCGTCAATTTCAAGCGGCCGGTGGGGAACGTCCAAAATTATCTGGTTCAGATATCTTATCCCGCAAGTAATTACCGTATAAAAATCATAGAAACACATTTATTCACCATAAATTTTACTGCATGAATGGCTATGATTCAAGTACTGTAAAAATTATAATGATAAATAAATAATATGTGCCTAACTTTGAGCCATTCCTGATGTAATGACTTCAAGTTTATGAATGCTCTTGGTCCAGAGTCCTAACAAGCTATCCTGACACGCGGCCTTCTACGCATGTATTTGTTCTTTTTCCATATGGCGGAAACAGGTTAACACATATAACAAACAAAAAAAAAAAGGAGATTTTGAACACTTCCAATCTTCCATTGCTGTTTACCAAACAATGCAACGATCATTAAAGATCAGTTCAATTAGTATTATCACAACTAATCAATGAAGATCCAATGAGTTAAGTACCACAACATTACAAACTAGAAATAATCAGTTATGGTGGAAAACGTAATTAGTTTGCTCTCTGTTTCTTCGTTCTACTAGCCAAAACATTCTCGAAGTCATCATCGGAGCTTTCTTCCGCCTTGCGTTTCTTGGTCTGGTTCAGGGCAACTTTGGAATCTGTTCTCTTTTTATTTGAAGAAACGGGGGTGATTGGAGGAGTTTTCTTAACAGGGACAGATTTTGTGCTACCCTTTACAGCTGAAGCAGCTTTCATTGGGGAACTGAGCTTTTGCTGCTGAATCTTCTTTTGTTTCTTTTCAAAGACTTTCTTTGCTTCCACAATAGGGAGCAAACCAGACTCCATCATCCTGCAATTACATAGGAATGCATGCTTCTCTATAAACACATTCCATAAAATAATAATAAACAGAAAATATGTATTCCAAGATGAATGAAATTGAGTTACACAGAAGGAATTTCTTTTGTGTAAAATGAGTTTAATCAAGTCAACTCATACTATACTGATGCATTGATTTAATGGAATGGGTATAAGGAGACAAAACTGTTTAAAATTACCAGGTAAGAGATGCAAAAATGGTCATCATCATCATCCATGTAGCAACATATTGCAGTATTACACTTCCAATCTGAGTTGGAGAGGACTCTAATCACCTCAGGATTTAGATAAGACATTGAATTGGAATACAAAATAAGGGGTTGGGAATCGGTGGATTCTGACACTCAGCAAGAGGTTTGGAAGAAAACTTTCTTGTATTGCAGAAAGCAGGAATTACAGACCATTTGGCATAATACTAGCTGTTTCAAATGCACTAATTTTTTTTTCTTTCAGATCAATGAGTTGGTTGCAACAAAGTATTAAATTTGGGGCAATGGCACAATTAGGGAAATGAGAGAGAACTGATAATAAAACCTCTTGAGTATTAGAAAAGAAAATTCAATGCTTCTGATACAGAATGAGAAATTACAAAAGAGACAACTATCAATAGAACCAAAGTGTACAGAGTTCAGTTACACACTTGAAGTTGCATTAACCACCTCTGGGTAATTTTTTGCATTAATTCTATTAATAAATCTAACTGACTGAGCAGGAGATGTTGTTAACAAACAATTGTGTCATACATGGAATTTAAACTGTGAGCTTCTAGAATAGGCTGACAAATTGTTTTATATGCTGAAGATTAGTTGTATTGTAGCAGAATTCTGCTAGCTTGGATAAATAAAATCACAATTATCCAAAAAAAAAAAAATCTAACTGACTGAGATATATACAGTAATCGAAGTAAAAAATCTAGATCCACCACAGCTGGTCAAGATAATCCACTCAAGAAAGAAATGTCCATTTCATTTTCATTTATCACAGAAGTGTCCTATTCTTTCTTTATTCTGGTTTACAGATGCGCTTGAGAAGCTTATCATCAATTTTGTTTATTCACCATTATCAACTGCACCAGTCTTTCTTAAGGCAAGCCGCAAGCCTAAGGCAAATCTTTTGCAGCATTTAAGCAAGTCTTTTCACATGGAAAGCAGCATACGTAGCTTTTAGTTCTCAAAAGAATGAGATTATAGAGTGGACAATTGATAAAAATGACTTATTCTAAACATTATCCTTCACCTTATCTTGCACACAGTCTAGTAAAAAAGCAGAAATAGAACTACAACACAACATACAAATGCACTACACTACCTATAAAAGGTACTGAAGGAGAATTATGTCTTACCAGAATTGTGCCATTTCGCTATGGGGAATTTGCTTGTACATTGTCTCATAAAATATACGCAGCGGATCCCTCTGAAATTGAAGAGTGCAACAATGATAAATTACTCAAAAATAGGAAAATAGACCCAAAAATGAAAATGTTGAAGTCTAAGTACCTCCTCAGGAGGATCTCTCTTCTGACCAGGCAAATCATAAACCTTCCTCCCCCGCTTCCCTTCCTTCCCAGCTGCCGCTTTCTTTTCTTCCCCCTTTTTCTTCTTTTTCTTCAGCTCCTTTTCCTGAAAATTTCACGACGGAAAAAAACAATAAACACATTAATTTTTTTTATCCCTCAAAATCGAAAATTTATCCTTTTCCCCCAAATTTTCAATCTTTTTTTGTTCAGCAAATACCAAACCAAAAAAAGGTCCTTTTGACTAAAAAACAAATCAAAAACCTTATCTGCTTTATTATCGGAGCTTCTTTTGGAAATGGGTTTTTCATCTTCATCATCACTCTCTTCCCTTTTGAGCTTGGTTGCTTTGGCGCGTGACCCAGATGAAGAACCCTTAATGGGTATTTTAAAGTCTTCATCTTTACCATGGTCATCATCATCTACCAGCTCTTCTTTCTTCACTTTGCCTTCTTTGGGACGGGATTTCGAATTAGAAACATCAGCATTGTTACTATTACTTGAGAGTTTCTTCTTACGGTTCTCCACCATCGAACTCAAGATTTTCCTGTCCGCTTCATCATCTTCGGGTTCCTCTTTTTTCACTTGCTTTGAATCCTCGGATGGCATCCGTAATATTCTAGAAAAATCAGAAGCTTCGGTCTTTATTTCCAAAGAAAATATAGAGAAGAAGAAAAAGAACAAAGATTGTGATTTCTGAACTGTTTCGGCGAAGAATAAAAAACCCTGTGAGCTGCTTTCGGGTTCTTGGTTTTGCAACTGGGTGAAAAACTGCGAAGTGCTTCGTTTTAGGCCCCCCAAGGCCCAAGCCCTAACCAAGGGCAAGTTACTGCATCTAAACGGTGCCGTTTTAATAAAACAATGTCCCATGAAAATCAGCTATAGCCCAAAACGTGACACAGTCCCAAGAAAACTTCCATCTTAGGTTTGCATGAAACCATGAAGAATAAATTCTTTTTCTGTATATATATTTGCAGTCTTTTCGTTTTTAGAAAAATATTAATTTGGCATCAATCTTAGTGGGAATGAGTCCAAAAGAAAGGTCTTGGTTGGGAATAGAATCTAAAACCTTAGAATTTATGCCAAAGCAAATAAACTCTCTTTTTATTCTTTGAGATTTATATATACACATACTTAGAAGAAGAAGCCATGGTGAAACAGAGTGATGGGTTGGTTTTTCAAGGATAGAGGTCCTGGGTGGAAGCGAGGATGGACAGAGCAAGCATTAACGTCCATTTCTGCTCCTCCTTTACCTCTCCTTTCCATATTCGGAATCATATGTCTTCTTTTGATGGTTTCTTCTTATGTGAACTGCAAGAAAGAGATACATCATGCAGTTCTTAACTTGAAGTTGTTCCTCCTGTTCTTGCCTGTTGTCTTGATCTTTGCTGCGCAGTTTGCCAGTAGATGTGAAAGGCTAGTGATTCCTTATGCAAGGACGAAGAGGGAATTGGAATATAGAACCAGGAACTTGCCTTGGGGCATGATTGTGCTGGTGGCGGTGCTTCTGGTGATGGTCTCTTACCAGTCCTACTTTCATTCCATGTGGTCTCCAAATATTTGGAGGTCGGTTTACTAGTTTGATCGAGTGGTCTAGAGATGCTATTTGTTTACCTATTCTGTGAGGAACCGAAGATGTAAGTTGCTAGTGCGTTTATAAAGTTTGGTCCTTCGGTTATAGTTTTCCATCCTTCTTACGATAGCTAAGGCATTGTTTACCTTCCTCATGGCATGGATGATATCAAGTTTTATAGTCTTTCTAAATACCTTGTTAATCACTTTTCATTTACAAGGCTCTCTCAATTGCAAAATTCTGAGCTTTCCCTGGATGCACTGACCTGTTTTCCACATTATTAGATGAGGAAATTAAACATTTTATTGTTAGTTAAAGATTTAGGAGTCTGATTCATTTATCAGCCCATAAAATTGGCTTTAGAATTTTTGCACTCTACCTTCTGTATCAGCATAATAGCATTCACCACTCGTAAAAAAGATGTCCAGACAGATATGACAATCACAAACACTAATTCATTAATAATTAGCCATGTACAAATTATCATTGGTGCTTCAGGGTATGGAACAAATATACATCGTTTAAACTGCCAAGATTGCAGTGAATAAACAAAAAGTACATGGAAGAGCAAACTCCAAGCCAAGAAGATGGTACAGGTCATCTTGTCTTGCGAGAGGAGGCTTTCAATCTGGGAACTTTAAATGCAGAAGTGAACAACTTTGGAATTTCATAAATGGATAGAGCATCATCTTTTTTTCTCTTCAAGCTTCTGATTCCCTAAAAAACATAAGAAATTAAAATTTGGTTAGAAGACAGATCTTTCAAATAAGAACAAACAACAGTATTCACATATGCTATTAACATATCATAACAGAATAAGTTCGAACCGCAAATTAACATATCAGCAAATGTATAGCCTTCATGTTTTTATACGGGGAATAGATGAGATCAAGAACAGTAACTTTCTCAGTGGTCATTACTTAAGCTAGATTGATTACCTTTTCATTGTCCTTCACAAGGTCAGGAACATGAGGAGCAGAGCTTTCTTTCTCCACAATAACGTTGCATCCATCCCTGCCACTATTCTTACCTTCAAGAACAGAAGTTCTTCTGTCTGCAGTGCAACGTTTTATTACAGGTGTACAAGAAGCACTTCTGGACTTCCTTAACAATTCTACCTCCCTAGAAATTTTAGACACTTCTTCATGTAATCTACTCGCATCAGCCTCCTTCTGAGATACTTCAGCTTTTAATCTCTCAATTATTTCATCCTTTCCAGCATTAGATGACTTTAGCTCCTCCATATTGGAAATAAGTGCCTCAACTTTCCTGTTAGCTTTTTCAAGTTCAGAATGCTTGCTGTTCAATTTATCTGTGCATTGACTTTCCAGAACATTGAACTGATTCCATGCAAACTTATTCTCAGCCATAAGTGCAGCGACTTGAGAACTCTTTTCTGAAGCAAGATTTTCACATTCAAGCTTTAGCCTTCTTACATCATCTTCCAATGTCCTCAAAGTAACATATTTTGAACCACTATGCTTAAGTCCTGACATTCCTTTTTTGGTTTCTTTGGGGTCCCTTTGACAAGTATCCTGCGTACAATGAAATGATTAAAAAGCTTAGAAATTGTACAATGTATAAAATTATAAAAGGAGAAAATCTTCAGAACATACTTCTGAATTTTTACTGAGGATGTCAAACCAGATTCTGAAATCAGTCAGTTCATCCTCTGTTTCCTCTGTAATAAGACAATTAAGAAAATGCAAACATCAGACCGTTACTAAATAACATAAAACAAATCAATTTCTGATCAGTGTACTCAAAACATGAATTCAACTCAACATATAAAAAAAAAAACAAAATAACTTGAAAAAAAAAATTTTAAGGGAAAAAAATACCTAATTTCATTTTGCAAAGATGAGCTTCTCTGTGCTTCATTCCTACCATCAAATCGGCTTTTGCAGCCTCAAGCACACGCGCCATCTCTTTCGATTCCAAACCCCTCTTCATCTGAACACCAAAATATAACAAAAAACCCCATATTAACCCTCCAATTAAGGGGAGCAAAAACAACAAAAAACCCTCAAAACCCTAAATTGAAAACTCTTACATGAGAGATGTGATCTTCATAGAGGCGAACATCAGAGACCCACCGTTCATATTGCATGTTGATCCTATCTTCGAGAATCTTTCTTTCTTTAGCCAGCGTTTCAAGCTGTTGTTGCTGGGTTTTAAGCATCTTAACTAAACCCTCAAAGAGTTTATCCCACTTCTGACGTTCTGATGAGATTTGAGACCCTGTTTTAGC
Organism: Durio zibethinus; assembly: GCF_002303985.1. Next base: position 1,051,129 of record NW_019167826.1, read on the forward strand.
GCCCATTGTGGCCTCCTCGTTAATAGCAGAATTAGAAAGATAGTAAGAAGAAGAAGAAGAAGAAGAAGAAGAAGAAGAAGAAGAAGAATTTTCAGGAACCGTTGCACTTCGAAAACAGGGCTTCAACGGTCGATTTTTAACGTGCATAAAGCGAAATATATTGGGGCAATACTAACTTACGCTCATGGCGTACATTTACCTTTAAGCTTTTTGGGCTCACTTGGGTTTTGTAATAGAATGGTTGGGCTTCAATGGACCTTCGAGCTGAATTAGATATATAATGTTGGCCCAAATATTTTTAGGTCAAGTTCGACCCAAAAGTTAGTTTTTTTTATAAGTTGTATTTTATTTATCCAGTTTTTTTTTTTTTATAAGTTGTATTTTATTTATCCAAAAGAAGCAATAAAATTGCTACATACATACACTCCATATATACAATCAAATCATATTCTAATTATTATGCAATATAACTTTATTTATATTCCAAGCATCACATAAAATCTTGTTGACTGAGTCAGCAGCAATTGAATGCAATTATATAATCAAGTTCTAACAGCTTCCTTAATTAGCTCATATACTTGTTTTTCTATTCCTTCTTTATTCTTAAATAATTTGTAGTTCATTTCTCTTTATATATAGTATATATGAGCATTCCAAGCAATACTAATATTATTGATATTAGTGCCTTGCCTTTTTTCCTTATCACTGCCTATTTCAATTCTTCGGTCCACTCTCCAACCACTCCGTCAATCTTGCATAATTGTAATACCCTTCTCCACTTGCATATTCACAACAAAAAAAAAAAATGGTCCTTAGATTCTCTCCTATGTTGACATAGGCAGCACCTTTCATCCACCTCCACTCTCTAATTTCTCAATCTATCTTTTGTTGAAAGCCTATTTAGTATAATCATCCATGCAATCATCAAGTGCTTCGGGATATGATACTAAAACCAAATTAGTCTGTGCCACTCAACCTTCTTTTACTATTTTATCTCATTCCAAATTGCTGCAATAGAATCACCATTATTAGAGACCAGCCACACCTTAATACCATTTTCCTATTTTATGAATTGGCATGCGGTAGTTCGGAGTTAAAGTAGTTTCCTTTAGCCCCAACTGGTACCCTGTTGTGGTTCAACTTGCCATATATTTCTGCCTTTCAAGACATAGGCTTCAATCTAAGCTATCCATATAGATTTTTCTTTTGAGAAAATAGATAAAATATTCCTCATCATGCATGCTTTGTTCCAAGTGAGTGTGTTTTTGATACCTAACTCTTCTTTGGACTTAGGGTGGCAAACGGCTTCCTAACTAACTTTAGCTCCTTTAGTATTCCTCTCATGGCCTTTCTAAAAGAAGTTAAAGCATAGCTGATTGATCTTTTTTAACACATATTTAGGCAATATAAAATGTTTACACCAATAATTGTGTAAGCTGAAGAATACTGATTGGATTAGCTGTAGTCTTCTAGCATAAGATAAGTACTTACTAGTCCATCCTTTAATCCAAACGATGATCTTTTTAAGCAATTAAGCACAATCTTTTACAGTGAATCTTCTGGTGACTAGTGGGACTCTTAAGTATTGACAGGGAGTAAGCCTACTTTGAATCCTCTGGCTTGTTTAATTGATTAGATCTCTTCTCTACTTATTCCTATGGCATATATCTCACTCTTTTCACAATTTAGTTATAGCCCTAAGAACAAGTAGAAAACTTGCATAACCTCCTTGACATCAATGATTGAATCCTTGCTTCCCTTTGCAAAAATCAACAAATCATTCGCAAAACATAAATGTGTCAACTTGATCTATTTGCACTTAAGATGATGGCAAACACTCCAAACTTGGCAACTTCATCTAGCATTTTTGACAGCACATTCATTGCTAGAGCAAATTGATATGGGGAGAATGGATCCCCTTATCTTATTCCTCTAGCTCCTTGAAAATAACCCACTAGCCCTCCATTAAGTGATATAGGAAACATTAGGGTTGTAATACAGTTGTTGATCCAGCCTATAAATTTTGAATGCAATCCAATGGCTGCCAAAATGTTGTGGGTAAAATTTTAATCCAACGTTTTGAAAGCCTTTTGCAAATCAATCTTTATAGCACACCTTGAGAATAATGTGGTTCTACCATATCCCCAAGGAAAAGAAAAAGGAAATTACTTGATAATGAAAACAATGAAATGGGGGAAAAATTATATTACAAGGCTGAGATGAGGATGAAAATATATTTAAATGAAGATGATGAATAGTCACTAAATATTTAATCTTGATAAGCATCACCAATAATTAAACATGCAACTAATTTTTATTATTTGATATTCTATTGATTTCAAATTATTTATGTTTTTTAAATTAAATTTTAATTTAGTTAATTCATACATTTACTTAAGATGACATCCAACATGTTTAAAATTTAAATCTTACTTATAATCTTTTCTTTTATCTCTAAATTATCTTTTGTAACAAAAATATTTATGTTTTAAATTTTTATTTCTTTGAATATTTGGGAAATGCTCAAACTTGTTAAGGAAAAATATTGTCTTCAAACACGTTTGGCAATTGATAAAGCTCCTATCTATCAACATTATGGGGTGAGCTTAACGTACAAAAATTTAATAAATTTTTATAACAAAAATCTTATATGAGAATTTATATGGAAAGTGAAAATGCTACAACAAATTTGTTTTCCTCTTATACCAATCACAATTATGCATTCAAATAAGCTTCAATATATGGTTTTGAAATTAAAAAAAAAAAGTGGAATGTGAGAATTCACAACTAGAAGTTGCAAAAACCATATATCGACCCATAAATTTGTCCAAGCCAACAATTCTAATGGCTTGAAGGGGTGCATCCTCTTGAACTTCTTGACCAACAAAAAAATGCCAAATAATGAAATAATCAGAGCCCCAACAGCAGCAACAAGATCGTCAAATGCCATGGTTCCCATCAATTTGAAGGCAACGGCCCTACGATCAACTAACTTTCTCAAACTACCAAAATTTGACTCAAAGAGACCGTAAAAGCCATGTGTCATCCACGGATCTTCCAAGATGTTTGCTTGCTCCAACCTGTCGGTCACCTCCCTGCACCCGTCAGCAGAGATACACCAATTTAAACAGTCAATAAGAGTTCATAACTGGCAATTGCAGGTGGTGCTGTAGCAAGCTAATGATGCTTGCCATCACGTTTATAGCATGCAAGGCATGTTCTTTTCATTTCCTGTACTTCCGAGGTCTAACATTCTCTTCTACGTTCTGCAATCTCAAGGTCGTTGCACTGGGGTGTATTTTTTCAAATAGCCACCCCGCAAGTTTCATGCATTGATCTCAACTGGTAAGCATTTCTGTCTTCTGTTTCCAAGCCAAATATTTTGCATTTCACATCAGGGAGAAAGGACAACTAGCTCTGATGCGAAGTTTGTCTGATAATTAATGCAGATTGCTGAATTTTGTACTGTTGTTGGTCAAATTCTCTAAAATTTGAGATCAAGAATGTGTCCAGTAGGCATCGATGTCTCTCCAAATGGAAATGTCAGAAGGCTGGAGTCAGCGGGACCCATATTTGAGACTGAAGATTCTGATATGCAAAGGATGTTGGAAAGGCCCAGAGCAATAACTGTAGAGAGGAATAGATCCTTTGACTTTGAGGAAAGGCCTTCCAGTGAATTGTCAATTACCTCACCCCGTCATTCCCTCAAAATAATAGACCACCTTGCAGGTTTATCTCAACATGGTAGATGGTCTGAATTTAACACGCCTACATCACATACTTACTTTGAGACACATGCCATGGTAGTCGAGGCATGGGAGAATTTGAGGCGCTCGATTGTTTATTACCGCAAACAACCAGTTGGTACTATTGCTGCATTAGACCATTTTGTTGAAGAGCTTAATTATGATCAGGTTAATCCCCATTCTATAGCTTTGAGCTGCTTTACATTTTCTAATTAAACATTGTTTTAGGAAAGAAATTAAGCAGAATTTTATGGTTTATTACTATTGCTCTCTTTTGCAGGTTTTTGTTAGAGATTTTGTTCCAAGTGCCCTGGCGTTTTTGATGAATCGGGAGGAAGAAATAGTCAAGAATTTTCTATTGAAAACTCCTCACTTACAGTCATGGGAGAAAAGGATAGACCAATTCAAGCTGGGAAAGGGAGTAATGCCAGCAAGTTTCAAAGTGATCCACAGTCCGCAAAGGAACAGTGAAATTTTAATAGCAGACTTTGGTGAGAGTGCAATAGGGAAGAGTAGCTCCTGTTGATTCTGGATTTTGGTGGATTATTTTGCTTCGTGCATATACAAAGCATACCAGAACTCTTCCTTGGCTGAAATGCCTGATTGCCAAAGGGGAAAGCGACATATTCTGAGTTTGTGCCTTTCAGAAGGCTTTGACACGTTCCCAACTCTTATCTGTGCTAATGGATGCTGCATGATTGACCGCAGAATGGTTTGTTTCTTTTCTTACAAGTAGTTTCCATCCATTTTTGTTAATTTATTCATGATTTTGCCTTTGCAATCACCTAGTCATTTGCTTGTCTATATCGTTTGTATTTTATTCTTTTAAGCATCACCATATTGGCATAGTTTGATTGGACTTCCTCTTCAAGGTCAAACTGCCATAACATGCCAGCTGTGAACTCTAGCTGAACCTGTTAGCTTATATAACAGGGATGAATGCCTTGATCAAGTTATTTCCAGCTGTTATTATGTATTAATACATGGAAAAGTCACACTGCCGAAGAAAAGGACTGCAAGAATGGGGATAATATAGGTTTTGAAAAACAAAATTTCCATGTTTAAAGGCCAAAGTCATAGAGCGAAGTGAATGTTGCCAATTCCTAATGATTATTGTATATCATAGTTGAAAGTCAAAACCCTACCTGCATCTTTATCTGAGAAAGAAAAAAACTTACTCATTTCCTATTATATAGTATCTAATTTCTGTTGCTCGTGTATTAATCCAGGGTGTATATGGTTATCCTATTGAGTTCCAAGCACTATTCTTTTCGGCGCTAAGATGTGCTTTGCTTTTATTAAAACAAGACCAAGAGGGCAAAGAATTCATGGAACGTATAGTTAAACGCCTCCATGCCTTAAGCTATCACATGAGGAGTTACTTTTGGCTGGATTTAAATCAGTTAAATGACATATACCGCTATAAAACAGAGGAATACTCTCACACTGCAGTCAACAAGTTCAATGTGATGCCTGATTCACTACCAGACTGGGTGTTTGATTTCATGCCAACTCGCGGTGGTCAGGCCTGCAAAAATGGATTTCCGTTGGTTTTGTTTAGGCAATTGTGTGGCGATTTTGTCATCTTTGGCAACCCCAGAGCAAGCTGCAGCAATAATGGATCTTATTGAACCACGTGGGAAGAATTGGTCGGAGAAATGCCATTAAAAGTATGTTATCCAGCTCTGGAGAGCCATGACCGGCGAATTGTAACGGGTTGTGACCCAAAGAATACTAGGTGGAATTATCACAATGGAGGATCTTGGCCTGAGTACCATGATGGAAGGCTTGGCCGATATATAGGGAAACAGGCTCGTAAGTTCCAGACTTGGTCCATTGCTGGGTACTTGGTAGCCAAAATGATGCTGGAAGACCCATCTAATATGAGTATGATATCCCTGGAGGAAGACAAACTGATGAAGCCCCTCATGAAAAGATCTACTTCCTGGACTCGTTGATGCCTGTATTTTGTTATCCACAATGTGTCATGTTTGCACATCAAATGCATACTAAACAGACATTATTCAACTTACCAAAAGTTCATGAATTTGGGATTTCTACGTTAATTCGTCACCTGTGATCAAATAGTCAAACGGACAAGATAAGCCCTGGTCGCCGCACAAGCAATCCTCCTTGACCTGAAGTGAGCTAATCTTGTCCTTGTAATAATGTATTGATAAATGCAACTCCTGTCGCGACTACCAAAAACAGATCACCAACCACACGGCCTATCGTAACTAGACTAATGGAAAACGTGTCAGATTGTCAGAAGCTGCCTCACGATTTGCTCCTTCTCTTGCGTTCCTCTTCCTTTCTTCTCCCAGAAATTAACTTGGAAGACTTTCCTGTTCTGTCTTTCCCCTAAAAAAAGCTTTCATTTTTTCGCACTGTTTCTAACTGAAACTACCTCAAAAAAACCAACACGACTGGAACAAGAAGTTCGGGGGAGAGACAATGAAGGCAACCAAGAGTCCAATCCGCGCGGTGGCTACATGGGTCCGGCGACAACCACCAAAGATGAAGGCCTTTTTAGCGGTTGCGCCTGGGATGGCGGCTCTTTTGTTCCTGAGGATGGTCGTGGAAGATCACGACAACCTCTTTATTGCTGCCGAGGCTGTTCATGCTCTGGGCACCTGTATCCTAATCTACAAGCTTAGCAAAGAGAAAACTTGTGCTGGTACCATTTCTTTTCAAGTTTTAAATCTCTCTTTTTTAACCTTTTATCCAATTTGTTCTCTGGTTTAGGTCATACTTGAGGTGGATCCATTGGGCTTCTTTGATTTTTTTGACCATCATTGGGTTTCTTTGATTAATGTTTCTTAAGATTGCATTTCTTTTGGCATATATAATTTTGTCATGCACAATTTATTTTATTTGGGATCTGTTGGTGTTCAGTAATCATTTTGAGTCTCGATTAATTTGAAATTTGAGTCGAATCAAATTTCATAAAAAAATAAATTCTTTCAAATTTATTTTTTTCATTCATAAGATTCGAAATCGAAATCTTGCTTAAAGAAAACCAAATCCTTTATCACTCAAATCAACCGACGTTGGTATCATGCACAATTATTTGTATATAGCTGTGTCTGCCTCCATTATTATTAATATCAATGCACTTTGTGAATTGTGATGGTAAAAAATGGAATCTTTTGACCTTAATCCTGTTTCTATATTTGTTTCCTAACTTGGATAGCTATTGATGGGTAACTTTAATGGAGAATTTTAGTTATTTGGTTCCTTAAAGAGAAGTACGTTTAAATTGTTCATAGTTCATTTAACATCAATTACTTGCTTTGAGTTTGTCTTACTATTCGCTTCCCTTATGTTATATCTCTTTGCAGGACTTTCTCTTAAATAGCAGGAACTAACAGCTATATTTTTAGCTGTAAGATTGTACGGCAGCTTTGTCATGGAGTATGACATACATACTCTACTTGATACAACAACATTAGGGACAACCCTTTGGGTTATTTATATGATTCGTTTTAAACTGAGGTCAAGTTACATGGAGGACAAAGACAACTTTGGAATCCACTATGTAGTAAGCCTTCATATTGAAATTATGGACTATGATTATTAAAATATGCTATTTTATTTCTGTATTATTGCTCCATTGTTTCAAATGTGCATTTTTACAACGCACCATGGTCATTTATATCTTCATGTGGTCAATGTTGTGATAAGTCTGTCAACATTGCTGCATAATTGTCTCATTTATGAAGATATCAAAGTTTGGATTTTAGTTTCTGAGGGATTTGCTTCTTATTGAGTTTATGTAGATTTAGGTATGCCCTTGGTTTACCATTTAGGAAGCTGTAGATACATTGATCATGGCAAAGTTTCTTTCCTTTTCCTACTTGAGTCATTGATGTTTACCATAATTGTGTTTAAGGCCTTGCCCCCTAATTCAGGGAATACGCCATGAAGATTTTAGCTGTATATTTTCTCTTAATCTAACCCAAATTACAATAAGCTATGTCTCATAGAAAATATTTAGACTCTGCCAAATGATTGATGAGTTTTTTTTCTCTGTTTTTATTGTGTCACACAAAAATGTCAAAGATTTTTCTAAAATGTTTCATTTAAAAAGTGAAAGAACTGAGCTAAAGAGAAGAGATACGATCATCAAAGGAAAGGGTAGAGTCAATGAGCTTTAGCAATTTTCTCTGCTTTGGTGTTTACTGTTTCTCAAGACTATTGTTAAGCCGGTTTTTAATGTTGCGCCTGAAACAATAATCACAACAATACAGAAGCAATAAATAACAATCAATAATCAAATACGTAGAAAAAATAAAGTATATCAAAATTTACGTGAAAAACCTTCCAGTGTAGAAGAAAAAAAATTACGGATCATCAGAAAAATCTTCACTATCAAATAATAGTTATACAAAGTTCTTTTTCTAGCTAAAACTATAATTAATCAACAACTAGAGAAATAATTAGAGAAATCTCACCAAATAAGTGACTCAACAAATACACCATGGATTTGTTCTTAGAGAGCTTCAAACCCGATTTTCATCGTTTAGAATGTAAAACTCTGAATCATAAACCTCCTGACAAGGTTCCAACTCAATCGGACCACGGATCGACTTCCGTTCAACCAACTCTCTCTTCTCCTTTTTCTCTCTCTACTTTTCTTGATTTTTTTTTCTTTCTCTGCTTGGTTTTCGACACACACTTAAAACAATCTCATCTCTTTTTTTATTAAGTAGTTAGGACACTTGTATATGGTCTTTCCTTGTAATTTATTTGTATATGCATTTGAGCAGATGCACTGATACATGCATCTTTGTTTTTTTTTAGCTTTTCCGGTACCTTAAACTGTTATTGTCACAACAGTTTTGGTTCTTTCCTTGATAGAGGTGATACCTTGTGCTGTTTTGTCGTTGTTTATTCATCCAACAACAAGTCATCATTCATTCAACAGGATTTGCTGGGCTTGCTGTGTTTATCTTGAAGCTATTTCAGTCCTGCCTCAGCTAAGGGTCATGCAGAACATTGAGGTAAGGCAGCACGTGATAGACACTTGTCTGTTCTCTTAATTGGATAGTTTACCCTTAACTTATACTGAGCTTATGTGAAGCAGTTTTACATAGAAGCAACGCTCCTTTGAATATATCGCCTTTCTTTTTGTCCCTTTGCAGATCATTGAACCATTTACTGCAGATTATGTATTTGCACTGGGAGTTGCAAGGTTCCTGAGTTGTGCACATTGGGTTATACAGGTGTTAACAGTAATTGTTGCCAGGACACTTTTTAGAGGATTTGACAGCTGACTCACCTCTTATCTATGACACTGCATGTGTAGAATTCTTATTGATTCATTGACATTCGTATCATGTAGAAGGGACTTGCACCTTTCATGGTTTATATATGCAAAGATTAATTTATGATTGATATCTAGATATCAATGTATTTTAAGTCAAATTTGGAATGTAATTAACAGATATCCTCCTGTTTGGTTTTATTCTAACGCTCAACAATGATTCTAGATTGATTGGCTTACATGTTTCATCTAAACGTATGTATTCATTTACCTAGGTATTCGACTCTCAAGGACACTTATTGGTTGCTTTGGGCTATGGATTATGGCCTTGTCTGGTCCTGCTTTCTGAGATTGTCCAGACTTCCATTTTGGCGGATTTTTGCTACTACTATGTTAGGAGGTGGGTTCTGTGCGTAAGTTTTGCAACATGCCTTAGATGTTAAATCTCTTGATATTTATTAAAAAGGTTCTTTTCGTCCCATTTTTACAGTCTCGTTGGTGGACAACTTGTTGTGCGACTCCCCTCTGGTGTCGTATGAACTTAAAGGTTAACTTTGCAGCTCCGCAATTGGGGGCATTGGGGGCTCTTGAAGATCCTTGTTTTGTCATTAGGATAGTTTGTGTTCTTTATTCTCTTCTGCAGCCACTAAGGTGATTATTGGTGGGGATCCATAAACTTGAGGATGAGTTACATTTACTCGCATACATATTAGAATTATTTCATCAAATTAACTATATAATATCAGCACTAGTGTTCTCATGTTGGGGCTTTTGGCTGGTTTTCTCTACCTTACTTCCAGCATTTAGTCTTGATGATGAATAAGTTGTTGAACAGCAATAAGTCACCAATAAAATGATCTGTGTTGCTTGATATTGTGTGAATAAGTTTAAATCATCGCACTCGTTTAATATCCTTTTGCCTTTCAAATGATTCAGATAAACTTTTCGGTATAATATTGCATAAAGTCCATTCATTCCATGTGCTAATTGCTAAATATCTTGATAGCCTTGCTTGTTTGTAATATCTGATGATTCGTGTGGACGAGGATGCCCACAGAATTATCGAGCCACTGCGTCTTAAAACGAAACTTTGCGTTGAGCATTGAAGAGACCTCTGCGCTCTTAATGTAGACTCCAGAAAGGGCATTTCAATGAAGCACCCTCCACATCAATGGTGCATCTTCGGGTGGGAATTGGGGTAGAAAGCTTTACTCTATTGAGATATATGCTAAAAGGGCAGGAATGTGGAGGATGGGCTTTGTCGTTGCTCCTATAAAGGCCTCTACTAAGGTTCAATGTCAATGAGAACTAAGGAAAAAATCTTGCATTGGATTCTGAGTAAAAGCTACGCAAGTAAAGAAAATAAACTGATAAAGCTACGAACCAAGAATGAAAAAAAAAAATTAAGTTTGAGTTGTAGTACGGTTTCGATAAGATTCATATTACAGCTCCCAAACCAATAATTAGCTGGTTGATACATTTCCAACACAGCTTGCTTCGGTTTTCTTTTTCCTTTGACCTGTCAGTGCTGTCCTAAAGGATAGACACAAATAACAGGGGGCCAAAGCATTATTATCATCGTGAAAGGCAATGTTTGTTCTTTCCCCCTGGAAATCATAATATTCTTGCTGGCATAGTTAAATAAGAAAATGATAATAGCAGGATGCCAATTTGAATAAAAACGTGTCATTGATTAATGATATCTTGTCCAGCTGGGACGCATAAATGTTCATGATTGATCGAGAACGACGAGAAGCCAGCTGTCCCGTGTTTTTTCCTTGAACAGTTGAACCCTTGTCTGGTCCCCAAGTCCCCCACAAGGCTTCGTTCCAAGCTGAATACTCAAGTTTAGTATTCCAATTTCAGTCCAACAAAGACGTCAATGATTTCACTCGTGCGTGTTTTGAACCCGAGGGCCCAAGGCTTTACCTTCTCCGGTCCTCGGTTAAGCCCTTTCCGTAGATTCATTAATTACTACATAGTTTTCCTTATCCAACTACGTTTACGATGATCTGGCAGGATATAAACTGCAAAAGAGTTTGACTTTCCTATGTTCACAAGTACACAAGGGGCCATGCCTCAGGTTAGCTATAGCCTCTGAAGCTGATGGATTAACCAATCAAAACAATCCGCAACTTTGTGTTTTGTATCATCGAGACTTACTTGCCAGATTGCTTTTCAAATTAGGTAGTGGGAATGGGCCACGGGAATCGAAATTATTTGGTGCTGGTAGTAGTTAAACAATGCTAAATGCTTAAAGATAAGGCCGCTAAAACAAGGCATGATTAACATCGAGCACAACTCTTAGGGCCGAAAAAGCCTGCTTTTTGTGCAAGAATTCAGTGAATTCAAACCCTTCCAAGCCGTTGAAAGTTGCTGAAACGATTGATAAATATCTGCCACTTTGGCAATAGATGCATAGCAGGGTACAGCTGTTGGTTGAAGGAGACTCCAATACAGCTGTCAAGTTGATTAAGGTGGGTGCTTTAAAATTTGCATAAGTAACAAAATTCTCATCTTTTTCCTACTGGACTTGACACGAAGGCAATTAATCGGAATCCATAATTGCAAGAGTGGTACACATCAAGAGAATTGTAAGCTAGTTGATGTTGTCACTCTTTTTCAGTTTCACTTTCATTTTGGTTGTATTGATGCGAGAGTATCGAACTCCTTAATTTCTATAATTTCCTTCACAGTGACCTGAAAAGAAAACGTAGACCTCCGAATAATATGGGCCAGCTGAATGAAAAATATGAAATATAGACACGAAAGCTGAAGCTAGAGGAACCATTGGTTTCCCTTACGCCTAAAATCACAAGGAAATCTGTTCTTTTGCACCAGATAACACACAAAGTGATTGTCGTTTCAGATATAAGGGTAAAGCATATTCCAAGAACTGATGCCAAGATAGTTGAGGATAACATCAGAGGTGTTTATTTCTCCCAATATTACAATCCGATGAATCCTTAAAACTTTACCTAAAGAAAGTCATCGGCTCACAAGTAGGCTAAACCAGCCTTATAATTTTAAAGACAACTGCATATTTGCATGGTTAGAATTATTTAAAGGTAAATATGCATTAAATTTTTTTTTCTTTCAACTCCACTCTCACTAGACACCCTCCATGTTCATTACTTATTACTGCTTATGCTGAAGAGAGGAGTTCAATTTAAAACATAACAAAAGGAGAAACTTCTTTATCTACGAAAGGGAAAAGCCACCCAATAATATAGTAGTTTTCATGGAGGCCATTTTTGAATCCACCGGCCTAGTATTAGCTGGCGAGGTGGTTGAATTATTCTTATATTTAAGTTCTAAACAAGTTTGCTTTTTACATTCCCATGTATCTAATAATGCAGCTCTAATATTTTCATCTGTCATTCCCCCCCCCCCCAAGTTTGGTCGTCTGATACTGTTCTGAAGCCACTTTATAGTAGGTAGCAATTACAATTGTATAATTATTAGGTTAATGGAAAAGAAATTTGCCAATATTAATACAGGGGATTTCAAAAAAGTTTGGTTTACTGAAAATCTTCTCCAATTCAGAGAAATGATGTCAAACTATAGTTCAACGGATGTTGAACCTCACCGACTTGCATAATTGATGATAAAAATGCATGCATCTATACTTCATGGTAATCTAATTAATTAGATGTTATGTGTATTGACGAGTTTCTGATTTTCTATAATGGCCGAAAAGACACTCTCGTGTCTCCATCATGAACAATGGCATCTTAAAAGCAAATTAAAGAAAATTTTGAAAGAATTCAAACTTTCCAATCAGGAAAAAACGACGTCAATTTGCCAATAAGTATAGAGATATTCAGTTAAGTCTACTTTAATAGAAAGAAAGTCATGAATTTTCATATATACTTCTATTACGAGACAATAAATTTTTAGAGCCAAGATTTAGTTTATTAGAAGAATTCAAGTTTTCAGGTCAATTCATTAACCCCACAGAAAACGATAGTTAGAAAAGCAAAAACAAGTTGCCACTAGATAATAATAAAATAACATCTGCTATAATTCATAAACAATGGGAAAATTGCTTTACCCCAGATCACTCCAAAGGGGCTTTTCCTCCACCAGATATTCCCTGACAAGTCACCACTGCACATTTCTCTTTTCTCTGCTCTTCCAAGTACTTGCTCGCCATCAGATTGCTTCGGATGTTAGCATGCACACCTAACCCTTTTCAATTACCCCCCCCCCCTAACATTATTGCTATAAATACGAGCAACTTCTCTTATTTCCATACAAAACACTAGAGACACTAGAAACCAAAGCAAGGCTCTATTTCTAATAATTAGGTTCTTAGACATGGCCATTTCTAAGGCTTTGATTGCCTCACTTCTCATCTCTCTTTTCCTTATCCAACTGGTTGAAGCTGATCAACTGGTAAGCTTGACCACTTTTAATCGTCACTTTGTTTTCGCTCCTTTCTTGAATAGTTTACACGGTGAACATATTCTTTTATTGCTAGTTATAACTTTAAGCTACATGTTCTTGTGAAATAAAGGTGACAAGTGGCAGCAATGAAACCGGTGCCCCAAAGAAAATTGGTAAATCTTTTTACACATTAAATATAATCAATCCTCATTCCTCACTCATATAGAGAAGAAAAATGTGTGGAGTACTACTTGTAGATAAGACTCTTCTTGATATATAGATTTCTATTTGGTTTTCAGACTGTAGTGGAGCCTGTGCATCCAGGTGCCGATTATCATCTAGGCAACGCCTATGCAAGAGGGCATGCGGGACATGTTGCGCACGCTGCAACTGTGTTCCTCCAGGAACTGCCGGTAACCAAGAAATGTGCCCATGCTATGCTAGCTTGACCACCCACGGTGGCAGACGCAAGTGCCCTTGAGACATTGAACGTGAAACGAATCTCTCCCTTGATGATAATTAATGAGTAGTCGTCTGGTGAAATAAATTAATAATGGTGTAAGAATAAATAAAAGAATGTCCTATGTAAAGCAAAATCTTGTTCTTCTTTCTTTTTTTTTTGGGCGCGATATTATTATATTTATTGTATTGAGTATGAATAAAGAAGTTTGTTTGTATAATATTTTTAAAGGGTTTTGGTTGGGAGGGTGTTTCGAAGGATGAGTTGTAAAAATACAGGACTTAATTGATAATTATATATTCTTTTAAAGGGGATAAATTTATAAATCTATGTCGGGTTTGACACTCTTCGTAACCATTGACTTGGTGGGTCCAATTTGAAATGCTACAATTTCTTCAAAGTCAAAATTTTGGGTCGCCCTTGATTGGTTAAGCCATTTAGAATTCAGAGTTACTTTTACAAATGGTTTTGAAAAAGTTTAATGTGCCATTTTGGTGGCTACTTTCAATGGAAAGACTGCGACGCCTTCCTCTCCATTGTCATAAACACATGAACACTTTTACATTAAAAAAAAAAAAAAAAACAAGAGACAGACGTTGAATTTTCTTATAGACAAACAGACAGAAGCCCAAAGTCTCTTTACATTCTAATCAATGGAACCGGGATCAAGCCTTGGATAGAACGAGCTTGTTGCCCAAATGCCCCATTATTGGGCCAGTCTCCTAAGAAGTCTTGGGCTGGGTAGATTGGCCGCTAAGCGAGTTATTAGTACGAGATCGAGACTCGAAAGAGGCCATTGTCGAGAGAAATCTGGAAATTTTTCGGGGAGCACAAGCAAAAGTATGAATACGAGTGGGAAATATTTCAAATGTGTTGAGCCAAAAAGCACTTTCTAGACTCGCTATATGCTTTTGCCATGTTAATTTCAAGATACTATCATATCACAGCTGCTTTAAGCAGCCGCGAAAGCAAAGCAAAGTTGAACCTGGAAAGCCCTATGCTAACATCCGTCTCCTTTCCTCCTATTCGGATTTCTCTAATCTTATTCCAAGTAGAAGGAATTTTTTTCCTGCATTTCAGAGGGCTTCGATGAAGAGGGGGCGTTGGAAAGGTTTGTACCACATGCAATAATGGCAGTTTGCAGGTCGAATTGAACCATTTTATGCAAACACGACGTCCCCAAAACAACGGGAATCTTGAACGACCTGGAACCAACATCCATCAAGCAATAACCAAATTCCATTTATAACTCCACATGGTTGTAGACGCTATATGGAAAAGGATGCAATTTTCTGATAAGAATTCCTCTTCACATGACTTGACATCAACGCGGGAACGCGTCGTGGGACTTTTTGAAAGAAATTTAAAGGTGAAAAACTAGTTGGATGTTAATCATATATGAGTGTAGAGATTCATGTTAATCACCCTTTTTTGTTCTTGATATTTACAAATCATTCTCAATGGATCAATTTCGTTCATTTATTTTTTGAACAATAACAACAATCACGAATTGAAAACATTAAAATTAGGATAATAATGCCATATCCCATAATTATCCTACCAAGTGTACACATGACAATTGACATACCAACCTCCCCCATTGACCCATTAGTCTGATACCTTTCCTTTTAATTAACCGAACTATAACTTCGGTAAGAATCCAACCCACCTATTTATTACCGCCACTCCTTTCCTTTCTCTCCCTATAAATACCAAGGCCATGCCCAGTCGATCTACTCATCGTACACAACAACTCCTAGGTTTTACAAGTTGCATGTAGTTCTGAAATCCAAGCAATGGCCATCTCCAGGACTCTTATGGCTTCCCTTTTTATTTCTCTCTTTATACTTCGTTTGGCCGAGTCGTCTGATCCAATGGTAAAGTCCCATTTCTAAAGAATTTTTTTTGTTCTTTTTATACCAATCATATATAAATTTTTGGCTCATTTTCATGTTTCACAGATGATCACGAATATGGTAGACAATTCTCTCACTGATGACAAAATAGGTAATGACGTCCTTCATTTTATAACAAAACCGATTGATTCAATTTTGATTAAACTTTATAAATTTGTAAATGTTGCTTATGTTTATGGTTTAGATTGTGATGGAGCTTGTGATGTGAGATGCAAGTTATCGTCGAGGCCGAACCTTTGCAAGAGGGCGTGTGGAACATGTTGTGCTCGATGCAACTGCGTTCCTCCGGGCACCTACGGTAACTACGACGTGTGTCCGTGCTACCGTGACATGACCACTCATGGTGGCAAACACAAATGCCCTTAGATAACCCTTATGCGTCCTCTTCATCTGCTTTTCAAGTACTCAAAGTTAAATTTGGAATAAGATAACGACAATGTTATATACAATAATTAATAAAAAAGTAAAAAGCACGGTTGTAGCTACTTGCTTCGGCTTTTAATTATAGTGAAGATTCCTATGTTTGTGGCTTACTTTTCCCTGCACAAATATTGGTTTTCGTCCAAATAATTCACTAATTAATACATCTCAAATCAAATATATTTTATTGCTAGAAAATTTTGATAATAAAATTTCATGAAAATAAATAGTCTAAAACATTGTTTCCAACTAAAATATCATGATTCAAATATAATCCTTTGAGATATCAAAATTTTCTTTCATCGAAACAAAAGTTAATGCAGTTGATTATGTATTCAAAATCAAGTGACTTTGGAATTATTTCTCGTGCAACTAATTAATTAATTAGAAAATTAAATAAACATTATTAGAAAATAAAAAAAAAAGTCCAAATCTAGTTATAGATGCAAACTCATTCAGCTTAATTGATTTTAATTAAAGGAATTTTCACTTGGTTCCAAATTGAATTCCCTTACCAACTTGTGAATAATGTTGCATAGAAATAAGTTAGGTAAATTCAAATCCCATGACTGAAATTAACGCCAAAGATAATTTCTTTTTCCTCTTTTGGATTACCAACTTTCATTGATCACAAAGTCCAATTGGGCCAATTTGGGCTGACCCATCTGTCTTAAAAGCTCGACAAAATAAACTGTGACCTAGAATGGAGTTTATTTTCAGATTGAATTTAATCGAGTTTATGGAATCAGAGTATATATGTAGGTTTATCAGGGATTATTGTCCCAACAATAACAAAGCTTTGATTGGTACGTAGTACTATTTACTAAGTTTTAATCTTAGGATAGATATAATAATTAATGTATTTGTATAATATAAAATATTAAAATTTAAATATTTGTATTATATTTTATAAATTATATTGACATAAAATATAAAATATATATTTTTATTTTAGTAAATTTATATATAATAATTATGAAAAAATTTCAGTTATTTTATTTTTATATTTTAATTTTATATTATATATATATCATATTTTTAAATTATTAAAATCACCGTAGAAACTTGTAAAAAGTCTGAAATGGAGGCAAAGCCATCAGGATTTGATGTGTACGATTTTTTCTGAGCACATATCATTGTTGTTGGAGTTGGTGAGAGGGCTCAATCAATCTTTAGTAAAGCATCAAGCTAGACTAGACTTAACGATTGCCACAAGCAGGACATAATATGATGGTTCGTTCGGATTTTCAAATTTGGTATTTTATCTTTGACATTTGAGTTTGGGACTTTCAATTTGTACAATTATATTTTCAATTATTGTTATTAAATTTGATATCTTTGTAAAGAGTTATATTTTTAATTTTAATAAATAAAATTTAATTTTTAATAATTTTAAATATTAAAAAAATTAAAACTAAACTTATTTTAATCAATAGCTCAATTAATAATGAAGCTTGATTTGTTTGTATTAAAAGAACATCTCATCAAATATTTTGATTATGTTACATTTTGTTTAACAATTAACGAAATTGAAATTAAAATAACACAACTCAATATAATATAATGACATTTTACTAACATTAAAGTATAATAATGGAAATTGATTTTGAATTATAATATAATGATCAATTTCAGCCTAGCAACAAATTTTGAATTGAGAAGCATGAATTGGACCGATCTTACCCAAGGTTCATGATTTGGTCCATCGGCGTAGGGCGATCATAGCTCACCATCTATCGATTAAGACCCACATAATTGCATATGAAATTGGGCCAATGCTCACTTACTTCACACACGCTACTTTTTTTTTTTTTCAAAATTATTACAATAAAACTTTAGGCTATAACCGTCTAAAAGCATTTAGAATTAGGGGTGTTTTGGTAAAATCAAATTGATTAACCTGAAAATAGATTTATATAAAAAATTATAAATCACGCACCACGCATGACCATGTCGGTACGTGGCTACACCGAGGAGGAGACAATCGAGTCCGAATCGGCAATCAAATACCCTCCTCCCGGTCTTTTTCCCATTAACTCGCCGACTCTCAGTCACTTCTTGTCCTATCCGGCTATACCTCGTGACTGGCCCCTTTTTTTTTTCCCTTTAGAATTCGCCTATCTATTTTTATTCACTTTTTTACCTCCACATGCCCCTCGCGTGTCACTCACCATCCCGCCCTATCACTGGCGCGTGCTCCCCAAATTCATCATGTCTCCCTTTTTCCTCTAGGATTAACTGGGAATGACGTGAGATTGGACTTTGGAGTATGCCAAGCCGTATTTTTCGATGATGCATTTAAAAGGCAAAGGTTGGGGCTAGCCGCATTCATTTCCTCCTGTTTTTTTTCTTCGTTTTTGAATGCTGGGTTAAACCTTCAATGGTGGTTTCAGTTTTGATCTAAAAAAAACAAAGGAAACAATGGTGGTTTCGTTGAGAAAGTAGATTCCTTGCATTAATGAGTTTTTCCTCTGTAATTCAAGTTTGTTTAAAAGAGTTTTTCTAAGGATTTGTACTTTTCTTTTGAATGCCATTTTTATCTCTACTATTACTTAACTCTCTTTTTTGCCTTTTTCTTTCATACTCTCTTAGTGCTTTGTATCTCGAAGAACCTGATTCTCTTTGATTTATTTTCTCTTTCCTTGGAAAAAACAAAACACAAACGCCACTTTTTCGGTTTTCTTTCCGGCTTACCTTGGAAAAGAAACTCATTCATTTCTTCACCTTCGTTTTCTTCTTTCTTGTATCTCTTTGTTACCGAATTGTACACAGGAATGCATTTAAAACGAAGCTTTCTCTGACATTATTTTTTTCATTCATGTAACTGAAGAAGCACTGAAATTGGAGAATCTGATTTGAGCTTTTCTGAGAGTGAATTTGGAATTTGGGTCGTTTTTTGTTTTAACGGTGAAGGCCGTTTTCCTAGAAGGAGCAGCCAAGAGATAGCTAGATGTTACTAATGTTATCATGACAATATGGTATCAACAGAAATGGACAAGAGTCGAGAAGTGAGGCGTGGAACGAGTCGGTTCTCACGACAACAGATTCATAATAACAAGCCAAAACAATCTCGACCCAAACTGTTCTTTGGTAAATTTACTCTAAACCCCCCCCCCCCCCAACCTTTTCCTCCCCTTGTCGTTTTCTTTCACATTCCGAAGAGTTTAGTAACAGGTACAACGGCTTTGTTTGTCCATTGATTGTTAAGGTTTTGATGGTGGGGACTTCGTTTGTTTGGAGAAAACGAAGAAAGAGAAAATAAGAAGGCTGAGTAGCGTTCATGGTAATAGAGGAAGTCCCATTCGCTGTCGCAATAGCTACCAAAACTCTAAAACTGAAATGGGAAGTTGCTGTTCCTGTGATTTGTCTTCTGATAATAGAGAAAATCAGTGTCCTTCACATTCACAACACTCTTCTTCTCTTGTCACTAATTCTACCACCAAGAGATTTAAGGTTCCCAAAAAGGTAAATCCTGCTTCTTTTCTTCACACTCTTAACAAAAATGAAAATGTTTCTTCAATCTTATTTATTTTTCTCTTCAGTTTTTCGGTGAATGCAATGCCGTTGATCATGCCTCTGTTCCAAGGAAGCTACGGTCAGGTGTGTAACTTGTGAATGAGTGGAGAGACTTTTTTAAATGTATATAATTATTCTAAAAAAGAAAAAGGAAATGATTTTTTTTTTTTTGGGGGGGGGGGGTGTTTGTTTTGGTTTTTCAGTTAAACTTGAAGGTTTTTTTATGTAAAGAGAAAAAAAGAGAAAGGTTTGATGGGATTAATGTTTTGTGATATTTGGAATTTTATTGACAGCCATGAAGAAGCGCGGTCACGAATCCATCTCCCCGCCTTTATCAGATTCAATGAAACTGAACCATACGCTTGTTGGAGTCGAATTACATAAAAAGGATGGTGCAAAGAAACACAAACTGAATTTGGTTGGTCAATGGTCATTAATTTCCAGGGTGTCTAGTTCATTTGTCATTCTTTTTAAGTTAAGCATTTGTAATTTATGTTGTTGAAACTGCTTTTTTGTAGAAACAAGGAGAGTCAGACAGGTCCACGAAGGCAACTGTTTCTGGGCCAATCACAAAAGATGAGGAAGAGGTTGTGGAGACCCTGTATGCTTTGGCAGGAATGTTCCCCGATGGTGAATCAATGGATAAGAATAAATTGAGTGGTGAATCAATAGAAGTAAAATCTTCAGCCCCTCCAGAGACAGTGGAGAGTCCTGTCTCAGCAATTGAAGGTTTTCATCTATTTCTAACAATTTGTAAGAGTTCTAGTTTGTTGTTATCTGTTGTATTAACTTATTTAATCCTGCAGTTAAAAAAGGACATACGAACTCAGTTTGCCATCTACAAGCTGCTGAGACTGTTCCTTCATCCACTATAGATGAGTTATCCAATGAAGCTGCTAAACTCAATTCAGTGAATGAACCTGCTATTCAAGATCAGCCTGACTTGCCGGGGCAGCAAAAAGTCCCATATGGAACCAGATAGTTCAATTTCTCAAATGAGGCTAAACACTACAAACCCTTCCTTGGCTAAAAGTGATACTGATGCTGAGAAGTCATCTTGCTTTCCTGACAACTTTCATGTTCTCTCTGAACAAAACTTAGAAACTGGGTTAGTAAATTTCTTTAACTTACGCTCCCTTTTCTTTTCTAGTGTGCTCTTTTTTCGCCCCTTCTAATTTTTTTTGTTGCTTATGCAGATTGAAGCAGCCCAAGCAACAGCGGACCAATCTTTTTGAGGGAAAGCCAGATATGGCATTTGGGGTAAGCTTTACATCCAAGTCAAAATCAAATATTTCTTTTTTTGATTAAGCTCAAACTCTTATGGTTGCATTGGGTTATTTGTAGGTTACTTCTGGTGAAAGCCAAATGGCACAGCAACATATGATGAAGGAACCCAGAAAAAATGGTAAATACCATCTTGCTTAAGAGCTTCCATTGCTATGTTTAGCTTCATTTGTAATTTTATTCACATACTCATATCCTTACACTGACATAATTTTGGTTCTGTAGGTCTTGCATTGTGGCCAGGCTTGTCTTCTACTTTGCCCCTTATTGCTCAGAGCCCTGGTTCTTCACAGTAATTCTCTTTTATCCTTATATCTGTCTGTTTCATGACCATCTTCATCGCATCCCTCATACTTTTTACTATATATCAGAACATCTGCTACTAAAATTCCAGCTTGGTTGGATGCCGCAATGTGTGGCCCCAGGACATGGTCACTAGAAAGTGGTTCTTCAACTGAAAAGGTATACATGTCAGATGGCCGTTATCTCTACATTCGTAATAGTTTTGTGCCATTTCAATCATCTAATCGTGTATGGTGAATGATGAGATGTGTAGGTTTCGAAAGTCATCAGGGATAGGAAGTCGATGAAGAGGTGTGCCGCTCATGTTTACATCGGTTGTCTCATTCGTAATTTACAGATGCAAGACAGCAAAGAAAGCAATCTTCAACAGCCTCTTCAGTTGAAACCCCTTATAGGGTTAAAGCAAACAGCTCTTTTTTATCCTAACAATTGCAGTAATTTGAGAAATGGTATAAATGGCACTATACCTCGTAGCGGTTCTGGCAATTCTGCTACTGATAGAAATTCTTATGAAGCTAGAAATGGTATTCTACAGCAAAAAATGCTCCATCAGGGACAGCGACAGGTTGCTTCAGAATCTGGGATGCACACTTCACAGGGGCAGGTAAGATCAACTATTGGGATTGCTTGTGGTTGTTTCTTTCTCACTATCCTGATCACTCACTGTTTCCTGGCAGAGTTTTGATTTCTTGTCTTTGTCGGCTGGAAGTGTTAGTATGGAAGCTAATAATAGCTCTACTAAAATTGGAAATGCAATTGAATCATTGCCACAACACCAAGTTCCTTACTTTCATTCACTTCCACAACATCAGTCACTGGGGCCATTCTCAATACCCCCTAATCGTTATACCTCCTCTGCTTATACAGACCAGCTTTCAACAGCAACGGCTGAACAGCAGGTTCTATTCTTTTTTTTTGTTTTTTCCCGTATCCTGCAAAAATAGGTTTAAGAGATTGGTTTGAGAACCTTAATGTGAATTGCATTGCAGCCCCTTAATGACTGCAATCATAATTTGTGGGATCACTATACCAATAATTGCATCCAAAAAGTGAGCACATCAATTGAAATTGCTGCATTTTAAGGCACCAGTTAATGGGACCGTTCATATTTTGATTATTTAGTAAGCACCCAGTTGAGGCCCCCTTATACATTTTCTGCGTGTCTGATCATTTCTTGTCATGACTGTTTCAACATCATGTCCTGGTGCTTTACTGTAGGTCCAACTGCAGCTACCTCAATATCTCAGTAACCCTATCCGTGGCCCTCCTTACACAAATAATTCAGGTGTTGCAAAACAACAGCAGCAACAGCAACGAGTTTGGGCAGCTCACCTAGCAGCTCAGTACAGGCCCTGTGGAACTTATCCGGTCTTGACTCAAGTCCCAAGTTGGCTAAATGGGAAGCCTGAGTCTTCTACGTTGATGCCCTCACCCTGTGCTCAAATAGCCATCCCTTCCCATTCAACTCTTGATGCTGTTGGGCCCAAGTAAAATATAGTCCCACAACATCAGCAGCCGAAAATTGCTGTTCCTTCATCATTGCCCTCTGCAAGCAGTGGTGGATTTCGTGCCGGTGGGCCATTGCCGGTGCAGTTACTTTGCAACAAGCGCCTCTGAATTTGAAGTAGAAGGTTCTTTCCACTTAATGATGCACGGTAACATTATTTTATTCTTTCAACTCCACGTGAGATCTGGTGCTCATCCTTGACATGATCAAACCGGGAGAGGTTTATTTAATCAACCAAGGCATGAAAACTAACGAGAGAGCTTGCTGGTAACTCTGAGATTCAGTCTCATAAGATAGCAGCAAGAAGATTCCTGTTGAGTTCCCTCTTAAATACGGTATTTTGATGCCCATTGCTCCATTGTCACCCGCTTTACAGTGAAAGATACAAAAAAAGGCTAATTGTGTAATATCAAATTGGAAAACAATTGAAGCTTCCTCATTTTTCGCACAATATCTTTTCCATGCCTCCATTAAACATTGCACAAACAGCTGAAAGGGAAGAGTAATGGGACACTATGTACTTCAGTTTTCTAATAATAAAGGAAGAATTGGCTGTGCAAAACAGGTGAAAAAGTATAATAACACCAAAAAGAAGCAACGATTGAGAAAATTTGACACAAATTACACCAACTCTCTTTCACGCAGAATCATCTTTACTCTAGCTTCTCCAACTCCCCCATTCTCTCTATGATAGCCTGCAAAATGCAATAAAACTAACCTCAGCGCTAGTTTCAAAGCACGAAGAAATACAGTAACAGTACCACTGCTTTGACTAACCATCCTAAGGGTAATGATGATGATAGAGAAGTAGATGACCAACAAATGGAGGTGAGGTAAAGAGATGAACGAGGAAGAATGAGAAAAGCTGCAATGTTGATAAAATAAACCATACAACCATCAGCAATTAAAGGTGTACAGAACAATGCGAACCTTTTTGCTTGTCTCTTGAAGCTCTCCAGCAAGAATGAATTCATCAAGTATCAGATAAACCTTAAAGAATTTCAAAAGAAAATGGTAAAGTGTATTGCAGAGTAATATGACAATAAACCACAATGCACACATTAAAACTGATGGGTGGTGGAACATATAAACAAATTTGTATCAACAATCAGTAAAGCTTACATGGTGACTTCTCAATGATCAAGTTAGCACATGATTATTCCAACAAATGAACAAATAAAAGCAGACAAGAAAGCATAACTAACTTTCACACACACAAGCTAAAGATTGCAGAAAGTAATTTGAAAATGCAGTTAAACAAGAGTTGAGCTTGAGATCACAAACTTGACCAAAGACGCCTTTCATAAATTCAATTGGAAACAAAGCAAAATGAAAGAAAAAAGAAATCTTTTGAGGTTATTGAAAGTGGCAGCTTCATATTAATCCGGTAGAAAATTTCAATGAAGCAAGTAATGTTCATGCAAAAGTTAATGAGAACATCAGAGAAGTTACATACCTTGTGAAAATTAAAAACCAAGTCAAGCTCACAAACGTTGCTGAAAAAATGATCCAATATCTCCACAAATAAATGGATGCACTCCAAATATGCCAACTCATTGTCCGTTATGTCCACACATAAAGAGAAAAACAATCCAGCATACCGCCTGTAGATGACCTTGTGCGTACGGAACTGCAAAAAAATGCATAAAATCGACCAAACATTCACCAATTGCATGCCTAAAATCTAGATCTTTGCCCCCCTGCTTTAGGGTTCTTCTCTAAAGCCATGATTAATTGAAAAAATAAAGCAAATAACCGAATAAAGTACAAGGAAATCACCAAAGAGATGGAAACTTTATAAACAGATTGAAAATGAGAATTGAGAATTTCACTAACCTCAACGAAATTAGTAAATTTTGGATCTCTGTTAACCACCAATCGATGAACCTGTAACCGTACAATCAACATACACAAGAAACCTAGCTTTTAAATTCGCCCAAATTCCAAACATGGACGAAAAGGGAAAAGAAAAGGTCAACATTTTCAATACGAAAGAAAAATGTAATACCTCGTATTCGACCTTGTGCTTCTCGGAATCCTCGAGAGGAACATAGTATTTGGCTAGACGAGTCTTGCCTTGCCTGTTTTGCAACAAAATGAATCGGATCTGCCATGATAAAAAACACAACGAAAAGATCAAAGAGTTCTTAGATTTTCAGTCAGGAAAAAATTGTCGACTTCGGGAAGGAAACGAGTTCAACAGATAAAGCACGTACCATTGTTGGAACCAAGGAAATTTTTTAGAAGCACGGAAGTGGTACGAGAATGTTTTGTTGTCAAGTTTTTTTCCCGTTTCACAGTTTGGCTAACTCGAAGGTTTGAAAGTTATACAAGATGGTAAGGAAACCTACGCGTGTAATGACGCAGACTGATAGAACCCGTGTGCTGCTTTTTTTAAAGTCGTTTATAACCGATGATATGTTTTACTGATAAATTACAGGTTTATTTTCATGATTTAGATTAATCAAATCTCAAAAGAGTTTATATAGGTTAATTCACTTAGACGTAATTTTTCCACCTCGTAAAAAAAAAAAATCAAATTTATCAGTAAAAATAAAAAAATAATATTATGATTGAATTTGTTTAATTTAACGAGTAAAATTAAAAGATTATCACATGTTTATCAATGATTTTCTTGTGATTTATATATCAAAATTTTGTGCCAAAAAATATGAACAATAGCACATACAATGGTGATACAAATGGAATAAAAATGTCTTTGATTTAACTATTATTGGCTCCATAAATACTCATCAGAATTTCAACCTGGATTGAATTTCTGAACTCACAATCTTTTCTTCATGATCTTGTTGGTCTCAACCAGATGGCTATTACACTTACATTACAAAATTGCAACTACTTTTCAGTTTTTTCTTTTAGAAAGATAAAATTACATGGCAATAATTTCACTTGTGGATACTACAATAATGGACATACTTGCCTAATAATTGTGGTCATACTTGGAGTTTGTAGCAGCCAAGAGAGCAGCCCCAATCCCAGAGCCATCCTTTGAATGCTCTATGACAATGTGATGGGATGTTTCGGGTCCAAGAAGCTCTGTTACAGATTCTTTCAAGTATCTTCTATACTGGGGTAGCGTTCGTACAAGCCTCCATCCATGATCATTACAGTGTTGAAAATATTGACTCAAATCTCATAAAAAATTTGTTTGAAATTTGTTAGAGATTTATTAGAGATTTGTTTGAAATTTGTCAGATATTACTTGATGAACAAGAAGACTTGCAAAAGAAGAATTCTAAGAGAAGAAAATTTTTAATATGTAAATTTGACTTACAAGAGAAAAATTTTAAAAGGAAAGAGATTCTTAATAGGCAAGTTTGACTTACAGAAGAAAATTTCTAAGATGAGAGGGATTCTTAATGGGCAAGTTTGTATAGTTATAAATAGGTGAAGTCTCTACAGGATTAGGTAAAAGTTAGGTATGAGAAAAAGATTTAAGAGAGTTGTAAGGTTTTATGGGATAGACACACCGTAGGAGTATTAGGGCTCTACATCTTATGGGTGTGTGTGTTTGTTTGTGAGTGGACTAGAGAGACTGAGAGGGTCCACGTAGATATGATGTATGAAAACATATGGGTATGTATTTGGTTGTGTTGAAAGGGTGCACAAGAATTTGGATTTGTGTTTGTTTGAGTTAAGAATACTTCATAGGACTAGAGGAGATTGAGAGTGTCTTATGAGTATTGATTGTTGAGTGAGGTTGATGATATGATGTATGTTTGTAATTCTCTACAACTAGTAGATCTTGTTTTTCATCCGTGGATGTAGGTTAATTGGACCGAACCACATTAATTTGTTGTCTCTTGTGTGTTTGATTTATTGTTTGATTTTACTTCCGCTGTGTGTGATTGGATTGGAGGCTTTTAACCCAACAAGTGGTATCAAAGCTGTGGTGATCCCCAACAAGTGGTATCAGAGCTGTGGTGTTCCCCAACAAGTGGTATCAGAGCTGAAGGTTTAAAATGTGAGAAGAGTTAGATTCAAGATATGAAAAGAGTCGAAGGTTCGAGACGTGAAAGAGCTGAAAGTTCGAGATGTGGGAAGAGCTAAAGGTTTGGGAAGTGCATGGTTTGAGACATGAGAAGTATCAGAGCTGTGGTGTTCTCCAACAAGTGGTATCAGAGCTGAAAATTTAAAATGTGATAAGAGTTGAAGATTCAAGATGTGGAAAGAGCCGAAGGTTCAAGACGTGAAAGAACTGAAAGTTAGAGATGTGGGAAAAGCTAAAGGTTTGGGAAGTGCATGATTTGAGACATGGGAAGAAGCAATTCTAGAAGAGCTCGATTCGAGAAAAGAGTTCGAGTTTAAATTTTGAAGATTGATGATTGGTTTGTATGAAGCGTGAAGACACAAGAGAAGAGAAGATAATTGTAAGACTTCAATTGTAGGTGGAGCCAAGCATGTCTAGCATGAAAACAGATGATTGATGGAATTTGAGTCAAGGTGGAGATTGTTGGGAATATTGACTCAAATCCCATAAGAGATTTATTAGAGATTTGTTTGGAATTTGTCAGATATTGCTTGATGGACAAGAAGACTTGCAAAAGAAGAATTCTAAGAGAAAGGAGATTCTTAATAGGTAGGTTTGACTTGCAAGAGAAGAATTTTAAAAGGAAAGGGATTCTTAATAGGCAAGTTTGACTTACAGGAGAAGAATTCTAAGAGGAGAGGGATTCTTAATGGGTAAGTTTGTATGGTTATAAATAGATGAAGTCTCTACAGGGTTAGGTATGAGAAAAAGATGTAAGAGAGTTGTAGGGTTTTGTGGGATAGACACCCCGTAGGAGTATTGGGGCTCTACATCTTATGGGTGTGTATGTTTGTTTGTGAGTGGAGTAAAGGAGACTAAGAGGATCCACGTAGATATGATGTATGGGAACATATGGGTATATGTTTGGTTGTGTTGAAAGGGTGCACAAGAGTTTGGGTTTGTGTTTGTTTGGGTTGAGAATACTTCATAGGACTAGAGGAGATTGAGAGTGTCTTATGAGTATTGATTGTTGAGTGAGATTGATGATATGATGTATGTTTGTAATTCTCTACAACTAGTGGATCTTGTTTCTCATCCGTGGATGTAGGTTAGTTGGATCGAACCACGTTAAATTGTTGTCTCTTGTGTGTTTGATTTATTGTTTGATTTTGCTTCCACTGTGTGTGATTGGATTGGAGGCTTTACAGTTCGTTTTCCAAAGATGGTACCTTTTGAATCGTCTTCTATCTTTTGGAGAATCCCCACTATTCCAGCACCAGCTAAACGTCCAGCTCGCCTCACAATGGTGTCACAAACCTCTAGGACTACCTTCCTTGAATTTAGGTTGGACTCAACCTGATTGCAAGATTGGAAAAGAATTGTGCATGGTGAAAATGATTTAACATATAATTTCCATAAATGAATTATTTTCAGAACATCGAAGCTGAAGTTCAAAAGGGTAGAGCAATGATAAGAAATTTACCTCCGCTACATCATATAGGATTGATCCAACAGTCTGCAGATCGTCTGTGTTGTCCTGCTGCATTGCAGATAAATCTGGGGTTCTACAGATCACAATTCAGAAAATAATTCAGCAAGAGTTATCAAGCAATTTTACTCGGTACTCTGTAAAATGGAGTTATTTCTAATGCTTAAATGAGTTAATTTTCAAATTCATCAGCATACATACATGAAGTTTCAAATTCCTGCTCTGACACTTTGAAGAAAAATTACCTGAGCACAAAAGGCGTGGATAGTTTTTTGGGCACGGATTCACCAAACAAAGAACCTTCTTCAGCCATGCTCAGCAGAGCTCTTCGTGCAATTTCACCAAGGTACATTCCAGAGATTGTCTTCTCAAATATCTACAACATATGAACAATAATTGATACATCATAGAGCCTACTTGACTGGTAGGAGTTAACATAGAATAATATGATAGAAACTTTGTGTTTGCCTGTTCCCCAGGATTGATGCTAGCAGCATCCATATCTCTAT
The DNA here is from genome assembly GCF_002303985.1 of Durio zibethinus. The sequence goes on from NW_019167826.1 coordinate 1,079,925, forward strand.
CAAACACCGTTAAAGGAAGGCCTTTTGAGAATGCTCCCCACTCAAGGTTGACAATCTGTATAATGGGAATATCCTTAAATCTTGAATGAGAAAATAAGCACATAGAGAGAAAATAGGAGACACTCTTACTCACCGTTCTTCCAGAGGGAGAAAACTCGCCTTGCAATTTAGGAATAGCATCCATCCGTTCCACATAGCAAGCATTTGTTCCTGTACCCAAAATGACAGCAACCATAACATCATCATCCCAGTATCTAGCTCCAGCCAAGGTTCCCACCGTATCATTCACCTACAAAGCCTGAATGAATTAGAAACTGATTCTATATTGATCTAGAAGAATTTTCAATGCATAAGGAGAACATACCATGGCAGACACTCGCATATCTAATCCTTTCCTATCCATAGCTTCATTCAAGCAAGCAACAACATCTTTTCCGGCCTGCATAGAGATTTTAAACATGCAAGAATGTGAATGAATGTAAAAGCCCAAGTAGCACTAACTTTAATAACAAATTTTACTACCACCCAAGATTCAATCAGTTGAGTTAATATCTACTGCACTATTATTGACAGTACAAATGTCATGGCTCTGAACTTAAAGCCTCAAACCCAAGAAAAAAAAATAGAATACAAACCGTTCCTGAAACTGCAAAACCCTTGGTCCACTTAATTAGTATTCCAGAATCAATTGATGTCTGCTTCACAGGGAATGAAAAAGTGAATCCAATTTCCCTTTTCCTCCCAGGAGGTAAGTGAAACTTTCCACCTTCTTTTTGTGCAAAATTTGCCAGCACAGAAGCAATAAAATCCAATAGCTCCTACAGCATCAAAACATACACATTTAACAAGAAAAACAGAAACAAAAAATGTCTATAAGAGATTCAATGCTCTTAAAAACACACACAAAAAGGAGCAGACCTCGGAGGTAGCAAACATGAGTTCTTGCGGGATGGAAACTTGCTCAAATTCAGTGGCGATCACGCGCTCATCTTTCCCACCTAACTGAATCCTCAGCACCCGAAAGTTGGTTCCCCCAAGATCCAACGCATAAAACAATCCTTTCTCGTTCCTTTCAACAACATAACTCTGTTTTTTCAGCTTAAATAAGAAAACCAAGTTAAAGCAAAACGAAGTTAAAACATTGAACCTTTTGAAAGAACGTACCCAGTAGGCAAGCTATCAACGTAGCTGAGGATCATCTGGAGATCGCTACCGCCATCAACAGCAAGGCCAGCACGGATATCAGCAGACATGGAGTCCGAAACGTGGCGAAGAACTGGCAGGGGAGTGGCACAGTCTTTCTGTATCTTGGTCAAGATGGGGGGAACCGCTGAAATGGCGCTAGATCGGACGGCCATCCTCAACCGAGGCACCCCCCTAGTGGATCGTCTGATGTAGAACGATCCAACAGCTGGTGATGTTCCAGTTGCGGTTGCCATGACCGACATTGCGGCTAACGGTTAAGTTCAAAAACCGGAAGAAAGAAAAAAGTGTTGTAAAATCTTTTTGAAAGGTTGAAAATGAAAAAGAAGTCATTAATGGGAAAGCTTGAACAGTTAGGTTCTAAAATTTATTTATTATAAAAAGAAATAATTATTCTAAAAATGTTTTTCCATTTAATAATAATAAGTAGTGTGACAAACTGACAACTAACAACCTAACGGTTTCTTTACCTCGCAGATGGTTTTTAGACACAGGAGAGTTGGGCTTGTCGGGGGATTCGGGTGGACAAGAAAATGTAAACACAACATCTCTGCTTTGTTGTTGTTCGGTCAATCCCACTTTCAGGCTGTTTTTTATTTGTCCTCCTTGGGATATTCTCATATGCGATTGGATTACAAGATAAGAGAGTAATTTTTTTTTTTTTGTAAATTACACTTCTAGCAGATAGTGGTTGAGGTTGATTAAAAATGGATCCTTGTTATATGCATTTGGATGTAAATTGAATAGTAGGCCACCCATATTGACTTGACACCAAAAATGGACAATTCAAAATGAAACCAAAAGGGTCTCAAATGGGCTATGCCTTTGGGGGATTCATTAGGAAAAGGAAAAATTAGGCAATTTACTTACAATAAAACAATGTACAGAAGGGCCCTGAAACTGAAAGTGTTAGATAGTGGGCCCTTAGGTAGGATGGGTATTGTAGTTAAAGAGTCCCTCTCTTGCGCCAAACAAAATAGGCGTCAGCCGAAATTTTACAAGACCAAAGCCCATCCAGCTTCACCTTCCAATATAAACAGAATTCCAGTGAAGTGGACGCGAAGTAACGAAGCTCCCTTCCGACGATATTTCTTTTGCTCCCCATATCTATCAACATTTAGCTACTTGTAACCAAACTCTCCATTCTTCTCTCTCAAATATCCTAGTTAACAGGGTTCGTCTTCATTTCTTTGCCAAAGTTCATGAGCATGGACTGTGAAGGGGGAGTTGTGATGATCAAGAGGGCAGAAATCGATACCAGGGCACCATTCAGGTCGGTTAGAGAAGCCGTTGCCTTGTTCGGAGAGAAAGTTTTAGCTGGTGAACTTTATGCCACCAAGCTCAAGGAGGTAAATTCGACCTGATTCTAATTCCTCTTTCTTTGTTTGGTATTTGATTTGAGGTTCCCACTTTGCAACACTGAAAACCCTTAATCTCATGTGACAATGATGTAATTCTAATAAGAACCAAGTACAAATACCGGTTATTATCAAAGCTGAATATTTTGTTTTGCCCTTCAAATTTTCTTGATCAAAGATCCTTACGGTGGTGTTTCTACCCCGAATTCCCTTATTTTTTTTTCGTTTTGGGCCCGAATTCAAGATTGAGAAGAGTTATGTATGCTATCTTCTACATGCTAAATCAAATAAAAACTGTTTATATATTGTCTGAGATATGCTTGCTTGTGGCTGAGTGAAAGTGTTATAGTTAAGCTGTTGTACTCTCTATAGTTTTTGGCTTTATCATGTGATGGAATAAAGGTGTAGAAATAAAATTAGTTTGGTGTAATAGTATAGAATATAATAATTATTAGGGTACTTAAGCTTTTTTAAGGAATCAATCTCTGACTCTTGATGAAGATATCTCCATTCCCGTTCTAGAATATATTGTTAAAACTTTGGAAAGGGAAGATTATCCAACAAGCAAGCAAGCAATAGTCTTCTAAATCCATCAGTTGAAGTTTGGAATTGTTTATATCACATCATGTTGTCATCTAAATTAACTAGTTTACTATGTTCATTTCTGACAGATGCATGGTGAAACAAGTGGAAATGGACCTTCCAGGCTAGGAACTGTTACAGCTGAGCTGGAGGAGACAAAACATAACCTTCAAAAGGCCAGAGAAGAGAGTTTGCTAATGGCAAATTGCCTCTGTTCTTTAAAAGAAGAGCTGGAACGAACAAAGAGAGAGCTGCAGCATATGAAGGAACGAGAAACCGAGAAACTAATGATGGAGTTTGAGATCGAAGATGTCAAGATTGTCCCAGACTCGACAAAATTTGAAGTAAAAAAAACACAAACATCTAATGAAGTAACAACAGAGTTTCAAAAGAAGAGATACGTTACATTTGCAAACCCACCTTCTTTGGCTCAAGTTACTGTTCCACAAGGAGTCGAAAAGCTCGAGAGACACCCTTCACTAAGAAAGAAGAAGAAGAAGCCATTGATCCCTCTGATTGGAGGGATATTTTCCAAGAAAAGAGGAAGCCCAGAAATTGCATTACCACGAAGTCCCTGAAGAATTCCAATAGTTCGAAAGTAATACTTTCAGATCCAACAATAATTATCAACTAAATTTTACTTGTTCTTTTTGTGAGGTTTCATATTTCTTTTGTATACACGTCTAGCAGCATAAGGCATAAGCAGGCTGTGGATGTTTTATGAGTCATACAATAAAAGTTCACAGAAATCACTTCATTGTCTACCTTATGGCAAATTTGGACAGAATTTCATCTTCAACTTATTTCCTTTATTTCGTAGACCACAAAAATTAATTGCCAATTATGAGAACGGAAGCAAATCTCAAATATTATATTGGGTAGCAATGAGAAGTTTACAGGTGTGCTCAACACATGTTATATCTTAACAAGTTAATGAAAAAATCTCCCTAATTTGTAAGAAGAAACTTGCATATAAATTACTCGTACAAGCTATAGTGATGGAATCGTTTTTTTGGCATGTGCAACATGGGGTTTGCTTGGCTTCAATACCGTCTATATATATATATTAGAAACTGACCAAACAGCTGCTCTTATGTGTTTCCACTGTGGCTCCTCCATGTCTCTTTAGAATCAATATAACCTTAAAGACTGACAAATGGGCCGTGTTTCCGGGCCAAATTTGGACTTCCATTTGTTTTGAGTTGGGTTCGTCTAGGGATTCAGATCCAAACACGAACATCATCGTCAATTCGTTCTGTGTTTAGCCATTAAAACTTTTTGCTTAAACCCTAGACGTTAAGGACTTGTGTAGTTTTAGGGAAAATTGGAATGCCAACTACTTAGATTATGTTCTACAAAACCTAAATCCTAAGTAACTGAAGTTTTCCTTTTCATTTTCTGTTTTGTAAATTTAATTATTTATCCTATTCTTTTCAACACCAGCAAAATAAAGGATCCGACATGTCCGAAAATAAACCTCAATCGGACACGATTCAAAATCGTAGTGTAACCTGGGAAGGTTGCAACGTATTGCTCGACATCAACGATGGCGATCGCCTTGTTTTCGCTCGTCTCTCTGCCGGCTCGTAAGCTGCCTTTTTTTAAACAATTGCTTTACTGAAATACTAGTATTAAATATAATTCTTTAATTTGGTTAATGAAAATTGTTGCAGAACCTTGAAAATTGGGAACAAGACATGCTCTTTGCAACCTTTGATTGGATGTCCCTTTGGGTCTCGGTTTCAACTTGAAAGCGGAAAGGAAAGGCCTTATCTTTCCCGCTTTATTCCCCCCACTGAAGGTTTGTTCTTTTTTATGGCTTAATCTTTTGCTTTGCTTTAGTTGATTTCAGGGTCATTCTAAAAGGATAGTATTTCGCAGAGAATAATGTTGAAGATGAAGGAGGTTGTCGATTACAAGAAGAATCCCGAGACAACCGAGCAATAATTGATAACAATCAAGCCCAAAGCCTCACCGGTGAAGATATAGACGCAATGCGGAGGTGAGAAACTTTGTTTTTTTTTTTTTCTTGTTTGTGGTAAGTTGTAGGCTTTTTGTGTACATGAAGCTTCACTGATTGCTTATTCTCTTATGATGCAGACAGGGGACAACTGGGAATGAAATTGTTGAGGCTCTCATTGCTAACAGTTCTACTTTTGAAAAGAAAACACAGTTCTCGCAGGTTAGTTCACATCATGCTCAGACATTTTTCAATGGGTAGCAATCTTGAATATAGTCTGGCTTGGTAGACTAATAAGTATTTTTGTGTTTTATCTGCAGGAAAAGTATAGGCTTAAGAAGCAAAAGAAATATGCACCCAGAGTTCTTCTCAGACGACCTTCTGCTCGAAGGTAATTGTGTGATTCTTAACTCAAGCGGCTTTTCTGAGATGTGGTTTTTATCTTGTCTCGCTTTGCTGATGTGCGTTTTGCCACTTTGTATCAGTATATGTGAGGCATACTTCAAGAAATATCCAGCTCGAATTGGGTAATTATCATATGGTGGTAACTATGTTTTGATCATTTACACAAACATATCAATTAGAATTCTTTTGTTCTTCCTTGCCTATGATTCAGATTTTTGCGATTGGATGCGTTTTCCCTGTTGCTTTCAATGGCTAACATTACTGCAAACTCAGATGTCCTTGTAGTAGATATGGTAGGTGGACTTCTTACTGGTGCTGTGGCAGAGCGTTTAGGAGGTATGGAACTTGTTTAATTTCCTAGAGTCATTTGAATTTTGTAACTGGAACCACAAGACTTATCATGATAAAGAGCAGTGTGCTATTGCTAATAAAATATGGTAATATTTTACATTCATTTTTGTATTATTAGCAATCACGTTTAAAATTTTTAAACGTTTTCAACTATCATAAGCAATGTAGTCTTTGAAATGCACTTTAAAGCTTTTTATACCCAGAGTTTCTTTGTTGTGGTTATTTCAACTGTAATACAGCAATGTTGGACCTATTGTCTGGTTATTGAAGATACCTTTGGTCAGCAGGTACAGGTAGCGTGTGCAATACTTATATTGGAGGGACACCCTATCCTATGGAGATAATAAGGATGTTCAACTTCAGTAATGAAATTTGCAAGAGGTACACCACCAGTTTTTGACTTTCCTAAATTTATATTATCTTATAAATCCAAGTAAAAGCTAGTTATTATTATCTCATTTTCTAGGAGCATTTTCCTTTACGAGCCACTTCTCTTTTCTTTTTTACTGACTCCCATACACAGCTCAGATACAAATACAGAATTACGTTCATGAATCATGGTATCCAAAATGTTTTCTTACTTCCTATTTGTTTCAGAACTTTGCTGTGTTCACTCAACGACCTTTGTTTAGCCCAAAATGGAAGTGGTCAGCAAGTCAACCAGCATGAAGATGTCTGTACTGTGGAGAGTCAATCTAATGTTAGTCATGCTCCCCTGTTATTAAGTTTATTCTTTTTCTGAAGCCCCCCTAAATGTATCACAATGCTTTCTTTAGGAGGAAACATCCTTATCAGTTAGCACGGAAGAGGTTCATCTTTCATCCGAAAATGGTGTTGCGGATCTTGTTCCTGAGAATAAACTTTCTAGAGCAAGCAAAACTTGCAAAGCCCCAAAAGCTGGAGACAAGGCTCCAAAAGAAGCCATTCAGTTATGGAAAGAAAATGGTTTCTCTAGGTACTTACAGCTATAGAAGTAAAAAATTGCTTTATTAAACTAAGAATCATATAATTCCATGATTCTTACTTTCAATGTCTTTGTGTAGCCTAATCATTGCTGCACCAGAGAAGGATGCTTGGAGCTTAGTTAAGGAACTGCTGCCCCTTCTATCATACTCAGCTCCTTTTGCAATCTATCACCAGTATCTGCAGGTCATTTGCTTTAATTTTCTATTTGATTGCTAATCTTTAAATCCTGATATGAACCAAATTAGACTTCCATGTATGTAGAAAATTGATAGTTACAATATTTCCTTTGTGAAAAGTCTAGTTGGTAGTTATTAGTTTCCCCTTTCGAATGAATTTTTCTACTGTTGTGGGTAAAAATTTGGTACCATTCACTCTTTAGACAATTAATTTGATCAAACTATTTGTTTACATGCAGCCTCTTGCAACATGCATGCACAATCTGCAACTTGAGAAAATGGCAATCGGGTTACAAATTTCGGAACCTTGGTTGCGCGAATATCAGGTTACCCTCTCTCCTGCCTTAAAAATATTTTTCTATATGAATTTTATTGTTTCCTTGTTCCTTTATTGTAGTATTATCAGTCCCAATTAGAGTTACATTTGAAAATATCTGATGCTTTATTTGTGAGAATAAGATGCAGTCATTTAATGTTATCATGCAGGTTCTTCCATCAAGAACCCATCCCTGCATGCAGATGAGTGGATCTGGCGGTTACATACTAAGCGGGACTCGGACCTGTACAAGTCAATCGTAGTTCCTGAAAACTCAAAGGAAAATTTCATGTGTATTAGTGACTCAGCAATGGTTTTGCTTATTTTCAAGCCAAAAACCAGTTTCATCAAATGTATTATCATAGGCATTTTTATCTTCTATTGTTCAAGAAGTCGAAATCTGTAAAAATGCAGTGGTGTTCGTTCTTTATCACTTTTTTCCCTGTCTTCTTTGTTGTAGTGAAACTTGATAATTTAAAACACGAAACAATCATATAATATAAAAATAAAACGAAAAAAGATATAAAAATTATACGATTTAAAATTTTAACAAAAATTATATATGAAATTGAAAAACTCAAAATATTTTTTATATTTTTGTATGAATATAAATTATGATATGTAATTTTCATGTAAAATATGAAATAAATATATGAATTGTTAATATTTTAAAAAAATATAAGTATTCGATTTGTTAGGTCTTCTAGTTGTAACTGCTTGGATTTTGTTTCCAATTCTAATATTTGGAATGCCAAATATGCACTTCTTTTTCGATATCAAACAGCTCAAAAGTTGAAGCTCATACATTTTATAATGTCGATATCAAACAGCTCAAATGTTGAAGCTCATACATTTTATAATGTCAAAAATTGGAAGGGGAAAATGAAATGATAATGGCTGCGGAACTCCAATATCGAACGAAAATGGGCTTGGCCCAATTAGTCTGAGATACTTCTAAAAATGGACTAGGCCGCATTCTTCGTTGGATTGGAAAACCTTAAAGAAGGGAACCCTATGCCCATTAGGCCTAATAGTCAAATTGCCGGGTAGCCAAAAGGCGGGCCGGACGGATTCGAACTCTCCGCTTTTCTCAATCCTGCCCTTTTCCTCCTTCCCGCTGTTTGCTCTCTCTCTCTCTCTCCTCTTGTTTTTTCAATTTGCTCAAACCCTTCTCTGGAATCCGTGCCTCCCTCCCTTTTCCCTTTCTCTCCAGAAGGAAAAGGAAAAGCTGGCGATGATGGCGAATCCGAGCGATGATCCGAGCCGCGCACACCATCCTTCGCAATTTCAGTTTCAGCTGCTCCATTCTCATTCACAGTCTCTAAGCACCGAAAGCAATCAAAATCAGAACCAGTCGTTGTCTTATGGCAAACGAATGTTTCCTACACAATTAGGGAGGCCACCTCTCCTCTTCTCCTCTTTTGATCACACTAATACTCGTCTCGTCCACTCCGTGAGTTTCTTCCCCATTGTTTTCGATTTTCTTTCAATTTTTTTCATATATATAGATATATATATATCTCTTTTTAAGCTTTGATGCTTAGCTCATTCGTTTTCAGTTCAATTTGTATTATAAGTTCGATTATTGGAGAGTTTGTATATTACGTTGTTAATTGAGATGTTAGTTATATGCGTTTGAAATCGTTTTTAGGGCATTTATTGTTCAAATTTTTGCATAGGAACTTTAATTCCTGTTGAGGGTTTTAGGTTGAATTGTTTTCGTTATTGATGAGCCCGTTGGAGACAATAAAGCTTATTAAAAACTCAATCTAGTTGCATTTGATGTGGAATTTTCAACTATTATTTGATAAGTAATTTTTGTGATGAAACATTGTAACGGGTGTTAGCAGTTGAAGCAAACGAAAGAAAGAGAGAATGTCGAGGCTCAGACAAGTGGAAGAGCAGACGTTTCTGGTCATGGAAAAGTCGTTAAACATCCTTTCCTTAACCCCGAGCTTCACAACGGTGGTAAGCATAATAGCAAAGCAAAGACTAAGAAGAATGCCAAGTCTGGAGCTCAGAAATCAAATGCCGGTATTGTTATTTGATAACTGCTAGTGTTACATAAACAGACATTTATTATGGAGTTATTTTCGTTGCCATGCCCCGAGTTGTGCTTCAACCGGTCTTCCTTGCAGAGTTGCCCAATGGACTGAATGTGGCTGGTAACTGTCGATATGACAGTTCTTTAGGTTGGTTTATATTTTCAATACTTCTCCCCTTCAATTTCTTTGCTTATAAAAATGATTGCACTTATGCATTGTTGATTGGATGGCTTCATCTTTGTTGGCAGGCTTGTTGACAAAGAAGTTTGTGAACTTGATCATGGAGGCCAAGGATGGAACCCTTGATTTGAATCATACTGCTGAAGTGTTAGAGGTATAAAATATGTGTCTCTTGTAAGATTTCTGTCTTCCCGTTTCTACTTCTTTCTTTCTTTTTTTTTTTAAAGATCATGTCCTTTGTAAGATTTTAGTTGCTTATGTTCTAGAACTTTAGAAAGCTTCGGTTTCCAATACAATAACTCATTAATCCATTAACTGAATCATGACTGTTATCAAAGCAATTTTTTATGAAATTGTTTCAACACTACATCTACTGCCCATTGTAGTGAAAGAAATTGACTTATTGATGCTTGATTCCTGACAAATTCTTTATATCATCTTTGTGTCTTGTTTGTTCTCTTGGTTTTAACAGGTCCAAAAGAGAAGGATATATGATATCACAAATGTTCTTGAAGGAATTGGATTGATAGAGAAAACTTCGAAGAACCACATATGTTGGAGGTAATCATGCATTATCTTTCTTGAGTGTTTCTATGCAAAATTATAAAGTGATAATAGCCTGTAGGCCTTGTAAACAGGAGATCTGATGATATGGGGTCAAAGGAGTTGGCTGATCAAGTTACTAGGTTAAAGGTGCATACCACATTACTGTCTTTTGGTTCTCCTTGTAGTTAGTTTCTTTTATATTGATGCATGTTGTATCATTTCCATCTGTTTCTTGTCTTTTTCCTTGTAGTATGTATACCAGCATAATTCTATTGTCATGGGTGCTAACATGGAATATACAAGTGAGGTTCTACCTGGCTTTTCTAACTGTTTATTGTAATTGGTTTCATTACAGGTTGAGATTCAAAGTTTATATGCTGAAGAATGCAGGCTTGATGAGTACATAAGGTCTGGAAAAGTAGGATGTTGAGAGTTTTCTTATTATTTTTTTTAAATTTATTCAGTGCTTTAAGCTGTTATTATGTTTTCTCTACAGAGAAAAGCAAGGGAGTCTGAGGTCTCTGGATGAAGATGCAAATTATCAAAAGTATACTCCCTTCTACTTGACATTTTGATCTCAGTTTCAGATAGTTTGATTTAATTTTTCTGATTTTATTTGCATACCTGAACTGTAAGGTGTCTTTTTTTGACGGAGGAAGACATAATGAGCCTTCCATGCTTCCAGGTCAGTTATCCATACAATGGAATTCCTTTGGAATTAAATCTTATGTGATAGAAAATTTTTTGCTTACTATCTGATTATGCGTTATTCCTACAGAATCAAACAGTTTTTGCAATTAAAGCTCCCGACAATACTTATATTGAAGTTCCTGATCCTGATGAGGTGAGCTGTCTGGTGAAATGGGTTTTAAACTTCTATAATGCATTAGAGTCTGATTGGTTAGCTGCATTTATTCATAATCAGGATATTGGTTATCAACAAAGGCAGTATAAAATGATTGTCAGAAGTCATAACGGACCAATTGATCTGTACCTCCTGAGGTGTGTTTATCATGTAATTTCACATGCTTGCAAATATTTACAAATACTTGAATTTGTTTGGGGGTTTTTAGAATTCTTTGCCCCCACCACACTTCTTCTGCTGCATGCTTTTAGCCTTTTACGATAACTGTTACATGCTGGATTGTAGCAAATATGAAGGTCAAGTTGAGGATATAACTGTCAAACCGGATAAATCGGTGGATGCATCTTGTAGTTATGGTCTGTGTGGAGTGCAATGTCCAGAGCTGTCTTCAGAAGACAAAGCTAGTCAAAACAACTCTTCTAAAACAGTCGATTTGCTTTGCCCTGAGGCATATGGGATTCGGAAGATAATTCCTTCAGTCAGTGATGTAAGTCTATTTGAAGGCTTTGCAGTACTCGTTTTAAGTTCGTTTTCTTTTCTTGGAAGTCATAAATGTGCAAGCAACAAGCTGAAGGAAATTTGACTGACTTAATTTTATCTATCTTTAGCAGATTGATGATGATTACTGGTTCCTGTCAGACCCTGGAGTCAGCGTCACGGACTTGTGGGATACATAGAACTTAGGAGCTTTTAACCATTCATGTTTCACTACAATCAGAATGGTTTAATGGTCTATCTGACAAAACCAGTGAATACTAATCTGTTCTTCTCTATAACTTAACTGAAGAAGAGATTCCATCGTGTTAGAGGATCTCTTTCAAGATGAATGCACTAACTATAATGCAGCAAATTTTAAGCTCCTTTCCAATTGTAAATGAGAGGCAGGTAGTTTACATTGAACATGATATTACTGGTATTGTTACTAGGCCAAATTTCTGAGGTGTTAATTTCATAGCTAGAGCTTTCTTCTTTAAAGAAAGTGATAATTCTCGAGCCGAAGGTCCCTGGTAATCTTCTGCAACGTCCCAGCATGCATGGACAGGCAGAAGAGAGTTGGATTTAAAAACCCAATAGAGGGAAAAACGGAAATCCCGAAAGGAGGCCCAAAAGAGTGTGTGCATATTTGTAATTACAAACCACCAAAGTGGGTCAGCCCGGAAGAGAATTGGATTCGAAAGCCCAATAATAGGCCAACAAAAGGCCCAGGATACGTGGAAAAGCAATCGGAGAGCCCAATAAGGAAACAGAATAAAAAAATGTTTATCGTCTTTGTTACGATCTTCTCATTTTTCTTCTTCTCTCCTCGGTTTTAGGAAGAGCTGGTGACAATCTTTTTCATCCACTTTTGCCTTAATCATCTGAATCTTCACTGGATTCCCTGAAGATCGCATACTCAGGTAAGAAACTGTAGTTTAACGGGCTTTATGTTAATTTCAGGATTCACATCCGTACGATACTGATAAAATCCAATTGGGATTTCGGTTTGAAGTAATCGTGCTTCATGCTCAAAACTACTACCGACGTACAAAACATTTGTTTTGTTGAATTGGTGTTTGATGACTGCATTTACCTGGGTTTACATGTAATTTAATTTTACAAATGATTATTCTAATCCAACTTAATTACCATTTGGTTCAATATTTGTTAATCATTTGTAATATCTCTCTCTTTTTCTCCATTGGTTATTCTTTATAATTTTAGTATTAGGAGCATGATCAACAGTGTTTGTGTACATTTATCTTCATCTTTTTTCTTTTTTTTTTGCATTTGGGACTTAAAAAATTTACATAAATGATATAGAAAAGTATATTAGAATGTACCATTTGCTGAAGGGTACACAACTATGAAGCAATGTAATTATTATGCTTAAAATTTCTGGACGACTAAAGCACCACCATTTTGTTTTATCTATGTGAAGCAGTAAGTTTTGACATTGTTTCTGGTAAGCACCTTAAGCAATGAATTGAAATTTCATGGCTTTATCAGTGAGGTAGTTTGTAGTATTCATGCTGATTGAAGTACTATTCAGTTTGAGTGTACGTTGTAGTTTGTAGATGGATACAGAGGCCGGTCAGCCAGAACAGGAGCGCTCAAGAACAAGGTGGACAGCATCCCTTGATAGGATATTTGCAGATTTGGTAGTGAAGCAAATTCAATTGGGAAACAGACCAGACAATGTTTTTGACAAGAAAACTTGGAATAACATACGAGCTGAATTCAACAAGCAAACAGATCTCAACTTCAATAACAATCAGTTGAAAACGCACTTGGATGTTCTGTAAACACGCTTCTATAATCTCAAATCAGCTTATGATCAAAATGACTTTGCAGCAACGGAGGACTACTGTTGCATCGGGTTTGACCTGTGGGAAGACATTAGGGTACATTTCCTTTTTAACTTGCTGAATGTTTGTTTCTGGCACTTTTATTGTCTGTTCCTGAGAGGTTGTGTTTACAGGCACAACCTAGGCCTGAGCCTGTCAAAATCAAGGACTGTCCCATATATGAGCAACTATGCACAATCTTCATTGATTCATCTGCTGATGGGAAATATGCCCAATCAAGCCATTTTGAGGGTTTGGACAAAGCTGTTGGAAATGATACCAGTGGCTTAACTTCATGTCCAGAGGGAGGATCCGCACATCCTGATAATCCAACAACCTCAGGAATAGCCCAAAACAATTCATTCTCAGAGAAGTTGACTAAGATTATTGCAGAGAAAAAAAGAAAACGACAATCTGAGAAGCAATCTTCTTTGGATCAGAGCAAAAAGGATGAAGAAATATCTGAAGCAATTGCAGGAGCCATGTTTAATATGCTAGCTGCTTGGAGGTCGAGGAGGACAATTTCCACAAAACGAAGTGATGACAGATTTAGCATAACTAATTGCATTAAAGCATTGGATGAGGTAGAAGACATTGAAGATGGACTCTATTTTGCAGCTGTAAACCTCTTTGAAGACCCCAACTTAAGGGAAACCTTTATTTCTCTAAAAGGTGGCAATATAAGGCTGTCGTGGTTGCAAGGGAACTGTGGGAAACCTGCAACGAACTCTGTCTAAGTTAGAGGCTGAATCTTTGGCTCTTTTGGAAATGTAAAGATCTTTACTGCAAGTTTTTTAATCTTGGGGAGCTGGTTTGTTCTTACATTGGCTACCTGGTACATATTGGTAGACGAGATGTTCTAGTTATGGGATTACCAATGTGCAAAGGCACGTGTCTGCATGTAATTTTGCAAATAGTGGAATCGTGCTTTTGCATTGGCTGGCAACTGAATGCTTTTAGTTTGTAGATTTCCAACGGGTGCTCTATCTAATTCGGTGGCTCGAATCACAAACTAGCCGTTAGCACATTCCTGCTGTTACTGTTGACCACATGGTTCTTCCTTCACCGTTCGACTATTCTGGTGGCCCCCTACCTCAAGAGAGAGAGATAGTCAAGACGCAGCTGAACGGTGGATTCTCTTGATTTTTGTTACTTGAATTGTTACACTAGAGAAGAGAATGTAACAATTACTTACAGGCACCGTCGCCATTGCAGGGGAAGCAGGGTTGAGTATTTTCTCGCTTTGCCTGCAAAATAAATTGGCCCCAAATTTTGTTTTCAACTTTTCATCGAAGAGAAAAAGAACTACAGCGTTATCGATTTGAGTCTCGTAGAAGACTGGAATCCCAATCTCAACCGCAAAGCTGACAAGCCCAACAGACACTGCTACTACCTGAAAACAGCTTTCTCCATGTTACTTTTTTTATATATATAGAATTATTCGATATAAACACATATCATTAGGAAATAGTGATTACGGATAGAGGAAGAACTGTGTTCTGATCAAGATCAACGGCTCTGATGCATGTATAAGAGGCTGGTGACCGTTGATTTCTTCCACATTTAAAGGACAAAGATGGAGTGGAGAGCTTGAGTGGACAGCAAAGAAATGGAGGACGACGACGAGACAGCTAAGGATCTATAGACGTTTTGCTTCTTTCTTTTCTTTGTTTTGTTTCAGTAAATCGGATGTGCTTCGGCCCATACAGCCCATTAAAACTTTGATCGTTATCCATAGCGATCACTTACTTTACTCTTAATCGGCTACTGATTCCCCCTTTTTTGCTTTTTCATTTTAAACCTTTCTCTTCACAATATTACCCCTTGGATTTAGAAGCATCTCACTTTCTTCAAAGGGTATAATAGAAAAATTTTGACTGTTTATAATAGTCAATAGATTACGAAGTTTAAAAATGCTAAGCCGACAAGCGATTCGCTATAATAAACAACAAATACCACATGTCGGTCCCTTGTTAAAAACCCAGAAGCAGGTGAGCCGTCCGTTTTGAATCAAACGGTGATTAGCCAACAACAACGGAAAAATCACAGTGTTCTCCACCAAGGAACGACACAAAAACTGCTATGATATTATCACACTCTTTTAATCTTTTTTATTTTCCCCCAAAATTCTCTCTCTCTCTCTCACACCGCTAACGCCGACTTTAAACGGTTAGCCGTCGTACTTTGGCGGCGCTGATTTTACCGTTCGAAAACGATCTTCCGCAAAAACTCATCTGTTATTTCCTTGAGATCCTCTAAACTCTCGCTTCCGTGCTTTGTGATTGCCTCTCAATTCTGATTTTAGTACAGCTGTGCTTTTGTTTGCTTCGTCTTATTGAAAATATACTCTTTAAAAGGTACCAATCGCTCTCCCTTGCACTTCTATTTTCCTATATTTTCCCTCTCTTTTTTTGGTGATTGATTCCGCAATCCTCGGAATTAAGATTTCATGTGGCAATGCATTGTTGATGACAATGTTTTCTTGGAAATTTTTTCTTAAACCGTTTTTATTCTCATTTTCTAGGTTTCCTGTTTATGATTTTCGTCGTTTATTTATTTATTGAATTTGACGATGTCTGCGTTTTGTCTCCGATGATTCTTCGTTGTCACTTGCAGTTCCGTACAGTACGCTAGATTTTTGGTATCTAATTAGTGTTTAATACTTAGTATGTTTTTTGTTATAACTTGCGTAATAGGGCGAGTTCGGGGGTTGATTAGCTGAATCATTTTGATTTTTGAACTTGGAACATTACGTTACTTTTACTCCCCTGTTTGGTTGCTCAGAAAACTGAGGATAAATGGATATTCCTGGCAGGTTTCATGTTATTTTCATTTCCAGTCTTTGAAAATTCTTGCTCAACTATGTTTAGGGGTGTTTTCATAAGCAGTTAAGGGGACCTTTACCCTAAAGTCTTAAAATAGAAGATAAAAAAGTTAAATCCTTTTAGCATCTTTCTTTCCCCGTTGATTTATGACCAACGAAGTTTTAAGTGTCAACTTGATTGGATTGAGAGTACTGAAATAATTACCCTTCTTTGCTAGTTCATTCAGGAAAGAAGTAAACAGAGAAGAGTATAAACTTTAGGTAACAATTTCTCTCTAGCTTTTCTTTTGAAGATATTTGGAGATGGGACTAACTATTACTAATTATCTTTCCTTTTTGAATAAAAAGTCACATTTCTCATTAGTAATCATCACTCTGCTAAATTCCGAGCATAGTGAGGAATGGGATTGTTAATCTCTTCAGGAATGTGGATAGGGATGACTGGGCTGAAGACAGACTAAACACAGATATTGTCCCTGAGGCTGATAGTTATAGAGTCGTGTATACTACTTCCTTAATTGACTAAGTCTATGGACTGTTCTTATTTGCTTGGATTTATGATGCTGATTTGTTACTGACTTTTAATTTCAGGAAGTATTTTCTTTCATCAAGAAGTAAACAGAATGATTGGATCCGTTCTTACCAGAGGACTTGTGTATGTTTTGCCTTACAACTTATTCTCTTTCCCTTTTGAGTTTTACTTTATTCTTTTACTGGAAATTAGTCTTTTTTGCTTTTAAATATTTTTGCAGGATGATTTTTGGCTATGCTTATCCAGCATATGAATGCTATAAAACTGTTGAAATGAATAAGCCTGAGATTGAGCAACTACGCTTTTGGTGCCAGTATTGGTAGGTCTTGAATTGCTATTTTTTTCATTTAAGCTGTGTGAATATTATTTGTTTTGTAACTTTTGTTTTGTTTCCCCTTTTCTTTTCTGGTTTCAGGATATTGGTGGCTGTTTTGACTGTTTCTGAGAGAATTGGTGACGCTTTTATATCATGGTCAGGAACCATAAGACAGTATGTATGTTTTCATGTCTGTTTTTTTCTTTTCTCACTGTGCTCCCGTTTTTCATTTTGAAGGGTTCCAATGTACAGCGAAGCTAAGTTGGCATTCTTTATATATCTGTGGTACCCTAAAACAAGGGTAGGTGTATTACTTTTAAAGAAACAAGAACATTTACTTGTCCATCTATATATTGATGTTTGTTAATTGGTCATCTGTTTTCACGTGTCAGGGAACTTCTTATGTGTATGACTCCTTCTTTAGACCATATGTTGCGAAGCACGAAAATGAAATTGACCGTAACTTGTTGGAACTAAAGACTAGAGCTGGAGATTTGGTAGTTCTTTACTGGCAGAGAGCTGCAAGCTATGGTCAGACAAGAATTTTTGAGATCCTTCAGTATGTTGCTTCACAGTCAACCCCTAGACCTCACAATGCTCAGGTAGTGTTATCGAATTAAAATCAAACGTAGTTTGTGCTGCCACTATGTCCTCCTTTTGTGTTGCATGCAACAAACTTAGTTTGGTGAAACTGAAATTGGTTGTTATCTAAAAATGGTTTTCCCTGGTATTTGAAAATGTCCTCTCACTATCAGGCATTAAACTGTCTATACAGATAGATATAAAGTTTGGATATTAATTGACGTGTTTATAGCAATTGAAAAGCAATTAATTTTTTGATCTGGTTTATCTGTTGCTATGCATGATTCAATTATCCTGAAGTTTATTTCTCTTTTACCCGTAACTTCTGAATATGCAGGCACAAGGTGCTAGGGCTCGCCAACCCTCCAATGCACCAAACCGTCAATCATCTAGTAAAGCACAAGCAGCACAACCAGAGGCTGAAGAACCACCTTCACCAACAACTAGCACATCTTCAAGTCAACACCAAAAGGAAATTGCTGAAGTGGGAACTTCTAAGGTGCCTTCACATGTGGCTAAACCTCCCCCTTCAGCATCCTCAAATAGTCAAAAAGCAGATACTGCATCCGAGAATACCAGCCAGCCTGCAGAAACTGATACAGAAACAATGCAAATTGAACTGGTGCCACCTTCTCCAGGGAATGAAAGCACAAACCGACCCCCAAAAGAGACTCTCATGGATGAAAGCATTCGACTTACGCGTGGTAGATTAAGGAAAACCCGTTCTGCTGCCCATTAAAATAATGGTTTTAGCTCCTTTTCTTTTTAGTTTACATAACTAACACTTAGATCAATAGGTGTATAATGGTTGAATCATTGTTGTCGACATTGATGTAAATTTCTTTTCTTCTAGTTTCTATTTCATTTGTTGCTTTATTTTTTCAAACTGAAAATCCCGGGTCTTTGTGGCCAATCGATTCAACCCACAGATTTGGTGAGATGAAGATGTTTCGAGTAGGATATACAGATGCATTAGGTATTTAGGTGCCAAAAGATCTGTGACTAAAGCTTGGATGATAATGTGGATTCTGGAAATTGAAGTTCATCTTTCCTCCATCTCGATGTTTGAGAGATTTTCCAGGTACCGTTAACTTGATGCATTTTCGTACCCATTTGTTCAATTTATTTATTATTATTTTGTTGTGCTTTAGTCGTTTGGAAGTTGGTGAAAGAGTGAATTAGAGAAGGGCTAGTGATGGAAAAATCCTTGGCAAGAATACTTTGCTGTGCGGCTGCTGCATTGGTGTCCTTTTAAATCCGATTTGATCTGTTAGTTGAGATAGACAAAATAATCATAAAATATATATAGGTAGTGAAAAGATGTTAGATAATTTTTTATGGATTCTATTGTTCTGTTCAAGAAAATATTCGCAGAGAAGGGAGATGCTTTTAGCCATAAAAAAATGTTATGGGTCAGAATCTTTGATTAAAAGAATTTAAGTTACACCAAAGCTGATTAAGATGGACTTTATGGCGACACTGTCTGTAATTAATTCCTATAAAGTTGAAGTTTGGTTAAGGAAAGCATGTGACATTGCAAAGGGATAAAATAAAATTGCTTAACTTCACCGTTGCAGTAACAATTTTCTTTCCACTCTCTCTGCTTTTTCAGTTTCTATTTTCCTCTTCTCCTTCCTATTTTGAGGGATACTATGTTACAGAAGGGTTATGACAAAAGTTCAGCATGAAAAGAACAAAAAAGTTGACTCGTTGTAATCAATCACTAATCAATGGGTGAAGTATCTGACCATTTGACTCGACCGTTAGCGTATAACGTTCAACTTACATAAATAAAAAATAATGGGTGAATTTTTCCAGAAGCAGCTTCGTCGGCCCAAAGAATACTCATGAGGGGCCCTTCTTGGCCCAAATCTTGGTTGTTGGCCCCAAATTCGTTCCAATATCAAAGCAGTTTGGGCCACAACCAGCAGAATAGATGGTAATGTTTTTTTAGATAGATTTGACAATTCGAATATTATATTTGTGTTATATTTTATACAAAAATTATATATTAATTTGTGTCAACATAAAAACATAAAATATAAATTTTTTTATTTTATTAAATTTATTTATGATTTTTTTAAAATTTTAAGTTGTATTATTTTCATGTTTTTTATTTATATCGTTTTTATATCATATCATTAAATTGTGTTTCAAATTATCAAGTTCATTTTATGCACATTTATGCCATGGAGATCTTGAATTCAACTATAAGAAAAGATTCAAAAAATGTTCCGTTATCGTATCAAAAGATTTTAGACTAATAATAAATCAAAATAGTAATTTCTACTCCACCATATACCTCGTAAGGCATCATAGTGGATCAAGTCACAAATCTTTATCCCTCAAGCAAGCTGCGTTTTAAGACAGCTAGAAACTCAGAAAGAGAAACATGGGAGATCAGATAGCCAGTAGATCTAGTTTATCAAATTTATATCCTGACTTTGGACTGTTAATAATACTGTCAAACCTTTATTACATAGTTGCACTTATACTTGTAGGGGAATTACTTACGCTCTAGGCCATTAAAACCACTTGCAAAACTGAATTTGCTATTCTGATTCTTGGTACCTGTTTTATTTACCATTATAGTCTTTCTGGTGCAGGTGGTCTTGTATGGATCTGCGAATGGAATGCTCTGCAACATCCGGTTGGCTTCTGCATCTTTAGCTGCTTTTTATGGGGTGATTACATGCTTACGTTACAGACTCCAAGGCTAACCTGTGGCGACGATTCATTCAAACCATCAGATTTTAGAAAGTTTGCCAGATCACAGCTATGCAGGCTAAAGATTAGAAATATTCCACTTAAAAGTGTCATTCCCGCTTGATAATATATGGTACTTTAGTAATCTTTGCTTTCAAGCTGATTATATCGTGGGGCAATAACCCCTTGAAAATGAGCTTTCTTGTGGGGGTATGGGGTAAATACCCACAACATGTGCGTCACAGAGGAGCTTCAATTCCAGCTGATACGACTACTGGTTGCACTGATGGCTTCAAGTTGCTTGATTCATGTAAAACTAATCCAAATGTAGCTGTCGGAGATCTTGCGGGTGGGTCGTTCCTAAATGAAACATACATCGATTCCCGCAGCAACTCAAAGCAGCCCGAGTCAACCACATAACATTGCCGTCATTGTTGGCCCCTCTTCTCAAGTTTGATGATTACCTCCTCTGCTGTTAAATCCTTCACCTAAAAGTGGCCATAGTCTGTAAGCAATTACACGTTTGTTTGTACTACATGTAGCTGTATCATACCGTGTTCTCCTGCAAAATTTTAGCGTTTTAAATAGTTTGTTCTACACGGGTGAACTCAAACGTTCACTTGCACTGAGTTTTGGTGGTGTAATTTGGAAAGGATAGCCTCATATATGCATCTTTTTTCGACGGGTGATTATGTGAGTGTTAAATTCCCTAAATATTTCAACTATATTTCTTATTTTGGGCGACGAACATAAATTTGAGAGCAGTAACAGGACTGAAGACGAATCCAATGTAAAAGTTATCTCCTCATCAAAAGGGTTCAAATTCCTCATATAAGTCGAAAAACACTGAGGAGAAAGTTATCCACATTTTTCACGGGGGCATAGAAATGGACAGATACATAATCCGCAGGCCTGAGTTAACCATGCGCTTTTTCCAAATCTACAAATGACTTCTACATGACAATCTCAACTCCATGCTTATCCAAAGCTGGAATTTGCAACGCCAAAGAGATCAGCCAGTGCTATTACAAAGGAAATACGATTGTGGTTCTCTCCTTTTGGATCGCAGGGACAGCCCAAGTCGTAAGCAAGTGGCCCAATTCCCTACCCACATGAAAAGCCATTGACTAGTCACCCAGCGCAATGTCCGAAAGGCTCTTATCAACCGACAGGGATCAAAAGCTAGACCGTCGCCCAAAATACAAATTGTTAGGGAAAGGTCCCCTCACTCTCTTCAGTCTCCACCATTGCTTTCTCGCTCACCCTTTTGCACACGGAGCACTTTGTCTGTGGTCCTTGCGGTACGGTCAAGAACAGGTGTCTCCTGTACCTTTTCTCCGGTTTGTCTTTTGACTCCCATCCCCCACTACATTTCTGAACCCAATTTACTCTTTGAAAACAATCAATCATGAACAATTATTAGCCTAACATCTTTGCTGTTGCACGCCAGTCTTAGCTATCCATCATTAACATTTCAGGCATGCAATGACTAACTTCCGCTGAAAAAAACACCTTTTAACTTAATTGCAAGTACCATACCTTTAATTGGCATCTGACTACTCAGCCATACAATGCTAAATTAAGATAAAGGCATATCAGTATCCATTGAAAGAGAAAAACTTGCATGTTCTCAATTTTTATTGTTGTTGCATTTGGAATCGCATTTGAAGGATTCTCGTCGCACGTTGAAGTATCGTTTTAGCACTCCAATTCGGTGGGAATCCTTTTCCATCGAACCTCCAAATGCAGCTTTGAAATTACACCAGTACTTCCATTGTAGCTTAATTTCAAACTGAATTAAATGGTTTTTGTATGATAGTATAATCATGATGCAAAGCTTAAAGAACCTAAAAGAGGGTACTGAAAGTTGAGGAAATATTCTTTGCAGGACATTTCCTGTTTTATCTTCTGCTGGTTCTTCCCTGTTTCCTTGTCCATCCCTATCAACCTGTTTTGTTGAAAGCAATTGGTAACAACCCACGATTTCAAGTGAGGAAAACAATAATAAAATATACAGAATTAGCAATCATCGATATAGGAAGCTAATAAAGTTACTGACATTGTATGTCCAGGGTCGGATTCTAAATTAAACCAAGGAAAACAAAAAAGAATTCACAGCATGATATACAGCCGAATAAAATAAACTGTGGGTGACACTTGTCGTTCGAGCTTGCATCTACAAGGTTCTTCTTGCTGTGCATTGGGGTAAGAATCTATGGTCATAAATTGTCGATCATGTGTGAATGAATGCGACGAACGGTCAACGAGCAATGTCTGATTTTGCTGTGAAACCTAATTGTTGCTCCATTTCCCAGCTTAGCTTGGAGGCCACCCCAGAATGTTTCGGTTCATAGTCCTGAGTCAAAAGTAAAAAAGAAAGGACGGCTCAGATCATTTGACTTCACTTGACTATTGATCAGCAGTGTTGCAAGTGTGCCAGCTAAAGAGTTGCTATTGGCTAGGGAAGATTTGTTAAAATGTACCTCGAGCTTGCACATGAGTTCTTGGGCACTTTGGGCAGAGACAATTATGTCACGGGCTGCTGGTGCTATGAAACCTTCATCAACGGCCTTGTCTACGAACGACAAAAGTGAGTTGTAGTACCCATCAACATTCAACAGTCCCACCTGTTTCCAAAAATATAAAAAAAATCTCCTTTATTTCTACAATTTGGGTTTTTTAATTAAGATATATATATATATATATCTATGCACGTTTTTGGCATGTAAATCTCTGAATAATTGTGTTTGAGATTTCCATACATTCGATCAAATTAAGATGAAAAATAATGCTAGTTTGAACAGTTAGAAAAAAGAAAGCATAGTACAGGTTTGTCGTGGATTCCTAGCTGAGCCCAAGTGATCACTTCCAGGAGTTCTTCCAAGGTTCCATACCCACCTGATAATTGAAATTTGATCAGATCAATTATTAGTAAAAAGGAAAAAAGGAGTTGATTGACAGTTATGCCTAGAGTTATCTAAGGTAATAGTAACTTAGAAAAAGTCCCGTATGATTGAATCCAGATAAAACAGTTTGGATTTTAGAACAAACAAAAAGGCAGGCAATTGAAGTAAAGAAACAAACCTGGCAAGGCAATAAAGGCATCAGCTTGGCGAGCCATTTCAGCTTTACGTTGGTGCATTCCTGACACAGCTCTTACTTCTCCCACTGTCTCTCCTGTAATCTGAAATTTGCAACACGTGAGACTTAGTTTTCCAGCTATTATCTCAATTCTCAGATAAAGAATCGAAAATTTAAAACTTGACACTAAAAAATTCCTATTTGATAATCAAATGGGGGCCCCAAGTTCAGTGAGATTGAGTATGTTAAATCTTAAATTGTCTGCATATGGCTGGGAATAAGACTACTAACTTTTTGGTATAATGGCAGTGCTCATATGAATCTGAACTTAACCTTATTTTCAACTATACAAAAAAAAGGCTAAATACTGTTGATTTAATGATTTTTACCTCTCTTGGCATGAGAGTCTTGGGAATTACCCTACAAGAAAAAGGAAGCAATGAGTTACAATTAGAGACAGAATTAGAGAGGACCAGAAGCGTAGAGAGAGAGTGGACTTACCCCAACACGTGGCGACCACCATCAAAGACAGCTTGGGAAACCAGCCCCATCAAGCCAATGCTTCCCCCACCATACACCAAGTCAATGTTCCTTTCAACCTGCAGGTTTTATTTTTTCTACTATTAAACATATGTGTTTAATTTAAACATATTCCTACAATTTACCATTAGAAACAGTATAGTCACACTATTTTATTCGTTTCAGTCTTTTTAGTTTTAGCCATTAAAAACAGGATGACTTTGAACTCAGGTATCTGATCTCTTCTTTGCTGAAACTGATAAAACTCTTGAATTGGTATTAGAAAAGTAAAGAATATCAAACTTAAGCTACCAAAAGCATCTGGCTGTCCTAATCTTTGAGGTTCTTATTAAACAGCTTTGGTTTCTGTCAATTCAAAGATGAAGCCTTTTATTTCCATGAGTATCATTACAATCAAATTTCTTATGAAAAGTTAGACCACTAATTTTTTTTTAAATAGTTCAGGTTTGGCCAATGACTCAATTAAAAGGCCAAGAAGACTAAAAATACTTGGGATAAATCGCATGAATGCCAATTAGAGCTACTGATCGATTCTAGGAAGAGATGAAGAATAAAAGACAATTTAAAAAAAAAAGTCTTCGTCTCCATCTTTATAAACGGTAAGAGGTTTAGTTTGTACCAGTTGTTTGCCAAGCTGAATAGCAGCAAGCTGGTAGATAGGATTCTTGCCGGGGCTGCTACCACAAAAGACACAGACACGTCTGAATCTTGATTGCTGCTGTTGTTGTTGCTGGTGTTGGTGGTTGAGTTGTTGATTTTCCATAACAGGAAAGCCTTGAAACTGCTATGGTTTTGCTTCAAATAGTGATTTTTTTTTTCTTTTCTTTAAGGTATGCGAAAAGAACCCAAAAGGAAAGTGTTTGTTGCAGCAATCTCTTGAAAAACCAAAGCCCAAAAGTTAAAGGGGGGAATGAAATTGATGTCATTGGTCCCATTTTATATGAAGCCAATGCCCCCATTGCCCCCACAATCCAACACATCACGTCTCTCGACATCTCTCATCTCATGGTATACTCCCCAAACCGAATTTCACAACTATTACAGCTGAGGTTCAGCTTTCATTTTAATCCCCTTGTTTTCCGGATTCAACTACACCTCAATATGCGAGTTCTACTTCACACTTCAATTCACGAAAGAGACTCTCCGATTTAATGGCTCCCTTTAGCCTTCGCACACTTATCTAAGATGACCAACTTCACCTACTGAAAAAAGGAAACGTTAAATCTCAAATCTATTTTATTCTTCAAATTTAGTTAAATAAACTCTAAATGTATCATTTGCATGATTGAAAGTGGGTACATTCAATGTTTATGGCAAATCAAGTTACATCATTACTATTAGCTAAATTAGTGTGTAATTTATGTTTCATGCTTTTTTGTTAAAATGATTGGATAGCACTGCTGGTTGAACAAATTAGTCTTAAATGAAATTATTCTCTTGTACAAAATATTTTGATGTGACAACACTTTTATTGAGCAAGATGAAGACAAAATGAGATTAACAAATCAGAGCTCGACCACTTACTTTTGAAAATCAAAGTCTTTGGCCGAGGATCTTGGATTACTCAGTTGGTAAACAACATTATCCTAGTTTGATTAAACAGTTCAACTTTAGCATTTGATCTCATCACTTGGTGGTGTGGGTTTGGAGTCATTTTGGAACTTAACCCTTGGAAGAGTTATGCAATGGGACAATGGATCAATAATTTTTGAGAGAGAGATATCACCCTCTCATGTAAATTTGTCCTCTTGTAGTTGCTGTCCCACAAGATAGAGATTGTATACCACACATCTTCATCAATCAGCCCACTCTCAAATCCCAAATAAACTCTCTCTCTCTCTCTCTCTCTCTCTCTCTCTCTCTCTCATGTTAATGACTTACATGTAAATGAAAACAGGCTGCATGCAGCTAAGATAGAGATGGGGTGATTAAGAAGGTACAATCGGGCAACGAAAGGAATTGCGAATTGGAGAAGATATTAGATTTGATTTACAGGGAAACAATAGTTAAGAACAAGTCGATGGGGTGGACACGCGACACCATGACTTCTAGTCTCTCTCTTGGGGAAGGGTTCTGAAAAGTATTTAAAAAAAAAAAAACCTTTGATGAGATGAGAGAGAGAGAGAGAGCCCACATCTGTCAAGGGTTTCTGAGTCTCTCGTACGATCCATCGATGGAGTTGGGACTTTGGGAAGTTTAGATATGTGTAAAACAGCCGTGTTGGCGGTTGTAACCTATCCTCCTGTCTCAGATTGGACATAGACTGGGCCTTCCCTCTTTTTTTTAAATGACACACTAATTCGAAGTAAATAGGCTATTCAATCCAAGCCTTGCTTTTCACTTCAACTGCGTTTTTCTTCTCTATTCTATTGTTTTTCTCCCTTCCCAGTTATCATAAAACTACGATATAATCATAAACAAAGTGAGATGAGATACACGTCCTCAAGGGACCCAGTCTGGAAGATTCTCACACGAAATGGGAAGTCTAATTTTAAAATAAATAATTAATTAAATATATGCAGCTTTAACATGGATGATATGGATCTCATCCCATTGATCCAATCCAACTTACAAATTTTGTTGCTGCTGCTCTAAATATCTCGTACTCTGACCAATGGGGAGCAGAGGTATATGCCCACACAAGATTCCCCAGCTCCCCCTACCATGAATTCCTATACACTTATCCATAATGAAGCTGATGAGTGGGTTAAATTAAATCCTATATATATATATATATATATATAATGGATTTTTAATGAACATATGATTAATCTTATGTAAGTACAATTGGAATTAGTTTTTTGAAGTAATTACACACTTTCTTTAAATAAATTTTGCTAGTTAGGTAGGTTTATCATGTTATATAGATCTATAAATCTATCATTAGATATAGATTAAAAGAGTCATTATTAATTTTTTTGTTTATGTGTGATTTTTGATCGAATCTATCCACGAAACCAAATTTAAGTTTAGAAGTACGGTTATAGCACCCTTACAATATCCATATAAATGATGATATTAGTTTGATTTTAAATTATCTAAGTTTTAAAAATATTTATGTTTTATCAAAATATTTAATATTAAAAATTAGTCTTAAAATCATCATAATAGTTTAATAGTAATTTAAGATAATTATCTAACCTTATGAGTATTTATGGAGATTAGTGTCACACTCTGAAGGGATTTTGTTATCGGATTTATTTTATTCAGAAAAATTAGTAAAGTCTCCAATAATTTGGTAAGATTTACTTTAAGACAGATCTCCCAATAGTTTGATGAGATTTTATTTGAAAATATTTATAAAAATTTATTCTTTGAAAAAAGTTCATTACATCTCCCAATAGTTTAGTAAAACTTAATTTATTAAGCAATCCTCCAATAGTTTGGAGGATAAAAATTATTTTTTTTATTTTTTAAAAAATAATTTATGAAAATTTTCAATTGTTTGGTAGATTTCATTTAAAATTAAATCTATGAAAATTCTCAAATAATTTGATAGAATTCATGAATTTATTTTGTAAAGATTTTTATTTTTAATTTTGTTTTTTTAAAATTTTGTTGTTATATTTTTTCTGTTTTCTAGAAATAAAATTTTATTTTTTGCAGAACATTTAATAAATAATAAGTTATTCAATAAAATAAATAAGTAATAAAAATTAGTAAGATGATATAAAAATTGAAAATCAAATAAAATATAAAAAAAATCAAATCAAAAATTAAAATAAAAATAAAAATGCGATTGAGTCGGATCCAATTGTTGATGGTGTACGGATCTCAATCGGGTTACGCGTGGATCTGGGCTTGGTAAAACAACATCGTTGTGAAGCCTTATGAAAGCTAAGTTTTGCATTTTCCTTTCAGAAGTCCAGTGCTCTCTTTCTCTAACCCCAAAACGTTATAACCTCTCTCTAAAAAAGCCCAGAATTTCAACCAGAAATTGAAAAAATCTATCAATTTCTAAAAAATTGATAAGAATTTGATTGAAAAACCTAAACTTTGTCGAAAAATTTAATCGAAAAATTCAAATATTCATTCCAAAAACCCAGTTTTCCAAAAAAATTTAAAAATTCTCAAATTTCTCTAGATTACTTCAAAAACCCTCTAGAAATATAAACCTAATCCCAAAAACGAAAAATTTAATCAAAAAATTCAAATATTCACTCTAAAAACCCAATTTTCTAAAAAAATTTCAGAAATTCTTAGATTTCTCTAGATTACTTCAAAAACACTCTAGAAACATAAACCTAATCCCAAAAACCCAAATCTAAACCTAGAAACTTCAAATCAAACCCAGAATTTCCAAAAATCAAAATCCAAAAAATTTTCTACTATCTAAAAAATTTTTCAAAAAACATTGAGTTCACCTCTTCTCCAAAAATCAACCATTGTCTTATTCTCTAGAATTTTAGTCCAATTTATAGGCATCATTAAGAGAATCTTTAAGAAATGGACAGAACTAATCCAAGCTTAAATCTTAAGATTGGATTCTCCTTGAACCTCATTTTAGGTTTAGGTTCTTTGCTGATTTTTCTAAATCGAATTAAGAATCCTATGATTTGGTTCTGCATTGAAAACTATTAACTATTGAATTTCATTGATTTGGCTGATTCAAAGTTTCGATTTTCCAAAATTCTTGTCACCTATTAAACAAGAAAGAAAAAATAATAATAAAATAATAATAATAGTAATAATAATGATAATAGTAATAATAATGGTAATAATATAATATAACAAAATAATGATATAATATAATAGTAATGTAATAATAATAATAATAATAATAATAATAATAATAATAATAATATAGTATAGTAATGTAATACAAAAATAATGATAGTAAAAAAATTCGATTCGATAGACCTCCAACACAAATAGGTGTCTACAGCTGCTCATTTTTATATATCCTTATTATACAGAGATAATGCAAAGACTTAGACATCCACTCTATTTCAAGAATCAAGTCAACAAGCAAAAATAATTGAAACTGAGCCGTAAGTCAAGATAATAATTTAGACTGAGCTGAGATCAAACAGGTGATCAAGATTGTATCATGAATTGAAAAAATAAAATGATCTGGACTAAGCTAAGATCAAATCAGATGACCGAGATTGAGCTGTCAATCAAAAAAATAAAATGATCTAGACTGAGCTGAGATCAAAATAGGTGACCGAAATTGAGCCATAAGTAAAAAAAAAAATGATCTGAACTGAGTCAAAATCAAACGATTGGGACTGAGCTACAAGTCAAAAAAAATGATTTGGATTGAGTTATGATCAAATGATCGAGACTAAGCCACAAGTCTGAAAAATGGTATGGACTGACCCAAAATCGGATGATTGGGATGAAATCACAAGTCTAAAAGATGATCTGGATTGAGCCAAAATTAAATGACCGGGACTAAGCCACGATTGAATGATCAAGATAAAACCATAAGTTTAAAAGATGATATGGACTGAGCTAAAATCGGATGACCGAAATGAAACCATAAGTTTGAAAAATGATCTGAATTGAACTAAGATCGAATGATTAGGACAGAATCGTAAGTCTAAAAAAATGATCTGGACTGAGTCAAGATAAAAAAAGTGATAGATGATGATACAACGATGCAAATGTATATCATATCTAAGATAGAAATATGAACACAATGTGTGTAATGCTAATGTTACTAAATCAATACCATAAAGTTTCAATTACGGTAACAAGGTTCTTAAGATTCTACCATCTCATATTTTTTTTCAATTTTTTAACATCTCAAAACAAATTTTGTCAACCAATCTATGTCATTCTTCTCATTTGGTCATAACTCACAGATTATGTCACTCAATCTATCACTAAATTCATCACAGGGTCATCTTGTTTGCTCCTTATAAATCATTTTCTTAAGCTTCTTTCATTTATCTCATCTTGAATTTCTTTCAAAAGAATGAAAAACTCTTTATGAACATTGTTATTCATTTATTTGTCATCATTTAAATTAGTGATAAACATGATACATTTTTTTAGTTCATTCAAGGGATGTACATTTTGTAAAGAATAAGAAAAATGGGTTTTTATTATTGATAAAAATATGGTCGATAACAAATCAAGGGCATAATATTTTCACTTGTTCAAAAGGAATATCAGCATCCCAAAATAATGACTATTCAGATAATTATGAATTTTAACTTAGAATCCTCTTTCGAAAACACATTCCATTAATAGCTTTGGTCTTTAAGCCAATCATCATCCTCCTTATTGGGATCTTTATATGAAGTTATTTTTTTTGAGTTTTTATTTTTGCTTAAACCGTCTTTTTGAATTTTTAATTTAAGTTTTTCTTTTTTCTCATTTTTTCCTCTTTTTTGTTTTTTTTTTACTTTTTTTTTTTTTAATTTTTTTTACAGGCCTCTTGCTCATATTTGTTTTTATTTCTTTTTTCTTTGATTCATTAGTGACACTTTAATTAAAGTCTCAAACAATTCAATAACAAATCTGCCTTAATTCAACTCATGATTCTCTAATTTAAATGTTCATATTCGATCAAAATGAACTTTTAAGAGACGTAACATTGGTTAGGGTAAAGGGTTATGAAAGAAATGGATGAAACAAGCCTCAACTGTATTTGAAAAGTAATCAAATCAAGGATTATTTTTTCATATGGAGCACATTGGCATTTTGCCCAATCAATTTCTCCTTTATTTTTCTCTTTTTTTTCCTTTTTTTCATTATTTTTTAAGAAAAACTTAAGCACAAAAGGGTTTTACCCTTAAAATTACTAAAGATAAACAAACTTTTCAACTTTGTCCCTTAGTGTGGGGTGATCCTTGGTTAGGATTTTTCAAAAAAAATTTTCAATAAGCTCAAATGAGATAATAAAGAATAATTTTACTATCTTTTTTTATAGAAAAAAGATGACAATTTCTTATCTCGAACATAAATACTTTCAATGAATGACATTTATTTACTAAGAATAGACTTGTGAATGAACAATTGCAAAAATCATGTGTTAAATCACTTTTGAATTTTTTTTTTAGATTTATCTTTTTTATTCATCAGTCTCCATGAATCAACAATCTCTGTCTATCAATCAAATCATCATGAATGATATTTTCAAAATCAAATCTTGAATCATCGTTATGACTATCTAAACATTCATTATTTGGTATCAAATAATGGATATGAAAAAAAGGTATGAAAAAGTAAAAGTAAATAATGGTGATTCAAATAAAAGAAAAGTGTTATGAAAATGCATCAAATATATTATTTTTATTAAAATGATAAAAATAAGATGAAATCCAAGTACATAATAGAGATATATATTCTTAATAAGCCCTAAGATGATAATAAGCTCTATTTAGCCTCTTCAAAATCATGCTCTTGGATGATTGGGCAATGTGCTACCATTGATATTAGATGTTGTGTTTCCACCAGCGTCAAAGCTTATCAACTCTTCTTTAATTAGACTTTGCACTCTATGTTTTAAAGAAATACACTTTTCAATATAGTGACCAGTCGTCCCATAATGATAATCACAATAAGCAGTAGAATCATACCATTTGAGATAAAAAAGTTCAAGTTGTTTTACAGAAATGAGAGTAATCAAATGGTTTTTGTAAAGCTTTTGGTATAATTCTGTGTAGCTTATGAAAATGGGATCAAATGTAGGCTTTTTTCAATTCAAGATTCTCGTACATCACTTGTTGGGGTAGCTGGATGAATAAAAGGTCTAGTTATGGATGAATAAGAATGTCATATAATAGAAGCATGACTTATAATAGGATGATATGTGGGATAAACCGACTGAAAGTAGTTTCTGGATTACTACCTGTCGAAACTTATGGCTTAAATCTCATTTTTCTTTTTCTTAGGCATCTTTTTAGCAACAAAATATTCTTTTTTTTTAATTTACCACTTTTTATAGCATTTTCAATGATCTCATCCAAAATCACCATATCAATAAAATTTTTAATCACATTCCTTATCATCTTCTCATAGTATGGTGACTTTAAAGTGCTTACAAATAGCACTGTTATTTTTTTATCAGTGGTGGTTGTACCTGAGCAGTGATATCCCACCATCTTTGGGGTGGTTGTACCTAAGCAGCGATATCCCGCCACCCTTAGGCATACTTCTTGAAAGACTCATATGTTTTCTTCTTCATAGCTTGTAACGAAAGACGATCAAAAGTCATATATATGAAGTGACGATATTGGTTGATTAAAGATTGAGTCAAATCTTTTCATGATTTTATACAAATCCTGTCTAACTGAATATATCACCTTGCAGCAGACTAGATCAAGCTATCCTGAAATATATGCATGAGTAATTTTTCATTGCTGGCTTGTACTGTCATCTTACGATAATACATTATGATGTGTGTAATGAGACATTTAGTATAGTCATACTTCTCAAATTTTGATACTTTAAATTTTGAAGGAATTACAACATCTGATATCAAACAAAGGTTAGCAACATCCATAGAGCTATAGAAATCAATGCCTTCTACAACTCATAGTTTTTTCTTAATCATGCTCATAGCTTGATCGTTCTTAAAGTCTTTTAAAGGTACAATAGTTTGTAACTTCACTTTCTCTTTTGTCTTATCCAAATTAGGGATTTTGGTGGGCTCAATTACCTTTCCAGTGATGACAAAAATAATATAACTCTAATCATTCCCTTTACTATAATTTGGAAAAATGATTTGTTATGGTTAAAAATTTAAAATGGTCTGGATTTGATACGAACCAAAACCTAAAGGATATAGTAACTCAATATCTTTATGTGAGGTATCCTCTTTCACCTCTTTTCTTTTGTTTATCTTTTCTAAAGCTTCGAGGATCTTACTTAACTTTCCCTCTATTATCTTCAGAGCTTTTTTTAACATTTTAAAGCAATTTACACTATCTTGATCCATCTTCTTAGCTTTAGCCCGAATGTAATATTGGTGTGGAGCTATCCTCGAACCTTAATTTTATAATGTATAAATTTAAAATGTATAAAACCCTTAAATTATGCATAAGAATGAATGCAAAAATAAAATGTATGAATGCAAAAGGAGAATTTACCACATAAAAATTGTTATAAAAAAATTTTTTATTGAATTAAAAGCTATTTTTAACTAAATTCAATATTACATTCATGAAAAGTCTAGAACTACTAGGAAAAGAAACCCATAACTCGTCGATACTGGCTTTGCATTTCATTAAAAAAATCTATCAATTTTTAACCATGTGCTCCTATTGATGGCACTCTTACTTTTCATTTTTCAATCATTTATACCATGTCCTTGGCATTGTAAATAGTACAGTGATTCAATCAAGCAGAGATTGCAACTGGTTATATTTCTTCGCATATACTTTCTTCATTTGCTCATATTCTTTAGTCACAACCTTCATTTGTGCTCTGATTTCCATCACTACTCCATTTAGCATCTGAGTGTGCTTTTACACTTCAAGGAGCATTGCATCCCTTTCTTGTAGTTTTACTTGCAACTGTCTATTTTCTTGCAAAACTTAGGCCAATTCTTGATTAGTGGATGACCGTTTTATATTAAGGTCAATGCACAAACTCCTTCATCCATCCTTTTCTCATTCCAGTGTTTGGATTTTTTTTTTTAGCTTTTTGTTTATGAGCTTCAACTCTTTAGGCTCTTTTTTTAGGCCAGTAGAAGACTTTGCTAGGCTTTCCATGGATATAACTAAGATTTTCCTTGTTAAAAATTATTTTATGAAAAATATTCCTTATGAAAAATCTAATGATGTGAATGCATGATAAAAGAAAAAGGTTATGAGGCATAAAATAATACATAAATACAAAGACCAACATACATGATTAGTATACAAATATATACAAAAAAAGGCAATACATAATCTTTCAAGTAAGACAAACATTCAATCATGTGTCTTATTTAAGATTCTCTAACACAGGAGAAAGCATGGCTCTACCTATGGTTAGGCTTTTAAAGTTAACTATATGCGGTTTGGACTTCTTTTAAAGGGTCCCCAAATTATTTCTTACATCATTATTCATTATAGACTAATAAAGCACCTTGATCCTCGCCCGTCATAGACTACAAGTGAAAATGGTTCAATTTGAGTAGGAGTGTTTCGTAAGCCCATGCGGAGACATGAAATCTCACGAAGGCATAGGTACTTCACTCCCCCCTAAGAGTAGAGCTGGGATGAAGAGCTTTATATTATGTACATGCAAATGAATAATAGATATATACAATAAATAAACAAATATAAGCGATGAAAAGAAGTAAATAGGAAAGAAAGAAAATAATCCCAAATTTATTAGGCAAAGGCTTGGAAAATAAGAAATCATTTATTGGCTTGACTTTCGATTCTCCAGTGGAGTACCAAACTTTCATAACGTATAGATCCGTAGACCTACCACTAGACATGAATTAAAGGAGTTGCCACTAATCTTTTTTGTTTATGTGTGATTGACCATTTGATCGAATCTATCTACAAAACCATATTTAAGTTCGAAAGTGCGGTTACGCGTAAAGAAAATTATATCACTCTCACAGCGCCCATCCAAATGATGGTATCAGTTTAATTTCAAATTATCCAAGCTTTAAAAATATTTATGTTTTACCAAAATATTTAATATTAAAAATTAGTCTTAAAATTACCCCAATACTTTGGTAGCAATTTAAGATACTTATCTCACGACATGAATATTCATGGAGACTTGTGTCCCACTCTGAAAGGGCTCCGTCGTCGAATTTATTTTGTTCAAGAAAATTAGTAAAGTCCTCCAATAATTTGGTGGGATTTACTTTAAGGCAAATGTTTCAATAGTTTGGTGAGATTTTATTTGAAAATATTTATAAAAATTTATTCTTTGAAAAATTTCATTAAATTTCTCAATAGTTTAGTAAGATTTAATTTAAAAAACAATCATCTAATAGTTTAGAGGATAAAAATTATTTTTTCCATTTTTTGAAAAATGATTTATGGAATTTCTCAATAGTTTGGTGGATTCCATTTAAAATTAAATTCATGAAAATTTTTCAATAGTTTGGTAGAATTCATGAATTTATTTTGTAAAGATTGTTATTTTTAATTTTGTTTCTTTTAATTTTGTTGTTATATTTTTTTCTATTTTTTGGAAATAAAATTTTATTTTTTACAAAACATTTAATAAATAATAAGTTATTCAATAAAAGAAATAAGTAATAAAAATTAGTAAGATGATAAAAAAATTAAATATAAAATATAAAATCAAAATATAAAAAATCAAATAAAATTAAATCAAAAAATAAAATTAAAATAGAAAAAAAAACCTGTAATCGAGTAGGATCCAACTACGAGTGGCGCACAAATCCCAATCAGGTTACGCATGGATTTGGGCTTGGTAAAACAGTGTTGTTGTGGAGCCTTATAAAAGCAAAGTTTTGCATTTTTCTTTCAGAAGTTCATTGCTCTCTCTCGCTAACCCCGAAATTACTCTGACATCTCTTTAGAAAAGTCAGGAACTTTAACTGAAAACTAGAAAAACTCATTGATTTTTGAAAAAGTGACCAAAATCTAGCCAAAAAATCCAAACTTCACCGAAAAATTTAATCAAAAAATTCAAATATTCATAAAAAAAAAAACTTAATTTTCCATAAAAATTTCAAAAATTTTTAGATTTCTCTGAATTACTCCAGAAACCCTCCAAAATGTAAACCTAATCTCAAAAACCAAAATCTAAACCCATAAACTTCAAATCGAATCCAAAATTTTCAAAAATCAAAATCTCTTAAATTTCATACTGTACAAAATTTTTTTTCAAAAAACACCAAGTTCACCCCTCTCCAATAATCAACCCTTATCTTGTTCTTTGGAATTTTAGTTTAATTTATAGGCATTTTAGGAGAATTTTTAAAAAACAGATAAAATCAATCTAGACTTGAATCTTGAGATTAGATTTTACCTGAATCTCATTTTAGATCTCTTGGACCTCAGTTTAGATCAAATTAAAAATATGTGATTTGATTTTGCATTAAAAACCATTAACCATTGAAATTCATTGATTTGGCTAATTCAAAGTTTCGGTTTTTCAAAATTTTCGTCACCGATTGAACAAGAAAGAAAAAAAGAATAAAAAAATAAAATAAAAATAATGATAATAGTAATAATAATGATAATAATATAATATATATAGTAATATAATAATAATAATAATAATATAATATAGTATAATAATGTAATACAAAAATAATGACAATAAAAAAAATCAATTCGATAAATTTCGGACACATATAGATGTTTACAAGATTAATTACTAATAACTTGATTATGGCTCATAGGCAGCATAATTATATGTGATCGTCACTAATGACTCCATTTAGCAGTAATAATATTTGAGGTTTTTCTGCTTAATTAATTAATTAATTTCCATCGAAACCCATGTAATTAAGATACCTTGTCCGCTTCAAACTTGCTTTGCTAAATAATCCTGTATTGTCCTGTCCTTGCCTACTACTGTTGTCGGATGGAGACTTCGCTTCATCCTTTGGGTCATTACTCATTTCTCTACCCCGAACCTGCAGCCGATAGATTCCTTAATAACAGTAGTAGGTGATGTGCATATCAAATAACTAATCTAGTTTAGGCTTGAAAGGACAGTTAATTGCTTGTGTTTTAAGCCGATATATAATCAAAAGTTATAACTAATATTTTAATTTGGCTTCACTTAAATCTTAGAGATACTGTTATTGTTTTATAAAAGAGATCAAAATTTTAAAATGCAAAACTACGAAAGTAGAGCTTTAATTTTTATTTTTGTCGATTACACTTTTAAAAATAATAACATGAATTAATTTTAATAAATTTCGAGTTTATAAGTACACGTTTAACATAAGAAAATTAGCACATGAGATTTAGACTGACGTACTCAAAAAAAATTTAGTTCTCATAACAATCAAAAGTATAAAGCAGCTAACTCTTTTGAGTCTTCCTACAACGCAAGACAAAGCAAAGCAAAATAAAACACAGATGGTTCTAGAAATCAAACAAAGCACTGCTTTGAAAGTTTCAATCAACGTTAGTTGCGTTTCAGACCAGAAAATCTTAGAGGATTTTGGATAAATTTGCATTGCATTGCATTGCATTGCATTTTTTTTTTTTTTTGTAATTTAGATTTGCTTTGATACTTTTCATACCTCTAGCAATACAGAATCTCATTCTGCTGTGTTGAAGAAACGGAGATATTAAAGACTTGGGCTGGTATAAAAATATTAATGGCCCACCTGCCTACAAAATTAAACTCTATTCTTAAAAATGAAAAAGGAGTTTCTTTCATGGATCAAGAATGAAAAAGAAAACAAAATTATTACTGTGATAGAATAAAGGGCGGTGACCTGTGGTATCGTCACAATCCAATGATCCAAATGAGACTCCCCTTCGACCTGGAATAGTAGTAATTAGTAAGTCTAGTCTTGTTTATGGACAGTTGTTTGAAAAGTGGACAACCTAACTACTTTGATCACACGTGTGGCATATAAACCAACGAATAAGGCCCATGTGATGTGAACATCGTCTTTAACCAAATGCCAATGGATTCGGTTCCGTTTTCGGACATTCCGAGAACTTGGTTGAGGTTGAACAAGAGACAGACAGAGTCCGCAACCGCACATTCAATCTCTTTTTCTTTTTATTTGGATTATCTTGTCTTATTTTTATTTTTTTAAAAAAAATTACAAAAATCGAGGCTACAGAGTCATTAATCTAATAATATATTTAAAAGGTTTTTTTCGTTAATTATCCGATAATTAGTCAAAACTCAACACCTGACCATTCAAAGCAGCGACTGCGGCTGCACACATGCAGCTTACTGGATTCTTTCTGTCTCATTTTCTGCCATTCTTTCTTTCTGTCTTTCTGATACCGAGAGGCTCTTTTCCATTTTCTACCTTTTTTAAGCGGCCCAAGTCTTTATAAAGTTATTGATCTCGATGTCATCTATTGGACTGTTACATCCATTCATCAAGCAAAAGATAAAATATATATAATAAAATTAAATTTCAAGGGTATTATTACCTAAATATTTTACAAATTTCTCAGAAATAAACCTATTGAATTCCTTCCTTTCTAATATTATAGAACATACGTTACAGATTTCTTCTGTCTGTCACATTTCCTTGATGAGCATCTTAATTCTTAGGCAAGAATACAACATTAATAAAAAACCTAAATTAAATAATGCTTGACAAATGGGGAAATACATTATCATCTTTTTACCCTTTTCTAGAAGAAACCACTAGACACTCCAACAAGTATTATACAACAATTCAAACACCAAGACCTAATAGCACTTAGAGAATCTTTCAGTAGTTATTCTCAAATGGTGGAGCTGGGGGCCTCCGATGACCTCTCCTGTCTAATGCAGAATATGGATTCCCTCTCTGTTGTTGATTACCCATTTGCTGTTGGTTGCTGCCATGCTGTTGATTGCCCCCGTGTGGCTGGCTCCATCTTTGCTGATAATCTCCCCTCTGATGATGATGCAATTGGTTACCTCTTTGTTGCTGATGCTCATACCCTCTATGAAGGCCCTGGTTAAATCCACCTTGCTGATACAGGCCATACCCTCCAGAAACATTCCGGTTGGCCTGCGGAGCCATTCTACCACCCCACTGCTGAGAACTACCATTTCCAGGTGCTTCATACGTCTGGTTGCCATCATAACAACCCGGAAAAGATGTATAGGGACCAGCCTCACTTGACATTTGTGCCATAGGCATGTGCCTTGATCCACCATCCTGATGATGGATCGAAGGGTAGTGCAAATTATTGGCAGTTGCTTGGTCATTTCTTGTGTAGTGATAGTAGCTGTTGGGAGGACGCAAAGGAGGATTCTGAGGTAACGGGTAACCTACACTAGAATAATCTTGCCCAGGAGGAACCATTCTAGGCTGTCCCTGGTTAGGAAACCCATAATTTACATAGGAATTGACTGGTGGTATATAGGGAGCGGTGGCAGATGATGGTGGTGGAGCCTGCATGTTATTACTGAACCCATTATGATCTACCTTCAACCGTAAGCTATTAGTAATAAGTCTGTGAGATGCTTCCCGGCCAGAAACAGATGCAGGAGGGTTATGCCTGAAATGAAAAGCAAAAATATTGTAAACAGTTAATAATTGTTTTCTCACAATAAAAGACATGCGCTATGGCACGAAAAACATTCAAAAGAAAAAAATATATACGATCTTTTGCACATTGACCTTTCCATCAGATGACCAGATGCAGGCAACCTTCCATTTTCCCAAGGTCTCCTCCCAGAATCTTCATGCCATAACACAGGTTCAGGTTTTAAATCACTGAATTGCACCATCTGTGACGCACAATGTTGAAAAATATCAATAAAAGTAATATGACTAAATCAACCATGCTAAGCATTTTTTTTCTCATTTGTTAGAAGATTGCTAATACAAAAATCATCCTAACTTTTTTTTCATCCTTTTTGGTGTGTTTTTGTGGATAGAACAAGCCTAACATTGTTTTATACTAAAAATTTGATTCTTGCATGACTTTTTGAGGATATTGCACAGAAGCATGTGGAGACTATTTTCCAGAAAGGGCCCCGATAATGCCATCCAGAAGTTCTTGAGTTTGCCAAGCAAGAAACCTTTATGAGGAATATGTTTAAGTCGGCTGTTTCAATTGGTCATATCTCATACTCACAAATTTACAAAATTAGCTTCAGCTACAATACCAAAACCAGATTACTTCAATGATACAACCAAAAGATAAGTTCAGATGTTACAGAACAGGGCAGACTAGATCAAATTACTTACAGGTGAGACAACATTACTAAAAAAGAAATTAATAAATACACACACACCCCATTAAGCAGAGAACTACAACTGCTACATACCTTGGGAGGGAATGTAACTCCGGCCGGAGGACGGGTAATATGTTTATGAGCTTTTGGAAGTCTATATATACAACATCTGGAAAAGCAGGCATCCAAAAAGCATTAATGTATCTTCATTTAATAACCAGTCCCATGCATATGATCAATAAATTAGTAGAGCATCAATAATTGAAACTTACATGACTTCATTGGCCAATATATCTTCCATGTCCTTGATTGGAGACCTGAATATAGGAGGGTGGGTGTCTCCAGCACAAGGAGATATGTAACCATTCATCCCATCACTGCAAGCAGACCTAAATAAATCAGAAAAAAGTGGGACATGTCTTAAATTCACCATTAGAATGCATAGTAGTCAAGACAGCTTGAATCCTAAATTCTATCACAAGACCATCATTCCAAACAAGCATGCCAAACTATGTCATGAATATGAATGTCTCAACAAACAATGATACAAACATACGACACCTGTCTGCATTTGTGTTAATAGACAGCAAAAGCAGCATACCAACCAGAATTAAGATTAAAAGGAATAATACTAGAGTATAGAGCACAACTAGCCAGAAATACCAAAACCATAAACCAGCTTGTAGCTTCTATCATGACTAACAAAAAGATATACATACCAGCATCAACTTTCCCTTCCGCAAACTTGCTATTTGAATCATGTGATGAAAGAATGCAATCAACATAACTAAGATAGAACATCAACTACAAACCAACAATTTAGACATTACAATAGCTTTAAAACACCTGGCAAAATGAGAGAGCATTGAAACCTCTATAATTGACAATGAAAAGTAAGAACCACCGTATCCTGCAGAAGCTGTATTTTTTATCTCCATAATGACAGGAAACCATCAATATAGATATTTCGTAGTGCCAATTGATAGTACTATTAAACTGTAAAAATTTTCCCATCATAATAAGGCACAAATCCCCAATTAAATCCTAGCAGCATTGCAGTGTTTTCAAAGATCAATATTAGAGTAATAAAATTCAACAGACTACCATTGTTTTAACAACAGTCCAAAATGGCACTTAGAATAAATCATAAAAAAAGACGGGGGAGGGGGCACAATCATAGCAATATGAATGTACGATGATTAAAGCTTTCCAACGCACCTCAAATCAGGTTTGACTTCCTCCTTGACTTCAATTCGTTGCCTTTCTGTCAATTGTTTACAACGATTATCAAGAGAAAAGATTTGCTCCGACAGACGGTGTGATGCTGCCACAAAAAGCATGTCATACATTTCACTGTTTCTCCGTGCTTCTTCATCCTGCATAAGACTGTAGCATTTAACCAACATCGCTAAAAAAATTCAAGCAGGAACATATAGACACTAAACAAAATGAGAGAGTAGAAGACACTCATGAAATGATGACTTGATTATAGTGCCATACCGTCAACGTATATTCTATCTTTGCAACCTCTGCAAGAAGCCGCTCTTCATCAATGAAAGGCAATTTTGCAATACCCTTCAGAAAGCAACAACAAATAGACCAAATTTCCACTTCAGTAAACCAAAGACTTTCAATAAACCACTTGGCATATGAAACTAAACCAAATGAGAGTAAAAGATAAACCTACCTGCCATGAATACCGCTTTCCATTCATGTCAACTTC
The DNA here is from genome assembly GCF_002303985.1 of Durio zibethinus. The sequence goes on from NW_019167826.1 coordinate 1,121,265, forward strand.
AAAATCTGATAGAAAGAGCAAATTCAAATTTCAGGTCTTATGGAAGAAATTAAGAAGAAATATATATAATGCCTGTCTGCTTAGCAAAATTGCATACCAGTCGGATAAAAATCAATAATGGGTGAATTTGGATCGGTCATCAATTCCCTATATTGTTCAGGAAGTGCATGGGAACTGCAAGGGAAATATATTACTAGTATCCTACTGGCTTAGAAACTTACAAAGAGAACAAAGTTGGAACAAGAATCAGTACCTTGCAGCAGGAAAAACCCCCAATAACTGATTGAATGGTTTGAAAGGGGAGCCCAGCTCAAACTGAATATCTAGCTGACCAAGATCCTTTAGATCAGATGCAAATGGTGCATAATGATAAGGATAAAACCTGAAACAACAAAATTTAGTGGCAGTACAGTGGTAACTCATAGAATGATGTCTATTAAAGTAGAAAGATGAGATCCTGATCAACAAATCATTCTCACCAAAACAAAGCACAATGAGGCTGAAAAAAATTCAACTCAGTAATCCAAAAAGGAATACGATGACTGATTCTAAGCACAAAATTAGAATATCCACTATGAATGATTCAAAAATAAACCACAAGCTGATAGATATAACATGAGAGAAAGCATCACCATATCACTAAATGCTCAACAAGACCAATAAAAACTTATAAAATTCCAACATCACTGACCCCAGAGGGGTCAGTGAATAGAGAGGGATCCAATCCAACAGAAGTATCCATATAAACCATTCCAGAGGGGAAAAATAAACACAAAAAAAACCTGGTCAAACTTCTCTTTACAACCAGTTCTAGAAAAAGAGTAAATGTAAAAGAAACTCACCATCTCCAAGAACAAACCCCCTCATAGTAATAGTGCATGACCCAACATAGGCCTTCAGTGAACTTCAAAACCTAAACAAAAGAAGATCCAGCATTTAAGATTATCAGAGAAATAATTCAAAAACATAACATACAATATCCTCAAAAAATTCATGAACTCACAACATCTTTTCGTATTGCTTCCATTTCTTCTGGAGTTTTTGCCGAAAACTTTTCTTGATAATACCTTTCTTTCCACCCTGGCTCTCCCAGTTTAATCTAACAAGAACAAACAAATAAGCAGCTAAGATACTTACATATAAGCAGAGCTAAGATACCTAAGTCATGGACTAAAACAGCAAACAAATTCTGAGAAGAAAAGAGAGTGAGAAACAATAGAGCTTTTTATAGTAAGGCCGCATGCTGCATCAGAGCATGCATGTTTTCAACAGCCAAAAACTTGAAACTATTAAACTAGGTCAAGCACATTCAATTTTACATATAATTACAAATTAATATGTATTATTATCCACTTGGTAGAGGTAAGAGGAGTGGAGGCAGGATACAATTTGAAAATTGAAACAAAAAATAATTTCAAGCTAAGTTTCTAATCTCACTACTGCCTATACCCAAATTATTGGTAGAAACTGAATAAGAAAATCATAAATTACTTGTGAATAGATAACATCATATTCAAACCTTGTCTTCCTCATGATTTTTGGAGTTAAAAACATCAGCTTTGTCACGGATCAACTCCTTAAGTTTAGCTTTCAATTCTTCTTTGTTCTCATGTACCTGATGCCAATGGGAAGAAAGAAACAGCATAGTAAGTGCCATTATTCTAACATAAAACAGTCTATTAAAAAGATAAAGCAGAATAGTTGATACTCTCTTAACTCCTTGCCAGTAAGGCCCATACAAAATCATAGGTTAGCCCATGTAATATGAGTCCTAAAAAATGGCTGAAGGAGTCAGAATTACATTAAAGTGCCTCTCCTGAAGGAGGAAAACATACATCTGTTTCAATACTATCCTCTGCTTCAACAATAGCAGCACCGATAGTCCCCCCTGAATATGTGCGTCGCACTTTTTGTGGCCGGCCAGAGGATTCATTACCATTACACTCCATTGTTTGCTGAAATGGAGCAGGTGAAGGGCCCGAGGCAAGACGGGAACCATGAAATCTAGCAACTGGAACCAGAGAATCAGGTTGAACTTGAGGCTCTGCATCATCTCCTCTTCTAGCTTGTACCTTTTCACGCTTGATTCTTTCCGCTTGACGCTGTATGATACCACCATAGAACAAATTACTACTGATTTCTTTTACCGGCTCAAAGGATGAGGAAAGAAGTAGAGTTCAAATATAATACATTTATTCCAAGAATCCTCAAGTTAAACGCTTCATTTAAGGTGCATATAGAGTCATAGACACATTGAAGGTTCAATGGCCTACACTCTAGTTTTAAAACTATAAAACTGCTAAGAGATAATCTTGACTCAAAAGTTATTCAATTACACAATAGGTAATCTTGCCTCTGAAAAATAATAGACAAAGTGGGTTAAAATCATGATAGTTTAACTTTACAAGAGTTGGGTGATAATCTCATCTCTTGCACGACCAATGAAAGAAGATTGAACACATAATAGATACCACACGCAACATAAAATTAAAAAAGGAACACCAAACCACAAGGCAAGACCCCACCCTTTTTTTAATGAAAAATGAAACTCAACCATGAGCAAGTTTTCCGGAATAAGCGATTTTTTTTATATTGATCCTGAACTCAACATACCTGATGCAATCGTGCTCTTTTCTGGAATATTTTATCTTCATAAGATCCCACTGCCTGGATAAAATGCTCTACCCTGCTCAAATTTGGCTGAAATAGAAACCATCCGGTCAAAAGCGTTAGTGTACCAGATGAGATTTGATGATAGGAATAATACATAGCCAACACAAATAAGAATAACAGGCACCTGGCTTCCATTGGTTAAATAACCACCCATTGATCTAAATTCCTTCTTGTATACAGCTATTAACAAGTTGATTGCACCCTGTAAATTAACAAATAGAAAAGAGAAAGCTTCCTATTAAAACATCAGTTTCTTATGTGAAATCTAAAGTTTCCATTCACAAAATCATTATAAAAATATAAGCTAACAGAAGAAAAATTACTTCAACCATATACAAACCTCACGAATCTCTAGTGTAGGCATATGAGGTAAGAAATCATTGCCAACAAAGAAGCACATGAATATAAAATCATCCACAATGCGTTCTAAGTCAATTTCAGAAGGAAGATTGGGGATTCTCATCTCATATTCCAGATACTCCCTAAGTGTCCATATGTTTAGAAACTGCAAAGATGAAGCAAATAACAAGTTACAATCTATGGAAAGATTTTATTATAATTATTTCAAAAGTAAATTCAATTTAAAACTTACCTGGTATGGCTTTCTGGCCGCAGCTTTTCCATCATCTTTCTCATCAAATTCTCCAGCCTTCCGCTTTGCCTTTCCTTCACAATTTGCTGCTACATGGCCCATCTGACCACATAGGAAGCATTTATCTTGTCCAGGGGTGAAGACAATCTGAAAGCATTCCATAAAACCTGTTACTTATGGGCCAAGAGGGAAAAGGATGATAGAATACCCAAACATTCTTACAAAAAAATCATTTAACTTGTAAGATCCACTTATTCCTAGAAATAAGTAAAATAATCAACCTAAGATAGTAGTTACAAAATAAAAGAAAAACAGATCAGACAACATTTCAAGCAATCTATACCCCAAAAAATACAGATATCTGGAAGTTGAAAAGATTCAAACCTCACGAAGAATTGAAAAGTGAACTTCATGAGTGGCCAAGGCCAACATAATTAAATCAGCGTCCTGTCAAGTGCCAGCAATTAGCAGAGTACATGATTTTAGTCCAGTAAAGTTGGTCAAAGAAAACAAACAGAACAAACGCAAAAATTTAAATAGAAAAATTGAAATCCAAGATGGAAATAGTGAAAGGAGAAATATACCAAACCATATAGGCAATGGCGTGTGTTTGGATCAAAACCAGGAAGGTTCCTTTGAAGCCGTATATATGACATAATTTTATGTTCTCCTTCACCAGGAACATTGGCATCAGATAGAATAACCTTCAAAAAAGATGAAAATAAGAGAAAAGGCAAAAACTCTGCACCATGTCAAAATAAAGTGAAAAAAAAAAGGAACCATAACATCGATACTACCTTGATATTTTTCCATCCAGGGTCATAATTTAATCTAAGGTGGATATAGTACTGCAAAGCAATTGACAGAACAGCCATAAATGGAGTGCCAGGTGTAATAACATTTGAATCAAAATTCTGTGATTCCTCTTTAGGAGGAAGCCTTCTGCCCTCCCTCTCAAACTCCTCTCGAAGTCGTGCTTCTTCAGCTGCCTGCAAAAGGAAAGTTAACAAGAACAAAATTATTACCAAATTGGCTTCTTTTTTTGCGACAATTTCTTTCATTAAAGTATGGGAGATATGAAATATCTATACCAACAAAATCTTTAAGACCTACCATTTCATCCATTAGGCAAATTAGCATAAGAAACAAACAAAAATAAAAAACCCAAGCATCGATAAGATAACATACCGCCTCAGCAGCATCTTTTGCTGCTCTAAAACGCCTAGATCGCTGTTGGTTCATTTTAGCCCGAGGGGCAACGCCATCTACCGTGTGTTTCCAGATAAAAAGTTAGTATCATCAGATAAATATAAGTACACTTTATCTGCATGTCAAAAATATCAACACATCTTTCAGCCTAAGAGAAGCACTACTCACCAATGGCCATATATAAAAGCTTTCGAGGGCGAACCATAACAAACAATCTATCAATGTAATCAAACATGCACTGAAATACTTCATCAAAAGTTGTAGGCGAAGGCTGCATGAGAGGAAATCAAATTAACCAAATTACATCCATTCTAACAATCTCAACGAAATATAATACTGAAAATTTTAATGTGTTGAGAGGGTTACTCTGTCTTCGGGGTGAAAACAAGGATGAATGATCCCGTTCATGTCGAGATAAAGATTATCGAATTCGAGTCTATTAGGGTTAGGTTTACTCGTATCCACCGGAATCGAGACGCCATCGATCACCACCGCTTCTTCCTCGATAACATCCACCACAACTAGCGGGTACTTCTCCGCTAACCATCTGTAGAAGGCTGGAACACCCATTGCCAATCGTTGCCAATTCCAATCTCTCGCGGATCTCTAATAAAATCGACCACAATGACGAATCCCAAACACCAACCCTAACCCTAAAATTGACAAATATGTGAAATAAGGGGAAAAAAATCAGCTAGCTTCGCGTTTTATTTATTGCTTCAGCCTTCTGGCCTCTTTGTGGATCTGTTTGGCAAAACATAGAAATAGGGCAAAGGGATTAGTGATGGGACAATAATGCCCCTATGAAATTTGGGAGAGAAGCGGGAGAGTTTAAGAGGGATAGGGGTGTTTGTGCCTTTATACTTAGGTTGGTTTAGATAATAGTTTTTTTTTTTTTTTTTGGATTTATACACTCTTCGCTCGGCTTTGACTCGAGGACTTAGAAGGTGGCAGTGAGATGATTGCGTGACAGACCAAAATATCGAAGGGTAGATATGTGGATTTGGAGGTGGGGCCCATGGTTTTTTATCTGAATCAAACGGTATCTTCGTTGTCTGTGACATTGGTGATTGAATTGATGTAACCAATTTTAGAGGAAAATTTATTTTTGTTGTAATAAAAAAACTCCTAGCTTTATAAATATTACCGGTATTTATTTTGGCAAATGGGGCAGATCTAAGTAGAATGCCCAATTTATTAAATGCTAAAAATCTCACATTAATCACATCTATATTATATAAATTCTAAAGGAAATTTTATTAGTAAAAGTGTAAGTTTAATTTGTTTTTATTATTATAAGAATTTAAAATACGTAGAGTGGGTTCAAACTAGTGAACTACAGACTCATAAAAAATAAAAATAATATGCATTGTGAATTGCAAAAAACTGTTTTCTCTTTGAATTTTATCGTATTATTTGTAATAAATATCAAATACCATATAATAAAGTGTCAAGTATGTACAATGGATGATAATTTATTTTACGATGTTCAATTATACTTTACAAAATTAAAATAATAAATACGATGTTCAATTATATTTTATAAAATTAAAATAATAAATACGAATAAAGGGAAAAAATGAGTACCGGCAAAATCAACGAAAAAAATTTTGCACCTTTATTTATTTGAAGTTGTCAATTGATCTGATCAACCTGGCCAAGCAAAATGGTATGTGTAAAACATTATTAAAGAAATGTCCAAATAAAAATTTTGGGATGCACCTGATGACTTCAACATTTAAATGAGAAAAAAAAATAGTGAAAACACATGAAGTAGTTAAGTGTAAGAGTAAAATAAAATTTATCATATGATTTACATTATTCAAATTAATTTTAATACATTTATACTTTATTTATTTGTGAGCAAGACTAGATTACAATAACTGACATATAGATAATATCTTTGAAACTTGTTCAAATATATATTTTTTTAATAAATATCGTAAGCTTAATTTTATCTTAAAACTTCAAATTATTGAAGTATTGGTTTTAATTACTTTTAATTAAACATCACTCTTTCACAGTCATAATGTTTATTTTTATGGTATATTGTTTTATTCTTCTGTCCCATTAATGTGCACTTGATTGTTTAAGAATCAAATATTATACATGCTAGTCGAAGGTTTGGTTTTTTGTAATACACGCAGTTCAACCTTTTTTAAACGGTGGAGCCCAGAATTATTGGGTCATGATTGGGCTACGAGTTACTTTCCACCTTTTTAAATGGGCCTTGTTAGCCCGTACTCGTTTTTACTTCTGAATCTAAAGCCACTGGTCTGGTGCATCCCACCGGTACGCCACCGTAGACCGGCAACCAACTGCCGTCCACAAACACGAAAGTCGAAACGAAACGAGTGAAAGAGGCAAATGTGTGGATCTCTTTCCCAGGCAGAAGCTCTTTCTTCCACCACCAACACCAAAGACGTTCGCCAATTTTAAAGCCTCAACTTTTGTTGTCCCCAGTTTATTCGGATCTCACTGTACTTCTCTAACAGGTTATTCTTCGAACCAACTCTCACAATCCCGACGATCATGTCTCTAACAATTAAAGCACACTTCACTTCCACCGCTTACCTTAATTTCAGGACCAAAATCCGACCAAAGACGATTTACCATTTTAACCCCTTAACATCAACTTCTAACAAACTGAAAAAAAATGGAAGCTCCGGCTCAGTCTTCTTCGACTTCCGTGATCAAGAGCTCGTTGATCGAGCCAGATGGCGGGGTCCTGGTCGATTTGGTTGTGCCAGAGAGTGAAAGGGAAGCGAAGACGGTTGAGGCTGAGTCAATGCCGAAGGCGAGGAAGATCGATGTGGAGTGGGTGCATGTAATTAGTGAAGGATAGGCTAGTCCTTTGAAAGGGTTTATGAGGGAAGATGAGTATTTGCAAAGTTTACATTTTAATTCTTTGAGAATGAAAGATGGGTCTATTGTCAACATGTCACTTCCCATTGTTTTGGCTATTGATGATGAGACTAAGGAGGGAATCGGGTCTTCTTCCGATGTTGGGTTGGTTGGGCCTGGCGGACACTTGATCGCCATTCTCAGGAGGTTCATACTTTTTCTAACCTCTTTTTTATGGATATGTTTTATTACATGCATGTGACAATCGACGTTGTATATTTAGATAATCTAATCTTATTTTTAGTATTATTATTGTTATTATTTTCTGGTTAGATTTTAAGTTTGTGAATGAAAGTTAGAAAAAACCTTAACATATAAGCTTGGTTTAGAATTTCGGCTCGTTTAATTTGATCTATTATGTTAGATAAGCATTCAAGGAATCTTGTTGGTTTATGTGCTTAATTGCTTGGTTTTTGATATATTTGTCATTTGTATCATGCAAGATAAAATTTTACTGGCAAGTTTTCAAACCGGTTAATCTAGTGTTGTTGAAAATAATTTTAAATGTTACTATACTTTTATTGCAGCATTCAAGTATACAAGCATAACAAAGAAGAAAGAATAGCTAGAACATGGGGAACAATTGCACCAGGATTGCCGTACGTTGAGGAAGTCATTACTCCAGCAGGAAACTGGCTCATTGGAGGTGATCTGGAAGTTTTAAAAGCCCATCATGTATAATGATGGGCTTGATCACTACAGACTTTCCCCCAAGCAACTCCGGAAAGAATTTGATAGGCGCAAGGCTGATGCAGTTTTTGCTTTTCAGTTAAGAAACCCTGTGCATAATGGACGTGCACCATTGATGAATGATACTCGGAGACGACTTTTAGAAACAGGTTTCAAACATCCAATCCTATTGCTTCATCCTTTAGGTGGTTTCACCAAGGCTGATGATGTGCCCTTGGATGTTCGGATGGAACAACACAGCAAGGTTTTTCCCATCATCCCTCTTTATAGCCACTAATAATTTTATCCAGATTAAGGATAATTGCATTAATGACACGATATGTGCACACTCTTTAATGCATATGTTCTTCATAGCTCTGAATTTGAGCTGAATCTATGATGTTTTTCTTGTATGGTGTTTAGCATTCAAATAAATGAATTCTTTTCGTATTGAAACTTTACAATTTCTGTAGGGATTAGCTTCTCTGTTAGAATGACATGCATTTTGGAACTAAACCTAATAATTTTATTATGATATTGGAAATTATAGTTGAATTTCACTTATGTTCAGGTCCTTGAAGATGGAGTCCTTGACCCTGAGACTACCATTATGGCCATGTTCCCATCACCTATGCATTATGCAGGTCCAACAGAGGTACAGTGGCATGCCAAGGCAAGGATAAATGCTGGGGCTAATTTCTATATTGTAGGTCGTGATCCTGCTGGTATAGGTCACCCAACACAGAAGAGGGATTTGTATGATCCTGATCATGGGAAAAAAGTGCTAAGCATGGCTCCTGGCTTGGAAAAGCTTAACATTTTGCCATTTAGGGTAGGTAACGTATATGCTGGTATAACATTAATTGTAGTACTATATGCATTTATCATATAAAAACTCGACTAAGTATTCTTGATTGATATTTCAAAAGTTTATATGGGTTATGCCACACTTTTGATAGATCTTTGATGTATGAAAATTAATCCCCTTAGTGAGAGTATTATCAAATGGTAACTCAAATTTTTGCAGAATATACAATCTGATCCTTTCTAGTAACTCTCAGCTTAATTAATCTTTAACAGATGGCAATAAGCAGTGCCATAAGAGAAACTTTTACCACTCAACGGGAATGCATTTTGCTAAAATGGTGCCTTTTATTTCCTTCTTGCACTCATTTCCCTGAATTATGGTCTGCAGGTGGCCGCATATGACACAGTGGCAAAGAAGATGGCATTTTTTTATCCTTCACGTGCCAAAGATTTCCTCTTCATATCTGGAACCAAGTTAAGTGTTGGATTTTCTAGATTTTGATGGTGTTTCAGGCTTCATCATTTTATAACAATCATAAGTCTTGTGCAGAATTACATATTAAACTAAATTGATGCTTGTTGTTGAGTCAATTAGTCTTGGTTGTCACTTGGTGCTCAAATCTACCTTCACATATTGCTTTTGAGATTCTGCAGTGGAAGGTTACTAAGGGAAAAGGGGTCTACTTAGAAACTTATTGGATTTAACTTTAGTTCTTTAATTTGTATTTGGTTACAAAAGAATATTACGAACTGGTTAGAAACAATTCATTACATTTCATCTGAAAAAAAATAAATTGGTGAAGAAATTTATGATGATGAGGGTCTATGACATAGTGTATGGCTGTGATGGTAGTTTCACAAGTTTATAGTCTATGATCTGGCTGCATATATTGAGAAGTTCAGATTGTTCAGTACTTATAAACCTTACATTCATCCTCGAAACATCTTCCATTATTTATAATAATTCTGACTCTGGATTGGATGCCCATGTCTACTACGAAAACTTCCCCTAATATTATCCTTTTTTGGTAAGCATCAATATTGACGTCGAAATTTTCTGTATGACTGTTTGAAATGTTGAACTTACTTTCACTGGCATTTCCAAGTCGTAAATAATTTTGAAATGTATTGCTGCAGATGCGAATTTATGCAAGAACTGGTGAGAACCCTCCTGACGGTTTTATGTGCCCTGGAGGATGGGAAGTCCTTGTCAAATATTACGGAAGTTTGCAAGCAGAGGAGACAAAACAGCAGCCAGCTGTTCTATCTTCTTAGATGCATAATTTAATATTTAGATTTTGTAGCAAGTTTATTACAGCAACTGAGGAAAGAGTGCTATGGTTTCAATTTGAGCACTACTCAGATTTCAGCCTAATTTCAGCAGCTCCGGTAGTTAATTTCAACATTTCGAAGCATACTTTTATGCTTTTGGTATTGCTGCTTTAATCAAATCATCCACATCAATGCGGTTTGATGATGGGTTTCCACTCATCTTGGGCTCGCCCATCTTAACAACAACTCCCATCCGAACTAATTTTCGACCTAAAACAAAGGTACGAAGGATACGGGCCTTATCTCCTGCTCTATCCCTGACATGTGGGGGCTATAAAATTTAGCCATAGTCATAATTTTCAGCAAGCAAAACGTCTGACTTCTAGGTCTCCCCATGGCGCAATTACTACTTACCCAAAATTCATCGAAACTCCAATGTGCATCGTTAGGACGTCCCCTCCCCTGGCCCATACACAACAAATCATCCACCCAGCTGGCTTGGACCCCCTCCAATTGAAGGTTGCTCCCTGAAATGGGATGCAAAACACCAACAGATAATAACACAGTTGTGTAGTAGACCATCGTACAAAACATGAAATTTATTGTTCCCTTCATCTTACACAATACATGTGCTTCCATCTCTGTTTAAGGTACATCCGTAAGTCCTTGGCGTTCCGGATCGATTCATGGCCTTAGCTGTAAAATGGGACCTTCCCCTTCTCTTTTCATTTAAGATTAGGTTTTCAAATAGTTTATCCTTTCAATTTCCTTGGTTATGTATGGTTTTCATAAATGGTGTCACATTTGAAATTCCATGAATATATATGGTCGAGCTGGTTCCTTAATTAGAATAGATTGGGTAGGCTATTTGCCTCTGGTTTATCAAGTATTCCTTTATGTTTATAGATTTGTGAAGTCGGTCTATCTTTTTCTTGACGGTTTGGAATATGTTTATTGCTGTCTATATATATACATATATATTTATATTTATGTTAAAAGTTTGATCTCTTTCCATGCAATTTGCTTTCTCTTAAGATCTTAATTTCCCCATTTTTGCTTATCTGAACCACATGCTAAATAGGGATTTCAATGAGTAAGATAGAGCATTACCCATATCCATCTTCATCAGTAGATTTTTATATTATATCAATTATCGTATTCATATTCAATGAATATTTTAAATTTATCTCTATCTCCATCCTCACGAATATTTAACGAGTATGGATAATTCACATATCTTTGACTTTTTTAAAAAATAAAAACTAATTTTAAAAAATTTATTTTTATCTTGTATATTTAAGTGATTTTTTAATATATATATATATATTTCAATAAAAATATATTATTTTTAATTAATTTAAAATAATAATTTATATTATTTAATAAAAAATCTATTTACTAAATATATATATAAATATGTAAGATACGAGTACTTAGAGTACTTATATTATTCATCTTTATTATCATATTTAATAAAAATTTAAAATTATATTTATTTTCATTTTTATACTCACAATATAATATATATCATTATCTCATTCAGATATAAAATCAAATTCTTAATTGATTATGGGTAATATTGATATATCTAATTTTAAATATGATTATTTATGGATTTTATATATATAAATATATATATATATATATATTTACACTCCACTCATTAAACAAATTTCAATCACTGAACATGGTGTCAGTTCCTTTGAAAAACTGCACGCCATCATTTGGCCCATGAGTTCTGCCTTCTGTTCAATCCTTCGATCATTTTATACTGCTAAACAGGAAACCAAGTTACCATACCTGGTTGGAAATAAGAGAAAATTTTACATAAATACACCTTCTTTGTCTTAAATCAAAGCACGTTTGCTCTCAAACATTAAAACAAGGAGCTTGTAACATTAATTACGTAAAGAATTCATCTACCATCAATGTACTAATATATATTGTTTTTTTTTTTTTTGGAAACAATATATATAGCTAAATAATATTGTGTGATTTAAACGGGGCCAGGGAAGATATACAAAAAAGGGTACAGTGCCAGAATGTAACGTACGTAGGTAGCTGTAACAAAGCATTAAGTAGAGCACGAGTTGGGTAGAACCGAATACCGGATCTGGCTCTTTCTGGACCTCAGAACATGGGGGAGAGAGCCCTGGATCATAAGAAGGGGTAGATATGGAAGAGAGACAAGCGGTTCTCATTTAAGTTCAAATTTATTTCTGATTATGACTAAGCTCATATTTGGTAGTTCTTTTGCTAGCCTAATTCAAGGACCACCATACCAAAGTCCATAAAAATCCATGTACCAAGAGATCTTCAAGAAAAGAACTCTTTCGTCCTCTTTTTTTTTTTTTTTGGTTTCGAATTAATCATATTGTCATTAGGAAGTTGGGACTATTCTATTTACTTGACTCTGGTATGTATTAACTTAACAGCAATAAATTAATTTACCTATCTTCTACCCTAATCCATTTGATAAATGATAAGAGAAAGTTGGTCGAAGATTCACTTTGGGGTTTCTACAAGGACAATGAAATAATAACTTCACTTTATAGGGCAGATATTAGCTGTCTGCATCTGGCTGCTGGAAATTTATCTATGTAAATTCATGCACTTACCGCAACAAACGATTGCTTCAAAATGATTGGTTGAAGTGACGATGGGGTTATATGTGTTTGGAAGCGCCAAAGTCTACGATCTCTTCTGCCATTAATTTTCAACACTGTGGTCCAGTGGGACATTTTTATGCCTAATGTCTATAGAAATAGCTCCAAACATTTATTCCCAAACTTTAACATAAGAAAACTTTGGTCACATTTTATTGAGAGTACTCGATAGTGTGTAACTATATCCTTGAACCTTGATCAAAATGGTTGATTTCTAGACATCAACTTTGAGTAGTTCTAGTCATGTTAAGAAAAAATAATTTTGTAGGATTTGATGCTAACTTTGTGAGACTATTGAATCCTGAAAGCTCTTTTCATAAAAAAAAAAAAAAAATTGGGAGGGGAAACTGGAGACTGGCAAACGATAGCAGATGAGACAAAACCATGCATGCAATTGTATATAAAACATGAATAGCCAATAGCCAATTATAAAGCAAATGATGAAATGATTTGAGTCGATAAGCTGGGCATCAAAACCCTGCAAAAAGAAACATTCATGCTGCTATAGCAAGCACGTACATGCATGTGAATCACTGCTTTTTCATCTGCCGATCGATTCTGAGAATCATAAGCTCAAAAATTAAGAAGGGGCAAAAACCTACTGGCCACAGCAGCAAGTGGTGGTACACCTTCAGTACAGTTATTATTGACCTCTGAATTATAAACCAGACAGTTGTAAAAAGAAGAGAAGGGGGGAAGAATTGGCCTTGGGAGATTCACCTAATGTCCCTGCTTATTCATCCATTTGATTGCATTTCCTCTCACTAAAATTTGAAGTTGGTAAGGCATTGCTTCCCATATCCGGGCATGGAGTATTTTATTATCTTCAAAATTATTAGTATGAACAATCTCTTCACTTATACTAAAGATAAATGTCTACAAGACAAAATGCAATTAACTTTCATGATGGGATTTTCAAAGCTTTGAACAAGAAAATGGAAATGTGTGTCAGGTAGACTATAAAGAAGGGGACAAAACACAGAAGCAAAATCATTTTAACTTTGAAACTTGAAAATTAGCATCCCAAACAGGAAAATTTCAATTAAAGGATAGCAAGAAAGTAAGCTGGCGTGACTTGTTCAGAACTCAGAAGTTACATGTTGCTGTAGCATAGCACAGTGTCAAGAAATGAATTAATGTTTTACTGCAGATTACTATTTTTCTCCAAGGCAAAGGATATGAATCCAGGAAAGAGTTTGAAGAGTAAATGTAAGAATACGAAATACGGGAAATTGAAGGGGCCGGGCTACTTCTCAAGTAATAAAGTACAGTTGCATAGGGAAGAATTACTCGGTTGAAGCCAAGAAAGAGAGAGAGAGGGACCATGATATCCATTGGGAGGGCAACAAAAGGGTGTAATCCTAATTGGGTTGCCTTCAGGTACGTGCTGTGAGCTCACACAGACCCCAAAAAACCCATGGTCTGTCCTTTGTCCCGGCAACCCCACGTGACCTTGTTTCACACTTTTGAATTCTATTAGCTTACCATATATACCCCTTCCAACCCACTTCACTCTTTCAAATACCTCTCTAAACTCTTTCTCTCTTGCTCTTTCCTCTCAAATCTTAAAGAAAAATCCGTCTCTCCATTTTACCCACAAGTTTTACACTTCGAAAGAAAGAAAATGGCTATCTGGAAATCAAACAAATTGCCTCAAACAGCAGTTATCAAGCAAATCCTGAAAAGATGCTCCAGCTTAGGAAAGAAACAAAGCTGCAATGAACAAGGACTCCCTTTGGATGTCCCAAAAGGTCATTTTGTTGTATATGTTGGTGAAAACAGAGGCAGATACATTGTTCCTATCTCTTTCTTGAACCGACCGGAGTTCCAAAGCTTGCTTCATCGAGCTGAAGAAGAATTTGGTTTTGATCACGACATGGGGCTCACCATTCCTTGTGAAGAAGTTGTTTTCCGGTCTCTAACATCCATGCTCAGATGAAAGAAAAACTAGCAATCTTCAAGATGAGGCTGGTTAATGGTTAGGCCTGATGATAAACTATTTCTGAGAAGTTGTTTTTCCTTTTCTTTCACCGAGTTGTTTGAGTAACTCTGACCCAAAAACCCATGAATATTATTTAATTTATCGGGTTTTAGACTTGTAAATCTGAAAAAGTTCGAAAATTTTCCTCACTGAGGTGTGGATTGTATATCAACTATCAATGTACCCTGTGAGGGAAGAGAACTATCAATATGCTACAATTTGTTCTGCATCTTTGTGCTCACATCGCATGCGCATGCTCTCTCAATCTGTCCCTTGCACGCACGAGCACTAGGCGCAGGTTAGGCACACGCTCACCAGTTTTCAGGGTTTTGTCTCTTAGCTTTCGGATATATTTTTTTTATGCCTACGCCTGTTTCTGGTTAACTCAACAGTTAAGCCGTTAAAAACGATATGTAACTGACAGCTCATTGGAATATTTTGCCAGAGATGAAGGCAAAACTCATCAAACAAAGGAAAGAAGATTAGTTAAAAACAAATGTAACTTGCTTTGTTTCGTAAACAAACTAAAACTATCACTATAGTAACTTGTTTGGTTTTGTTTCTGGTTTATCTGAAACACCGGAAAGGATTTTCCTCACTATGTTTGTACATTGGTAAGCAAAAAGCTAAAAAGCTCTTTCCATTGGTCATGTCCAACCTCCAATCCCATGCAAGTTTCAGTTCTTTTCCACAACATATGCAGAGTCTTCTCAGCAACAGCAGCATCTTCTCATTGGAGTCTGTAAAATATTTTATCTTTTAGCTTTTTTTTCTTTTTTTTTTGTCACTTGATTCCATCCAAAACTCACTCTTTAACTCTCATTTTTACTGCTCACCGAATTCATCACCTTCATCAGTTACTATTTAAGCTCTTCCTTTCAAACTCATAAACGTTTAAACCACATTGATCAATCAATATCCATCTAGGATTGCCATGTGATGGGGACCCACAAAGAAGAAATCTCGTATATATAGAGAGAGAGGATGATCAGCAATGGCCTCAGTCAAGTAAAGTGATGACCCACAAATTGGACTTGAACGGCACAGAAAGCAGACCAACTTGCCCCAACTCTACAATAAAATTTTGATAGATATAACACACTGATTTGTTGCAGCCATTAAATGATGGGATTAAGATCTTTATCAAGATCATACTCTCATGCTTTTAGGGCTATCCTTTTAAACTGCATTCCTTCATTTCGTGGTTCATCATCTATTCTAATCTAAACATATATAAAATTCCAAGCTCTTTTTTTTTATTTGTAGGACCACCTCCAACAAAAAAAAAAAAATTAGACCGTACTGACAGGACACTGTGAACCTCAGATAGCAATGGAGGACTCCAACAATGCCTTGTTTAGGCTGTTTTGGCTTTTGCTTAGGTATAAAAATTCTAAAAAAAGGAAGATTGATGGATTTGGTGTTAGTTTAAATGCTCATTTAAAGGAATGGATGTGGCCGTTCGAGATATATTGTGGGTGGTTGATTCCTTGATATATATATATATATATATATATATATATAGCTTTTGCTTAGGGGACTAGGCTGCCTTTGAATTTTTTTTAAACATTTTCTTGAGTACATAATTTTGTTTTAGTGAAAAATGGTACTTGAATAATTTCTTGAAAAGGGGTAAAAGTTTTTGCATTCATTTTTTTGAAAATATCATCTTAATTAACCGATCAATAATTTTCTTTTAATATTGTAAATTCCTTATCTTAATTGAATTACCATGCTTTTGGCAATTGATATTGTCCGCAATAACCATATAAATTAAGTGCTAAAAGTTTATTCACAAGCAGATAACAAGCATGGCAGATTTTCCACTCATTGGGTTTCTAACTTTCAAAATCCTTTAAAAAAAAAAAAAAAAGAAAGAAAAAACCCTTAGTGGAGACAACAATTTTTTTCGGAAAATTTGTTGACCATTAGTTCATACAGTACTCTTTGATTCTCTCTCTCTCCATTAGTGTTTTTTTTAATTATAAGCAAGCAAATTATTAAACCATTGAATTGTTGTTGGCAGAAGTTTCAGGTGTCGTAATTAAAGAACATGGCTTCCTATCTCCGACGTTTCAGAACTAGCTCTAACTAGGCAACACGATAACATTACAAAACAATTCCTGTTCTGTTATCTTGTTCACTGAATCAGGTTTTAGTTGGTTCCCTTTTTTTTTTTCTTTAAATACGTAATCCAATCATGGACTGACTTGCAAGTTTCGGAATTCTCCAATCATACTATATAATAATATACTAGTAGTTTATATATATATCATACTATACGATAAAACCTAGCCCTCAGATTTCACCTGAATGGCTGATTTTTACATATTTTACCTTTCTGCCTTTTTTTTCATCATCTTTTACTTAGTACATGAATTAAGTAATTAATGATGTTCGTGATCTTGAATGTGATGGGTTAAAATGCACTCAAATGTTCTGGCTAAAACATCAAAATATACTCCATATATTCTGCTGTGACCAGGGGACCACCATCAATCAAATTCATGAAAATGAAGACAAAGGGTTCACATGTATAATAGTATGATAGGGATCTGTTTTTGCTAAAAAGGTCAGATTCAAATCTTCTGAGTAATAAACTACAGTTGGTGAATTTTTTTTATTCCAACTACTTTATTCTTCCATGTCTTTTCAGCGGTTTTTTTCCTGTTAATTCATTCATTCATGCTTAATCTTGTCTCCTTTAGTCCTTTAGTTCCTTCCTAAAAGTAAGGTTTATCTTTGAATAAAATAACTGTCATATATCTCCTCACCTCTTTCTGTCCAAAAACCTTCAAAATTTAGGATAAATTTTCTTACATAATATGTCCATATTCATTTCATTTATGGAAAAGGAAAATCCTTCAATAGATCTTATAGTACAATTATAGTGTTGATCTTGCAGCTGTCACTTGTTTCAAGGGCAAAACGTACGTGATTAGTGGATAAAATACTTTCAAACCAATTGCTTAACAGCAAGGAGCAACTCGAAAGTGTGATCAACCATGATATCATATAATCAAATAAAGTATATTGGTAAAGCTAATAATAGAAAAGGTTTGGATTATAATCAGTAGAACTCCACGTGATTGCATCAAATCAAAGTGGTAACAGTGTCACATTATGTTTTAATATTCAGACTAATACTACTGCATGATTGAAGGCATGATTTTCCTCAAATCTTGATTAACAAGCCCATATAGATATAATATATATATATATATATATAGAAATTCATGAATCACATATTCATAGGATGAAAAGTTGGGATTGGATTGTTCTAACTTTCCAACGGCTCAAAGATTGATAAGCAGACATAAATCCATGATTTCAGTATGCACATGGGTCTTAAACAGCGTGAAATTTCTTCCACCTGTTTCAGCTTGAGCAACTTGACTTTGATAACTGCAAATCCCAAACCAAGAAACATATCGATAAACAATTTGTCTTATGTGTAACATAAAATATGCAGTGGTGGATCAAGCTTTTCTTTTCTAGGAGTCAAGGCAAGTTGCCTGCAGGGGCCTGTTTTTGCCGTCAATAATACAGAAGAGAAAAGCAGCCTTTCACCAGTTTAGATGAGTTTGCATTCTTCACTATACCTACTATATAAGTTGGAGAAATTCAGGGAACCTTTTCTTTTGTTTTGGGGTTTTTATTTTCTGGACAATATTAAATGCTTAAAGGAAATATCCAAAAAGTGGCAGATATCCTGATATTTTACTCAAGTACCTAGTTAAATCTCCTGGAATGAAAAAGATCTGAACAGATAGAATGGTTAACCAAATTTCGGATATCAAAGCATCAAACACTGGAGTCTTGAATTGCGAGCCCAAGAGGACAGAGGGGACCAAAATCTATGACGCAATTTGCTATCAATCAGTGATGTAAATTATAGGTGGGTCAGAAAAATGGAGCTAAAAACTAAACAGGCTGAAAAGATAGTCCACCATTTCTGGATGGCCCGAGCACTTTTGGGGTTACAGTAAAGCCCATTAAACCGGCAAATAATCTGTCAGAAACTTCTTTCAGAATCTGTTATTGAAATTGTTGGAGGATAAGACTATAAAGAAAAATTTTATCTCTGTCAATAACAACAAAATTTAGAACCAAAAATATCTTTAAAATTCTTATCTGCTATTCGGTTGCTTGAAAATGATTAAATGAAGAGTATAATCGTTTAATAAAAACTGCCAAATATAATAACATTCAAAATATATTGAACAGTTTAGAACTATGTCACATTCACTTGGGCAAATTACAAAGGGAATTGAAGTGAGGAAAAAAAATATAGCAGATATGGATAGCATATACAGTCATTAGTTACAAAATTACTTTGACGTCCAAAGCATCATTTCAGAATGTGAAATCCAAAGAAGTATGAGGTTTGTAAACTTTGGTTCTTCTAATTATTATTAAGTGGCCTCCTCAACCATCAACTTTTATGCCTACGAGCTTGCAGGTTTAATGGTCATTCTTCCCTTTGGAGGAAAAGAATCTGCTGAAACCTCGTGATTGTTTCTCCAGCAATGGGGTAGAAGAGGAAGATGAAGAGCTTGAAATGGTAGACCTGTGTTTCGAATTATTTGAATTGATTGGCGATCTCAAAAGGTTTGCTTCAGTATCAGATGGGCTGCATGGCGTGTTAAATGACTTCATGGGGGACTCTGCACCTGTTTTGCTTCCATTGCCAGAAGCAGCAATGTCTATCTCTGCCTCATACAAGTCTTGCAAGTTCACGCTGCTGGTAGTAGGTTCATTCTCACGGAAACCTTCACCCTTTTGGCTCCTCTCATTGTATGTTGATCCCATCATATCTGTCTGAGGACGCAAAGATTTCAATTGCTTGCCAAGAAGGAATATGGTTTCTTGACACTTAGCTAGTTTCTCTGCTGCAGCTGCTAATTCTTTCTCCTGTGACTGACGGAAACAATCTTAAGTCAGGTGCTTTAAATTTGATTATGCTTATCAACAAACTACAGCTAGCATGAATCATAACTACAGTCATGGTTGCAAATAAGAAATCCTTGCTAATAAGGATTGTTCTTTGAAAATAACTTTGAAAACTGATCATATATTTGTTGGATGTGCTAGGTGTCAGTTGAAGATTACTAACTTTAGCAGCACAGCAAATCTGTTCTAAGTTCTCTGTTCTAAAGGCAGTTGACTTCTAATGATCTTTTTGTGCCTAAATCCTATGAAGTCACAAATTCATACAGAAACAATCTGCTTTATGCCAGTAAAATCTGGCTAAGGTGAATATATTATATTAAAGAAGAAGAAATTAACCATTTATTGGCAACCTAATATTTTAGGTGTAATGGTCAACTTTAAATGGAGACCACATGGGGAACGAAAGATTGGTTTGCCACTGATGTCATTGGGAGAGTAGTTATATTGTCAACAAGCTTAGCTTTTATGCGACAAATTAGTTGAAGATTTAGTGCCCCCAAGAGAAGCACTTAAAAGGAATTCCGTAATGGCATAAACAATGTATAAATGAGCAAAAAGTTTAAATAACAAATATGTAACACAAGACAACACAACTTAATAAAAGTAAAAGTAGTAAGTTCATACTAATAGAAATCTTTATCTAAAATTCAAATTCAGGCGAATTGACTTAAGGTTCTAGCAAAATCTCACTCTAGTATCAACTTTAAAAACAATGGATGCATGGAATTTTCAAAGGCAAAACTTTAACTTTCTGTAAAGGCTTTTGGAAACTACCATAAGGACTTCGTTTATGTTAGATTCTTATTTCAGGAAAATGGGACAATGTAAAAGCATTTTGCTGCTAGTTGATGTATGGATATTGGGTATTTTTTAACAGTAATATTAGATTTCAAAGTGGGTTTGGAAAAACCAATTTTAAGAAGACAAGATAAAATATAGCCTCACCTGCTTGTTCTTGAGGTCATTATCAGCGGCTGAAGAACAAACAGAACAGTTCTCATTCCTAAACGTGGTGGTAAACAATTATGTTAGAGATAATTATATCTAAGCATATAGAAAATAGAACCACACAACTATTAGTTCATAGCAACTCCACACCGTATGAAAGGAGTTTGATGCTTACCTTTGCAATTGCTCTTCTAGCTCCTTACATCTGGCTAAAGCATCATGATGATTTCTCTTTTCATCTTGAAGCTCATTTTCCAGAGTTTCTATTTTTACACGAAGCAGGTTCACCTCAGTCTCTAACTCCTCTGCATGTGTTTCAAGTGATCTATAAGACTCAGCCATGCACTTGAGCTGTGTCTCAGCCAAGCTGTTTGACTTTTGAGCAGAAGCCAATTGAGATCTAGCTTCTGCTAAAAGTTGCTCGGTCTCATATAATTGAGACTTAGTCATCTCCAGATTTTCAGTACATCGAGCAAGATCGATTTCCATATTTTCTTTCTCCAACTTCAATTCTTCAAACTCTTCTGAAGAAAATTTGCTTGATTGTTTTGGTTCATAGTCTGAGACCAGGTTACCGTCATCAGGAACCTCAGGATTGGAAGTGGGATTTGAAATATGGGCATAGCCATTTTGATATCTTCCTCCCGATGAATCCTTTTGGGTTACCTTATTCTCTAGTAAAGCAACCTTATCTATGCAATCAGGACTGTTGATTTCCACTTCATTACCCTCATAGCCGAGCACATTGAATCTTAATTCACTGGCTTTAGCTAAAACAGTAGAAAGATCAAAAATGAAATCATTCAAACTAACAATGCTGCATAAGACCTTATGGTAGGTGGCAGAGAACTCCTCAATTTTATGGCTTAATCCGTTGCCATCAGAGCATATGTCATCAACTGCCCTTGCTTCTGTTCCCAGGGACAGTACAAAGCCATGAATCTGAGAAATTGCAGCAGCTAATTCTTGACTTATACTTTGCACAGTTTCTGTAGTAACCTTATCACACAGGGACATAGCCATTTCATTCTCTGCAGTTAAACTACCATCTCCAGGATAAGCCTGCCCGTTGCATGTGCTATCAGAGCCGTGCATGTCCTCAGAGACTCCATTTACAGTGTGCTGGCTCAGGCCGTCATGTGCATCCTGCACAGCATGTCGGATGTCCTCCAGAATTTTCTGCACGTCAGGATCCTTAGACATTGATTCAAGCACCATAGAGAGCTTTGTTCGAAGCTTCATTAGAGGCAACTGGTCTGCATCAGATTCTGGATACACTACTAACAAATCAATATTAGGACATACATGATTTACAGATGGAGACAGATTATGCTGCTTTTCAGACTGGAGTTCCTTGCAAGAAATCTCTCCTGAAGCATCACCATTAACAGTTTCAGCTATCTTATTGTTTGTACAATCTGAAATGGTGATAGCACCATTTGCATTTGAATCACTTGAAGAACAAGCCAACTTCTCCATCTCTAGAAAGTCGTCCATAAGGTCCAAGTGCTTCGCATTTTCAGTTCTGTTGGACTTCTTAGTGTTCTTTTCCTTCTTGAATTGAGAGAGCTCAGAGATCAAAGCTGTTGCCCAGGACTCGGCACAGCTTCTGTCATCATCATTTCCATCTTCAGACACAGAAGTCACACTTGGTGGATTGCTAGCATTTTGACTTGAGTAAACTTCTGCAGGAATTTGAACAATCGCTTTTGAAGGACTTCTCTGCTGGTTGGTGATGGCAAGTTGAGCTTCTAAAGTTTGAAGCTTGCTTGATGTCTTAGCACATAGACTCCTAGAAGCCAGAAGTTCACTGTTACGCTTTGCCAAAGCTTCTTTCAGCATCTTCGTTTCTTCTTCCATTGCCAATAAACGTTCTGTGACAAACTCATTCTCTTTATGGAATTTCTGTGCATTGTCAAGGGAAAAGTCAGTCACTGTGGACAGGTGTGGAGTAGAAGGCCGAACAGGAGACCTCTTTAGTCTAGTATCTCCGTAATCCCTTCCTAAACTCTCGACCTCTAGCTTCATTTGGGCAAGTGCAGCAGGTCCTGGCAACTTTTTCCGCACAAGACCACGCAGTCTTTGACATTCTGCTTCTAGCTTTGCTATCTTTTTGACACCCTCCATATGCTGCTTGTTAGCTGCTTCTGCAGATCTCATGCTCATATTCTTTTCTTCATTACGAATTTCTAGCTCTTTGGAAACTACATGCAGTTCATATTTCAGTGAATTTATTTCCTTTTCACATGATTCAATGTTAACCTTCAGAAGCTCAATCTCAGTCTTAGCTTGTGATTTTTCTTCACTAATCTTGATCAGCATGTTAGAACGTTCTTGCAAAGACTTTGATATTGCAGCATTTTCAGCTTCAGACTTAAGGAGCTTTTGGCCTAAATTAGCAATCTTAGTTTCAAACTCGAACTTAATCTTTTCACATTGCTTATTTTTGCTAATTAACAACTCTTGCAACTTCTGTTCGTGCTCTTCTTTCAGATTTCGGATTTGCCACATGCACTCTTTAAGAGCACCATCTAAATGTGATGCCCTATCTTCAGCGGTGAGCTTCAAAAGTGTAACAGATTCCAGGTGATTTTTTAATGCCACGGCTTCTGCTTCAGCTTTTTCCCAACCTATAGCAAAACGGATACATAGACTAAGAAAAATTCAAACCAAAATTAATTGGAAGACCTATGGTCTTACATTAGACTTCAAAGCATAGACTAACCTGAGACTGCCTCTTCTGCAACTTTAGTGTGCTGTTTCACCAGCTCCTCCTTGGTAGAAATCTCTGAATTGGCTGTAGAGAGCTTTTCATTCAAGTCCTTAATCTCATCCTCCAACATCTGAAATTGTTCCTCAAATGTTTTCACTTGATTCTCCAAACCAGTGAGATGTGAAAATGATTCTACAGAAATTTGAACATACTTTGGCTTTTTGTAGATATCCTGTTCAAAAAAGAAAACCACAACATTGATATCAGGTCAAATAGCTCAAAAATTCAGATAATAGATAGATCCAGATCTCTGTTTCATCTAAGATAATGTACAATGATTATAGCATGAAATAAAAATCCAGAATGACAAGAAAATAACAAATTCTCCAAGTAAGAATGTTTGATGTGTTTTAGTTAAGTAAAATTTTGTAGAAAAAATTAACCTGATCGACTTGAGATGCAACTGAAGCCAAAGTAGCGGCACCAGCTGCAGCAGCCGCTTTATCAGCTTTATCTGATTTTTTCTTCCAAAGCCAACGGCGGTCCATCACTTAAATCCCCTTTATTACCTAAACCAAGAAGATCATATAATTTGTTAAGAAAAAATATTCAAAGAAAAAAAACTGAAACAACTACTACATTTTAAACATCACAGCCTCTTTCCAACCCAAAAAAAAAAATTGTATATGACTAGGGCTACACGTTGCAGCCACCTGATTGAGATCATATTAGCAATATTACTCTCAGATATATTTCCAACATTTTATTTCTGATTGAAATGAAAACAATTTCAAACCAAATTCAATTTATTTAAAGAATATCCAAAGACCATAAAAGAAACAGTCTGGTGACAGCTAATTGCCTCACATATTCAGTCTGGAAAATCCAGAGTTGAAATAAACCAAATGTCTTTAAGGACTTTGAAGTAACCCTCCAAAGACTAATGCCAAGTCTTAGAAATTCACAAAGAAATACAAGAATTAAGAATCAAAGGCTGTTGAGATATGAAACAGAAAATTGACAACTAATCATCATAGTAGGTAACATTTCTTTAACATTGACTGATGGAAAAATATTTTGGTACACATACACCAAATTATTAATTCTCTCTTATTTATTGTCACCAAGAATCCTAAGAACAAAGTCTATTACACATTATTTACTGGTTTAGATCTTCAGTGAGCTAAAATTCACTTATTGGCCAAAAAAACTAAAATTCACTTTGACCAAGCCAAGTAGTAACACAGCTGTTAGATAAAAATCTTCTTCTCATTCATCCCACATTTCTCAGCCACCAAACAGATCATAATGCGAGGGGAAAACATAGAAAAAATTGCAAACTTAAAAAAGTGCAAAACAGATTGTACTACTAACAATGAAGAACAAGAAGGAAAAAAAAAAGTGATAGAATAAAGATAAGATCGTCGCTGTTTCAAGTGTTGCAGTTGAATCAGATGAGCTTGCATTTTCAAGCCAACCAAGTTCATCAATGGCTCCATTTCAATTGCAATCAAAAGGCTAAAGATCTTAGAATCAAAAGCTCATTTCATCTCAATTAAACGACATAGTATTCGGTTAAATGTAAAAGGAATTTACTTAAGGCAATGAGATTTAAAGAAGCAAACTTGAGAGAAACAGAACATAAAAGGCTTGAAGTGGAACAAATCCGAAAACAGGAAACTTCACCGACAAAAAATAACAGAAACAAACTAAGTGCAGAAATGAAAACAAAAGCATAATATGAAACATTCACAGTTAAACATAAACTAAAGGAATCAATAAAAAAAATACCATATATTTTTTAAAAGTCACATTTTTACACAAACTTGAACTTACCTTAAAAAATGTAACTTTCTACAGGAGTTTGGATATGAACAAAGAGTCGTTTGAGATTTAAAGATTAAGATCCAAACTTGTGGTGTTTTTTGCTAATGTTCAGGTTTTGTGAAAGAGAAAAGAAGCGATGGCAATGGCGGTAGAAAACAAGGCGAAGGAGGATGAAGAAGAGATGGTGGAGTTGGGTAAGGTGGACAATATTTTGGACTTAGGTGTCACTTAAAAGGCAAAACGTTTGCAAAATTAAAGTTCGAAAACTTGACCTTTTTTGTGTTTTAAAATTATGGTTATAGATAATTTGAGGGCCAAAAGTAATGCCGATTGGACGCAATTACCCTTGGGAAAGTAAAAAATGACAAACGGGTCGTGTACTCTTGTGCTACAAGCAACGGCTGAGCTGTACCAAGCGGTGTTTGGAAAGTTCTGTTTCTGTTTTGCGTTTTGTATATGTTACGACTTTGGACCACCGTCACACTACAGCTCATAAGTTTAATAACTATTGTCTACTACCATGCGCCGCCGCGGCATGCTGCATCCATGGACAGTCACATCTCGACCGTTCTTTTACTTTGGATTTTTCAGTATATCTTCGTTTGAGACTTGTAATTAGGTATTGGTGTCTTTGATTTGATCTAGATCCAAGCTACAAGATTGTTGTCCTGTGAATGATTACTGTTTGGAGATCTTAGGTGATTACTGCTACCCTCTACTCTTTTTTTTAGGGGGGACACAATAATCTTGGATTAAATATTTTTTACAAAAATCAATGAATGAAATCAAACAAACAATATCAACCACTGAACCAACTTATAGTTTCAAGACGTTGTTTTACCACTAAATAAAACATCATTTAACTGCCCGAAATAATATGATTTGGTATGGAGCTGGGTAATGATTAGGTAATTGTGTAATTGTCATTACTCTAATGGAAAAAAGAAAGTAGAGGAAGCAAGGAAATTATAAATTTGATAATTTTAAATATGAAATAAAAATAATATAATTTAAAATTTTAATCAAAAATATAAATTAAATTAAATATATATTTTTTATATTTTTATATTAAAATAAATTATAATACTTAATTTTTATATAAAATATAATAAAAATATATAAATTTTTAATATTTTTTATAATATAAATATACGACTTATCAAAATCACTTGACGGAATGAAATGACAGATGTAGGAAGTCCCGGTTGGCCTGTTATGACGCTAAAATAAAAGCCGTATATAATTGGGAACTACGACAGCAAGCAAAGCTTAGCTCACTTGAAGACACGTACGACCCTCCTTAAACATATACATGCACAGAAAATTATTCATGAGAAAATTACGTGACAACTTATCCGATGGGAAATCTGTATTACAACTTTAAATAAAAGCAAAGCCTCTTTTTTTTTTTTTTTAATTTTCTTTACTTGATGGTAGAATGTCAGTCTCTATATGTGCAATCAGGGCTTTTTCTATTCATCCAAGCCATTCAAATTAAGGATAGAAAATGAGGGAAGTTGTCACATAATTTTCTCTTCATCATTTTTTTCTTTTTGAAGCATACATGAAAATATTATACAAGTAATTGGATAATTTTTTTTTCTGACATAAAAATTGAAAGGGAAAGAGAGATTTAGAACTTATCTCACAAAGGGCTAACTACTATTATGCCTTTTCTAAGTGGTTGCATCTAGAAACAAAGCTTAATCAATGTATTGATTTAGATATGAACTACTCTTGAAGTTGATAAGTTTAATTTTATTGGTCCGCTAAGTAAAATAAGGAGATTGTATTGTTTCATGATGTAATTTTATTTAAGTTGGCAGCCATAAGTTTAGGAATTACAAAAATAAAATGCATCAAATTTAAAGTTTAATCTAAATAACTCACTTATTTTCCTTAAAAATGAATTTAAATAAATTAAAATTTGATTTTTAATATTTATAAATTTTTCTTTATCGTTTTCCGTTAAACCTTGACTTTTTTTGTACTAAAAAATAAAAATGCATTCACTTTAGATGATGGTAAAATGTTATTTTTATTTCCAAAACAGGAAAAAAATTTATAAAATAAAAAATACTATTGGCAGGTAATTCCATCACTATCAAATGACAATATCAAATGACACAGAAGATAGGTTTTTAAAAAATAAGATAATTTTTTTAATTAACAATTATATAACAATATCAAATGATACAGAAAATAGTTTTTTAAAAAATAAGATAATTTTTTTAATTATAAATTATATAATTTTAAATTTATTCAAATATGAAAATTATTCAAATTATAATTAAAAATTACATCAATTAATAGATATATTTTTTAAAATTAAAAATATAAAATATGGATTTTTTTTGAATAAATAATTTTAGTTGTTTACCAAATAACCTTATTTAAAAAATTGTTTAATTATGAAAATCTTTGAAACATATTTAAAAATTACAAAGATTAATTTTATCTAAATCTTTCAATAATCTTTTTTATCTTGATTTAAAAAATTTACATAAGATATTAAAAATTGAAGCAACTTTATGTAAGATTTTAAAAATTCAAACAAATTTCATCCTAAATTTTTAAATAATAAGGTCATTAAAACAATTATATCCATTTGAACTCTAATTATCAAATTTATATTTCAAATAAATACAAAAAAGTTAATATTATCTTTATCATTTATTATATCTATTTTTAATTTTAAAAAATTAATTTAAAAATTTTCTATTTAATCCTAATTGTCACTAAAAAATTCTTAGACTACAAATATAATGTGCTATACATAATTTTTTTCAAGGTATATTCTATTACTATTGTAATTTTTTTATTTATAATTTTTTTCATGATATATTTTATTATTATTACAATTTCATTATGATAAAAATAATTTTTTTCAATTTATTTTTTTCACATATTTTCTAACATTTTTCATATTTTACATAATAATTTAATCAAAATTACTAAAGTAAAAATATACTAATACTTCTTTTATTAGTTAATTTATCATTTAGTAGTATATATTTTTATTTTTTTAAGAAAAGCATAATTTATTTTTATTTGATATAATCTTATAGGTGTATAAATATTATTGTAAACAAAAATATCCAAATGAGAGACATAATTTTTTTTACTATTTTTAAAAAATTTATTTTTTAATGGTCAATCAATTTATGTAAATTATATATATTATGAATTTTAAATATTTAAATATAATTAAAAAATTAATATATATATTTATATTAAATAAATAAAATTATTTTATCGTTGTAATATAATATTATTATAAAGTGCCAAAAATTTCTTAGTTGTCCCAACTCTCGTTTGGTCAACTTAAATTCAACTAATTAATTACTACAATAGCAGCAACAAAATTATTTGTTCAAAAATCATATTATAAATAAAACAATATATTTTCCATTGTTTGTCTTTAGATTACAACAAAAACAAAATTTATTCAATTCAATGGACTATAATTGGTTTGGTTTATGCATATTATCTCATTGAATCATCTTCATTTTGGTTCGATTCTGAGCGCCCCCACTTGAAATCCCTCCGATCTTTAATTAATTCCATTTGACGGCTACGATTCATTTTCTCTCTAGCTTCTCAGCTTGGTTAGAGTCGGAAATTATGACTTTCATTTTCTTTACGTATGAGCTGTAGTAATTAAAAAATCAATGGCAGGCCAAGGAAGAGGCCAAGGGGGTATGTGTGGCGCGTGCAGTACACTATACAGAGTCACAAACTGAGAAAGAGGACATAATTTCTTTCTTTTTTAATGATTAAAAATGGGCGGAAGAGGAGAGAAGATGTGACAACATTTAGAATGGAACGGATGTGACGGTGAATGAGACATTAACATCACATTCACATGACATTTTCATTTTCAATAGTTGCATTCACAAGCAACCCCAACATTAGTCGGGGAAAATAAATGGGAAGTCTTATAAATTTGGTTTGAATCATTATTATATATGAATTCACCTTATATATATATATATATATATTTCTGAAAATAACTCTTATGGAATTCAATGTTTGAACCATTCAATCTTTTTGAGAGAGGTCGGCAGAGCAACAGTGCAACAATATTCGGGGTGAGAAACAAATATAAAAATTAAAAATTAATTTGAAATAATAATATTTATTCGATTTTAATAAAATAGTTTTTATTTAAATTAATTTAAATTTAAATATTAAATGTATAATTTTAAATCTAAATATAGAAATAAAAAATTAAATTAAATTATATATTTTTAATTTGTTATAAAAAATTAATATTATATATATTTATTTAAATATATTTAAAAATCTTATTAAAATGATATTTAAAAGCAAAAAAATTTAAATTTAAAAATTGATGAAATTAAACTAAATAAATAAAATTTGATTCAAATTGAATTGATTTTAAAAAATTATCGATTCAAATTTAAAAAAATTTAAAAAATTTATAATATTATGTATTATTCAAAAAAATTAAATTAAATTTTATTTTATTTGAATCATTAATCACTTCTAAACAACATCCATAAGTAGTTAAAAAAATTGTCATGAATTACTTTTAAATTATAATAAATTTTTAATATAATATTTAAATTTAAATAATTTTTAATATGATATTTAATTTATCAATTTATTAATTAATATACATATTTTAAAGCTAACAATATTAAAAATAATATAATATTAATTAATGTATTTATAATTTAATTGTCGCTTATCAATTTTTTAAATTAAAATAAATATTTTACTTTAAAAAAAAAAAAAAGACACTTGGTCCCCAATGACCACAAGTTTCTGTGTCATCATAACCTTTGTGTAACGTGGGGACCACGAGGAAGAAAGGAAGAAAACAAGTTTGGATACACGTGTCAATGGAAAGTAACGACGTTTCATATAAGCCGGGTGCTGAGGGCTTACTTACAGAAACTGACAGCGTCGGCAGAGAGAAAATGAAGTGAAGGCCTTAACCTTTTTGAACACGACAAATTACAATCGAATGCCCCGAACACCATACAAAACAAAATCATCAATCTGTTTTCTTTTTTTTTTTTTTTGGGACAAATTTTTAACCTATAACTGTTGAAATTCCTCTCGAGTCCTTTATAAATACAATTAGTTTTTAATCCGTACAAATGAACGTACTTTTTATATTTATAATAATATTTAATTTAATTCATAAAAATTAACATATAATTTTTATAAACTTAAAATTTTATTTTTATCCTTAAATATTTGTATCTTCTCTCTTTTTAATTTTTATTAAATTTATATATTTAATGTTAAAATTTTTTTATTTGATTTTTGAGTTCATAAATTGAAAATATAAAAATTTCAAAATAAAAATATAATTTATCAACAAATTTTTCAAGTAACTTTTTTATGTCTATTTTAATTTATAAAAATATATTAGTAAGTATTTAAGACATTGAAATTTTTAATTAAATTCATGTCATAAATTTGATTGGTTAATTGATAAAAAAATTTGTTATATAAAAAAATGTTTACGTAAAATCCAAATGTAATAAGTATTTATAGATTACAAGAAATTATAAAAAATTTGATAATTAATATAAAGTGTAACTAAAATTAAATAATAAAGGTGATAGAAAATAAAAAAAAAATTGAAAGTAAAAATAAAAATGTGATTTAGGCAGTTGAACCAAAAAAAATTCATCAAAATTTTAATCATTCCTCAATCTCCTAAATATTTATCTTTTTTATACATACATGAACCCATGATAAGAAAGATCCATTCATTATAAAAAAAATGATAAGAAAACTTTAATTTAAATTTTTATCACCATAATAGAATAGATATTAGAGTACAAGGAATATAACTAATATATATATATATATATGTATATTATATAAATCGAAAATTACATGAAAATCAAGAAATGAAAATCTTTTTGAAAATAAATCACATGCCTCAAAAAAAAAAAGCTTTTTCTTTGAAAAAAATCCTTTGTTTATTTTTATTAATTATATAAATCATTGTAAAAAAAAATAAGAATAGAAAATTTTAAAAGAGGAAATAGAGTTTTGAAAACAAAATTATGAATAAAAAATTACTTTTAGATAAAAAATTTTAAAAAAATTTGGAATGGAAGGGCTAAATGAAAAAGTTTTGGATGGAATAAAATAGCAAAAATCTATTATGTTTTCAATTCTACATCAAGCATTTTTAAAAATAAATTGAACATGTTTTTATCAATTAATTTAAATGGATTTTTTATCTACTTACTTAATTGGGGATTTTAAAAATGTATTAAAATAGATTTTTTAAGTCCCTAAATAAAAAATTTAAAATAGTAATTTATGCATACACTTATGAATTTAAACAAATTTAAATATTTTAAATGAATTTAAATAATATTAAATAAAGTAAATAATCATATATCTTTTTATTTTTTTCAAATTAATATTTGAATTATTATTGTTGTTTAAAAATTTTTTATATTTGATTATTTTGATAATATTTAATATAATTATTTATTATTATTTTATATCTCATCTAAAATATTCACGTAAATAAAATTTATCAAATTTTTATATATATTATAATATAATATTATATATGATTGATAAAAATGGTTCATGGTTAGCCCTCACATTACCCGGGAGGGTGGGATTAATTAAATCTAATAAATTTTGCTGACCCTATTGAAACAGAAACATGAGCAACTGGTTTCACATTATTAAGGTCTTAACTCTTAATCTACTCTGAGAAACTGCTAGCCAGCAACTTGAATGGACAACATTTTCAAAGAATTGCCCCTGAAATAACAAGCTAACCACTGGATTTCAATTCAGCAAAGAAATAAAAACAAAATTCAACGTAATAATATGATGTTTATCTTCATTAAAGAAGGGCACAAACATAACTGTCATGTCTTGCAGACATTTGAACACAACCGATCATGTCATGCCTGGGTAGTTTGTCGTTAATCATCTGAACCAAACCTTGCCTCTGCCTTCCACAATCAGGCCCAAAGTCATCATCCTTTATCGGATTATTGAACTTAATTAACATCCCAGACGGATTTGACAATTCAAAAGACCGACACTAAACCTATATTAATAATTAATTACTACCCACAACTTGTCTTGTTATAACAAAATAATTAAATCATTTAGCAAATAATAAGATTAATATTGGATTAATTAAATTATCCTTAGAGGCGTTTTAGGTTGTTGAGAGTAGATCAAAGTTTAGACGGCGAATTTATCAGATTTATAAAAAAAAAAAAAAAAAGTCATCGCCATTAGTTATTTGTTTATCCACTAATTAGGTTGGGTAATCAAGTGCGTCTTTGTCTTAATTAATTTTCTTTTTTGGATAACATAAAATTTTACTAACGAACATATTAAAATATTTTGAAGTTTGTTAAGTTTATTATTTATAATAATATTTTATGTTAATAATAATTAATAATTAATTTAACAAATTTTAATTAATGTATTAAAAATTATAATTTACCTAGGTAATATGATAATTTTAAAAAATGACCTTAAGGCTGTTAGGAAAATAGGATC
The DNA here is from genome assembly GCF_002303985.1 of Durio zibethinus. Next base: position 1,154,012 of record NW_019167826.1, read on the forward strand.
TAGTCCCATGTAAGTGGTTTTGGACCAAGTAAAGGTCATGAGCCTTGATATTTTATTTTACACAGAGCCCTAGCTACTTATTAAAAAAGAGGTGGAGTTGTTTTAGGTGTGTGTCGAAAACCAAACAGAAAAAAAAGAAAAGTCAGGAAAAGCAGAGAGAGAAAAAAGAGAAGAGAGAGTTGGTTAAACGGAAGTCGATCCGTTGTCCGATTGAGTTAGAACCTTGTCAGGAGGTTTATGATTCAGAGTTTTACATTCTGAACGGTGAAGATCGGGTTTGAAGCTCTCTAGAACAAATTCAGGGTATTTTTGAGTCACTTATTTGATGTGATTTCTAATTGTTTCTCTAGTTGTTGATTAGCTCTAGTTTTAGCTAGAGAAAAACTTTGTATAACTATTATTTGATAGTGAATATTTTTTGGTGGCCCGTATTTTTTTTCTACACTGGAAGGTTTTTCACGTAAATCTTGGTGTGCTTTATTTTTCTTGCGTATTTAATTATTGATTGTTGTCTATTACTTTTGTATTGTTGTGATTATTGCTTCAGGCGTAACAAAGTCATCAATTGACAAAACCTTATAAGTAATAGGCAAATGGAAATTTTAATATTAACAATGTAAGAAGACTGAAACCCAACATTGTAATCCGAATTTAGAACATCAATTAATGATAATTTGCATATCTTTTTTAATTTGCATTGCACATGCAATATGTCATGTGAAAAGGCTTGCAACAGTTTTTTTGCAGTCAAATTGTCAACCTAATTAATTGTATCAATTTCTAACATTAAATACAAACAAAAAGATATTGTTATTCTTATAATCAAATCATATAAATAATGATTTTAAGAAGAAAAATGTTAATCAATGTCTGATGATACTATTAAGATGATATTTAAAAAAAATATCGATCTGTAATCTGATATAAAGACGAAGAGTATTATACTCGTATCTATAATGATTCTTATTATCTTGATACAAATATAATAAGAATTTACCAATTATTAATTTATTATAAGTTGGATATTCATCTTATAATTAGGATGACAATTTCTTTTATCACAATCTAACGTAAAATTGAGAAGATTCTAAATGCAAAAATATAAAAATTTGCTCCACTATTATATATATTTTACATGCAATTGCACAAAAGAATATTGAAATTGGAATAATTGTCAAAGTGATTAACTTCACCAGAAACCACAAATTTGGAAGGCAGAAAAGAGAAAGCATTTAACAATAATGAGAAAGCTCTTGCAATGCTTAACTTAATATAGTGGGAGATAAGATGGATTATGTATGATATTATTGTCCCAAAGGATGGTGGATGGATGGGAATGGTTGCCAAATATGGAGCCCTAGTTTAAAATTCCTATGCTATATATAATAAGCTACTACTTCTGTTTCTTTATCTTGGTGGGAATTTTCAACCCTTTGCTTTGTGGGTACGAAAGAATTTTAGGGATGGAAAAAGATGAGAAATAGGACCAAAGATTTGGGGACCCACGTCTACGAACATATATAGATGACAGCTTTAGCCCACCTCGTCCCCCATAGCGTTTCCTGGTGCCTGCCCCAAAGTAAAAGGTTTTCCCTTTGGTATTTCTCTCTTTTGATCCTCCCTTAGCTATTTGTGGTGATCATTATCATCATCATCTTTCTTCCTGCTAACTGTTATTAAATTCGTCTTTAACCTTGGTTGCTATTTACAGGAAAAAGGATATCAAGAATGCAAGCTTGAAACAATAAGATTTTATTTGCAAGACGAATAAATTTATAATTTGTTGATAGAATATTGAATTTCAAATTTCAGTTATTATAATTCAAATTTTAATAACTTTAATTACTCAAAAACATGAATTCAAAGAATGTAGATTGATCAGAATTAACAATTATGAAGCTGATTTAGTATCTTATTTTTTTCGAATTGATCAATGATCTATATCTAATTCTTAGGCCAATAATTTCATATTATTAGCTTCATCTTCTGCCGCAGCCAGTGGCTGGTGTTTCTGGGGCTGAATAAGAGCTAAGAACTAAGAAGGGTTCTGTCACAAGTGTTGCCTTTTTAAACTTATTAGGCAAAATTTCAATTCTGAATTTCGTGACCCTTTTTTTTGCTCTTTATAATTTCAGTTTCTTTTGCCTTTTTTTTCCAGAGGAAATTGCCAATTTGGTGCATGTTTGAGTTCAATAAAAAAAGTCAATGAACACAGTTTACGGTATTGAATTGGATTTCAAAGCTTTTTGTAAGCAACACAGACAAAAAGGTTTTTTGTGAGTTTTTGAAAACAAACCTGCCACACACAATCCCTTCCCAATGTAATTGTGAGAAGACATAGCTTTCCCTGTGTCAATGAAATAGAGCCATGGATCCAGGTCATTTCCATTTTGGACTAAAAATGGCACATCAATGCAAATTATATAGGTGGGGTCTCACCCATATCATTATTGTTAATCAAAGCCAATTATATCTCTTGTTTTTCCCATCTATCTTTCCTAATTATTCTTTTTTAAGTTTTTTTTTTTTTTACTCAAAATTTCTTAATTTGATTTGAATGAATCTGATATTGACTACAATAATTGAACTGCCTATTGATAATATTAACATCATAATTATGATTTTAACACCGCTCTTTACTTTAGGTGCAAAAGTGATAAAGTGAAACATTGATATTTGATGTTCACATTGAAAGATCATAATCATAATGAGAAATCATCATTAAAAAAAACAAAAACTAGTACCAATAGTTTTTTAATGGTTAATGAAACTAATTATCCTTGGTCTTTATATTCCAAACATGCCAAAAGAAAGGACAAATCAAGGATTGAAAGAAAGGAATACAATCAAGCTAGCAAATGTTGATGAAAAAGTACATACATTATTAAATATTTCCATACTTTGGCGATTTGGTTGTTGGGGGACTGAATATGAGATTGAAAACATTATTCTTCTTCTGGGTAATGTAACAGACAGCTACTGCATCACCCATTGGGCACTTCTACAGATCCTTAAACTTTGTTTCACTCATATTAATATTAGTTCTATAAAAAATTCTTGCATGAGAGAACCAAATTAGACTCAAAACAAGAACTTTAAGATCATCTTTGGGCCAATAGTCTTCTTAAGTGGCCCAAACCACCAATAGATATCTGCAGATCAGAAGTCTTCAATCCCATTTTCTACTTGATTAAAGTGATTATGACCGTGCTGGAGTGTTGCTTTGACACTAAACCATTTTAGCTCTCCCTATGGAAAGGTCATGCTTTTGCCATCACCTGCTTTGGGATCCTTTTCACTTGGAATTTGGCCTTGGATTGGTAGAGTACTTCACTCTTTATCAATAAAAAAAAATGAAACGATTTCTTATCCATAACCGATGAATTGTAATGCTTTTGCCATCAGCTACCCTGCAAATGTCACATTATCTACCATGAGAATGAGGTAAACTAGCTAGTATATCAACAAAACCAACAAAAAAATAAAGGACGAAGAAAATGTAGAAGATAAAAAGGAGCATGACTATTAATGAATGGATCCATGGAACAAAAAGTGGTCCACTCTTACCGTCTAACATTTCCAAGAATCCAAGCTTGTCCCGTTTACAATGTCTTGAAGGGGCATGCCCTCATCACTGTAACCAGTTCGTTTGTTGTTTTGTATGTGGAGGTTATATAAGTTAGTGGGTTTTGTCAACCAAATGCCAGACTCTGGGATTCTTTAGACACTTTTAGATGCATGTTAATTTTGGTTGGCTCATCATTCACACGCTTCCCCTTTGAATTTCTCTCACTTGATCAGTACAAACTAACCACTTTCTCGGGTTTCTGATATTATTAGGTTTACCAGCTTTCCAATAATTTTCTTAGGTCCTTGGCTGCAATGGATGAGCTGACTAAGCTGAAATATCAGATTCAAGATTTGTATATTCCTCTTCTCCTTGCAATCGAGTTAAACCCAAAGTAGCAACATTCTTTTCCAAATTGGTTCAGGCAAAGCCATAAAAAATGTCTAGTCCGTAGGCAGCCTAGTCCATGAGTCAGCCGACTCTGTTATGCCATAGACATCTTTTGGGCCTAGATACAAAGTAGGCTAAGATTTTATTTGTTTTTACTGTTGACAATTGATTGAAATCTGAAAAGATATTGGGCTTTCTTGCAGTCTAGTCAAATGGATAGGCCAGAGTCAGGCATACCAGAAGCAGCACTATAACAACCATTACTCAAATCAAAACCCCATCACAATTACCGACCAACTTTGAACAATTGAATTTCTATGAATTGAAATTAATAAAAAAAGGAAAGATTAGAGAAGCCTGACACTGATTCCATTGTGAAAAGACACCATCTTTGGATATTAACTCATTCCATTGAATATACTATCCTCAAGGAAGTGATAATGCTCCACTACGGAGTCTGGTCGTTCTACAATTCCTTTTATTCCTATTCCTATACGATTCCTTCCAACCACCCTCTTTTAATTTTAGGGTCCTTGAGAAGCAACATGATTAGGACTTCCACCATCTTCTTGCAGCTTTTGCAGCACAAAGTCAAAATCTTCACATGTTTTTGTGTTTTAGAATAACTTTACAAGTACTAAGCTTGTCATTTTCAACAAAGATCGTCTTTTTTTTTTACACCGTGGGTCGATATTAAGCAAGATTTTAAGCAAAGGTGCTCACCTCTAGGGCATCTCTGGACGGTCCCTCACAGGCAAAATTCTGCAAAGTGCCAACCACCGAAACAACTGGGGTTTCTTTTATTGGTTTTAGGGAGGATTTTGAGTAAAGTATGGCTGACAATGTGGTAGGGGTCAGCCATAGCTGACACAAGTCATTTCTTTATCCCTGGTTCATGTGTGGCTTTTACTTGGGAGAGGAGGCAAGAAGGGAAAGGACAATTGGAGTTTGTGGTTTAGAGCAAATAATCAAGTCAAAGGTCCATCCATCATTGGCTTGGCCATTATTGGCTGATCAGTAAACTTTGAAGCTGTTGGCTAGCTACCAACAGAATTATGAACCTACAAGAATATTAATCAAACTTACTGGCTTAAAAAATTTTAAAAATGAACTAGATTGTCAAATACTGCTCGACAATACTGCTGGTTTGATATTAAAATATCTATGACTTAAAATATAACTTTTTAATTGTAGTTGGAAAATTGTTTATTTTGATTTACAATGTCAAATGTTTACATTTTCCCTTGAAAAGACGTAAGAGTTGATCCAAGCAGGTGAAACATAGGCAATGGGGAATCATGGGGAGGGACACTTTCTTTCACGTGGGTTGGTGCCATTATAACTCCCGCAACGCCCACCATGATTGAAAGAAACACTACACTATGAAATGTAATTCTCTACTCAATTATTAAAATTTACAAATTTCAAAAACAACAAACAAGTGAAAGCCATATGGAACTATTATATCTCTACAATTTTTCCTTCATTAGCCAATAAATCACAGAATTTACTGCAGTGATTTTTATATAACAATCACTTCATTTTTTTTTTTTCTCTTTTTCTTTTGTTCTTCTTCTTCGTGAATTTAACTGTCTCAAAGTCTCGACCTTTTATTGACTCCATTCAGATTCGAACCCGGGACGACTCGGCGGGTAACTCACCACCTTTTCTGCCATCTCCATGAATTCTCCGGAGCTTACTTTACACCCCAATTTTAACCAATTACAGACCATTTTTTGAAAGAGGAAAAGAAAAAAAAACCCCACCAACTTACCTTGATATTATGGTAAGTAAAAACCAAAGAATTAGCAACCACCTCTTCCTCCACTCGGCCAACTCACTGTTTTAGAGCGTCTAATTAATTGTTCACTCGAGCAAACTCGGAACTGAGTCAAAAACCCCGGGTAAGAATCAAAGTCTATCCTTTTTCTTTCCACTGTTTCTTTAGTTACCAGACCGTTTTCTCAGTGAAGCCATGAAGTAACGGTCGAGATTCGGTCCACAAATCAAGCTTACCCCTGATTCCCATGTTACAGTTCCCTTTAAAGTCCTCGATGTTCACGAACGTACCGGAGTGACCCGACTCCGACCGGGAAATAAACCGAATCACTTCTTCGAAGACGGACTCGTCGCAGGGGATTGCCAATGGGCCTTGATTAGTGAAGCCGTACTCTTCCTCGGCTTGGATGAGAAGCTTCTTAAAGAGGGGATGGTTCAGGTACGTCGCTCGCACCACGAATCTCTTGCAACTCGTCCCCACGCAGACCGCCACGTGTCCGGCCGGCACATCGGATGGGATGCGGCTGGCCGACAGGAGAGCCTTGTTCCTCCACCGCCGCAGCATCTGCCGAAGCCTCACAATGTGACGGATTTTGCTGCATTTTCCAAGGCCCGCGGACATTTTCCCGGAAAACAAAGAATTCAAAGAGAAAAATTAAGTCTTCGTTTGGTTTGGGCTTTGCTTTGAGAATTGAGAGTTTCCCGATTAAAAAAAATCCACCTTTCGAAAGAAGGGGGATTGAGAGTTTGGGAGGGAGGATGATTTTATAAAAGGCTCCTCAGGAAAGTTCCCTTAAAGTTTAAGATAATTACAAGGCTCTGTCCGCCGTTGATAAAGCAATTAAAGGGCACTAATGTCTTTGACATACTAAATGGATTTAATAATTTTTGTAGCATAAGGTTGGAGCAAATACAAGAAAAGACAAAATTAATGATGCAAATCAAAATCTTTTATCCAAAATTTTCAAATTTTGATTTGAGGAGAAAGATTTCATGTAATCTTCAAAGAAAATTTTTTGCTTTTGATATTTTGAGCACTAGAAATGGTACGTATGAGAATTATAATTAGTAATTACAAAACAAGAGTAATTATTTAACTTTTTTTTAATTTCTAATTAATGTGATTTAAAAATATTTATATATAAAATTTGAATCTTAAATTTATTAAATGTTATATTTTAAAAATGATTACGTATAACAACTAAACTGATCCTCAAATTTTATAATAAAATTAATTTTGAGGTTGAAAAATATAGAATGGTGGCATATGGGACGGAGGTAAGAGTATATAAGAAATTTATTAAGTATAAAATGGAAGGATTACTATTCGAATGGTAATAATTTTGGTGGGGTTGGTAACAACGTTATAACATTTTGAACTTAGTGATGCTATCAAATTGAAAATAAAGGACTGTGGAAAATTTTTGGGGTTGTGGGGCCATGGATGCTGAATATGGTTTACCCTTTTGCTTTCCCTGGTTTTGGAATTTGTTAAGGAATTTATGTGGCTAGACTAGTTTTGATATTCTCCGGCTAATCCTTGTTTGTTTACCTTCGAAATTCTATCAAAATTAAAATTGCAAAACCCATTAAAGGTTAAGATGATCTTGTTTATCTATTCTAATTTAATTTGTCTTTTATGTTATGGACCACCATAACAAAATATTTAAAAAAAAAAAAAACAAACTATAGCAATTTTGATTCACCATTAAAATCAAAGCAAATCTTGCAAAAATTCATTACAATTTTTTTCACCTAGTAATAATTTTAACTCATAAGAAAAAAATGGGCTTTAAGCATATCGAGTATCAACTATAACAATGCTCATAACCAAAATTTGCTTTCCTTGCAAGTTAGCTTACAAGAGAAAGACAAGAAATTAAACTACAAATAATTTCCGGGAAATTAAAGTTGCAAAAACCTTCATGATTATGTCAAAATTTAGAAACAAATTACATAATATGATGTAAACCCCAAAAAAAGGAAAACAAATTAAGGTTTAAGAAGATTTGTTCTTTCTTTAATTTGGATAAAACGACATGTAATTTCTCCTACATCAGGCATCAGCCACAGAGAGAGGGAGAGAGAGCATGCGATAAAAAGGGTTTTCTTTAACGCACGAAGTGGAAAATAAAATGAAGCCTAAGAAACCCCCACCACATGCAAAGTAGGAAAAAGGGTTCTGTCTCTACAAGTTGTTGAGTGAACTGAAGATGCTTGTTGCTTCCTAAAACATGAATAAAAAATCCAGCTTTCCCTGAAGCAAGGATTTTGTATTCTCCACAACTGACTATGCCCCATGTGCAGGGATTCCTCATCTCTCCCTTTGTTTAATTTCCCAAAACAAACTGCTAAAATATCCCTCTCCCCTCCTAATCACTCATTGAACCCAGTCAAACCCTATTTCTCTTCTAATTATCAACATAAAGCCTTTTTAAAGTGACTATCAAAGATCAATGATTTTCATATTTTGCTGCCTAATATAATAAAACGATTTGTCAAGTCAGTATTCCAAAAAAAAAAAAAAAGTAAAAAAAAAAATGTAAGCTTAGCTCCCCTTCAAGATGTGCCTATTGGATCCATATGGCTCCTTGTGCATGTTATGGGAGGGTAGGGTGCATCCCCCAAACTTAATACATTGCATATTAAGAATCTATTTAGGTGGACAGTAAGATTTATTTCAATCAAATTAAAAACAATAATAAAAATTATTATAATTATAATTTAAAAAATTTATGTTAAATGAATTTTATGATAATTGATATTTAGATTCAATTGGTGGTGATCGAAGCTTAGTAGCACTTCATTGAAGTAATTACATCCAAACATAGACTAAGAATAACCCCACTTGCTAGGATTTAAGGATCATATAATTTATTTTGTTGTTTACAAATGTCTTCGAACTTGTAACCAAAAACATTGTATAGAAAGTATTAAGAAAATAATGAAAAAAAAAAAGGATTGGGCAAAATAATATATTCTTTATTATAGGCATAGATAACACCACATATATGTTTCTCTTTTTTAGTAGAATATGTTGAATCGTAATGTTGTATATATGAAAAGATTCTTGCTTTGGGGGTGATGGAACAAACTGAGGATTTCGGGGGAGCAAACAAAAGAAAATGGATTGAAAAGGTATTAGACAAAGGCACGAAAGTCAGTTAATTAACTTTTCAAGGTGGAATGAATGCGTGTGTTGTTCTGTTCTTTACATTTTTAGTTACAACACAAAATACTTTGTCTTCTAAGTTGTCTGTTTTGTTTTAGGATTGAGGAATCTCCTTTATACATCCTTCCACTCTCATCCATTAAACTTTTGTTTAAGGTTTGGATTAAGGCCGATAGTTTTTGCTGTTTCCAGAAAGCAATTACTAAAGTTTTAATCTAACTTATAACCAGTACCATACTATAAATTTAATATTTTAAAATATAATATAATTATACGATACGAACATGATATGAATATAAAATTAAAAGATAATATGATTTAAAATTTTAATAAAATAATTTTTTTTTATATTTTTATAATAACACAAATTTTAATATATAATTTAAATACAAAACACAGCATAAATATACAAATCCTAAGATCTAAATCCTAGCTAGGATGGGAATTTAGGACAATGTCTTTACAATGTTTTATTAGGACTTTTAATTTTTTATGTTTCAGCCACTTTTGGCGTATGCAAAACTCCCTCGAGAGTTTGCCACGTTGAGACTGCAATTCTGTCAAAATTCTAACAACAAAAATTTTTTTTGTCTCTGTTCTTTTGATTCTTTGTTTTTATTATAGCGATGATTAAGAAATTAATAATAATAATAATAATAATAATAATAATAATAATAATAATAATAATAATAATGCAAACGTGAGGGTGTCTTAGCAGTACTACCTCCAGTCCAGAATCCGCTCGGACAATTTGTATTAGGTTAGAACATTGAACAATTCCACGTCACAACTTTGGCTTAGTGTGTTAAGATTGTACTAATACTATTTTTTTTCACTAATCCAAAATTCTTACGTGGAGTTGTACACAAATGACAAAATGTCTAATATACCTAAACACCTATTTTTTAGATGGAGTTGTTTTTTTTTTCTTTTTTTTAAAGAGTTCACAATTTGAAAATTAAAAAATATATAAATATAAATATTTAAAATTTATATTTATTAAATATTAAGAGAATAATTATATAAATTAATTATTTTTTTTTGTTTTATAGTTATAGTAGCTTTAACTATAAATCAATTGCAATATCTATTAATTTTCTCTAATCAGATTGATTTCGGATCACTGAAAGGATTAAATAAAAATAAAAGCAAGTAGAGTTTGGAATATGGATTAACACAATGCATAGCTGTATCCAATTGGAGCTAAAGAAGCAAACAATTCAACCCATTGATTCCGTACGAACCATCTATTTGAACTGAAAGAATCTGTGAACCAAGTTTGGAAGCATTGAAAGATTAATGAACTTCATTGTTTGGTATAGCAATTGGTAAACTATTTAAAAGAAGCACCTATGAAATTTCGTTGTTGGTCAGAACCAAATGTAATTGTTTACAAAGACAAGCTTATTATAATAAAATCAATAGAGTCTGAACAGTCTGTTTGCAAACTGATTTTTTTTATTAGTATAAAATTAATTAATTTACACTAGTCAGCAATTTTAAGAAAGAACAAAATGGAGTAATTTAATATTTTTCATTGGCATCTAAACAGCCATTGATTTTTTGAAATTATAAATTGATCAATAATTAAAACTCATGCTTAAATAATAATATCTTTGTCCATGTTTGAGCCACAACTATAGCTATCAAAACAACAAACCCTAAATAGCAATTATTTAAGTTCGATTGTCAAGCCAAACACTACTTCAATCTCCATTCGGATCAAAAAGAGAATATCACTAGACATATAAATATTAGCACCATATATTCAAATAAATCGATTTTATAAAGAAAAGATAAAATTACGTGATAAGTTATATCAGAGTTAACCCTTAACTCATTTTATTTCACGCCAAATACCCCAAGGAAGGTAGGCAAAGTGATTAACTAACCTGATCATTTAATAAGATGCTAAGATAAAACATGGTAATAAAGTCTGACCATGCTAAACACTTTAAAATAGAGTGTCCCTTGCCTCATGAAACTGGATGGAAGAAAATGTTATGTCAAATGATCCAAAGAATAGCTAAAATATTTTAATCTCATATCGAATAAAAAAAAATCATTGGACATAAAAATATGATATTACATAATCCAATAAATTGATTTTCCGGGAAGATGATAGTGGCCATATGACATAATACCATAGTTAAAAAAAACCAATTTCCATATACTTGTGAAGTTTTTAAACTTTTGGTCAAATTTATATTAATCTAAACACAATGTTTAAGTTATTAATGAAGTTAAGAAAGTGTGTTAATGTATGTCACCCTGAAGTGGACCTTTCTATAGATTATCACAAAACCAAGCTTTTTATACCCACAAACATTCCCAGAGTCATTTTCACTAATATTGATGAAAATTATTTTGGGTTGCCAAAAGTTGATGAAAATCCTACAAATAATGAAACTATTTTCTCCAATGACTTATTAGTTAGCTGATATTAGAATCAATTTCAAAATAAAAAAATTAAAATTAAAATCTCAATCGTAACTCAAAAATTAAAAAAAAAAAAAAACATATTCATATGAAAAAAATAGTCCAAAGCTGATGACAAATTTGAAATCATCTTGAAACTATTATATTCATGGTATCGAGTAAGCAAAAGTCAAATTAAATTCTCATTGCTTGCAACTTTAAAGAAATTATCAGCTCTTGTGATGAAAACAAAGTAGCTAGTTTTCATGGTTTGTTCTATGGTGATGAAGCGGCAGCACTTATGGACGGAAATATTGCATCAAGTGAAATGCACAGTTTTTAAGCAAGTTTTATATTTGGTTTTAAAGTATATATATAAAATAAAGATAAGAATATCAGTGCTTGGGGTTGGCACTCGAGTGATTGACAGGGTAAGTGAGCCGCACGTGCATTGATATCATCATTAGCACAACCTGTGAACCACCACCTATTCTATAATGTCATCCGAAATATGTGCGACACCGAAAGAAAAAGACAGTACAGATGGGACTTGCACTAGCACGTACAATCTGCTATCATTACAGTTCAAAGTGAAACCCAAAAAGAACAGCAGAAACATCCACTTCATCTCTTCTCTGGTCTTGCCAGTTTAACCAAGATCATTTGATTCAATTTTTAATCCCAAAGAATCCCAACTTTTGCCCTTTATTATGTCAACATTCAACACACGCAATAAAGTAGAGACTTTTCTCCTTTGTTCCAGCTCGTCAGACTGAAATTTTTGGACGGTGAATGGAGGAGAATCTTGAATTCTGTAACCAATCCTCATTGGTGCAAAAGGCCACAGATTATACTGCATGACAAAGGAATATGGGTTGATCAATCCAGGCAAAAACAACCGATCAAACCCCATTATTTTCTTGGGTGATTCCAAAGAATTCCGTACTGGCACAAGGAGCCCAATGGCCATAACAACCATGCTTCCAACCTTTCATAAGACCTCCTTGTGTGCGCATAAGTGATCAGTTCTTTTTTTTTTCTTACATCTTTTATCAAAGTACAAAACCATATTTCTCAAAGCTGACCACATTTTGTATAACATGACCCTGAAATTGAATTTTTAAAGAAGCTTTGAGTTTTAAAACATAAATTGCTAGCTGTCTTAGCATTTCCAGGATCCTGCTCTAACTGTCTCTTTCTTCTGATCTCCTTCAAGATAAAAGGTGATGATCGTAATGGAAGTTAACTAACAACTAATACTCCATTATAATGATAGATTTAGTGACCCTTTGACGTGATTAGGGAACTAAATGATGTTTATATGACTGACAATTTATGGTGGAGTGGGAGGTTAGGGGTCAAATTACTTGAAAGTGCTAATAATTTTGCATAACAATCTAACTTAATCATTGCATATCAAATGACTGGACATGCTGCCTTCTTCAGCTCGTAATTAGATCAAGATTGCAATAAGATACGCATAGATTTAACTAATTATGCTTTCTGCCTCGATCATTATCTTTAAATTCATCTCCTCTAATATCTTTCTGTCACATCTCTTTTTCAAACTGTTACAACTGAAACCTCGTTCACACGTCGCAAACAATGTTATAATTAAGCACATTTTGGAAGTTTATCTCTCTCTAATTAAGGGCATGAGAATTATAATATTTCATTTTTAAAGTAATTAAGATTATTGGGCACTTCCCAAAAAACCCAAGCAAAAAATTTGCTTCAAGTTATATATTTAAAATTAATTTTTATAAAATATTATTATGTGATTCATTAACAGCATAAGACAATGAGAAGTAAACTAAACAAAGATTCGAATTTATAACTAATGTCTCTTTCGTATTCAGACAGTGATACACATGCTTGGAGTGCCATTATAAGGTAGGAGTTAAACTGTCCCATCTCCAAGGAAATAAGGCACAGTTAAGCTATAATTACCTCGATCAAGAGAGAGCCTGAAGCATGTTACAAGCCCAAATTAGACGGGGAAAGTTTGTCATGATCTTTTCTGGTAAAAATAATCACAGATCACATGGGTGTTTGATGGAATTGAGAATCATGTACCAAACCTGAAATCCCTGTCTTCTCCCACTCCTGAACTCCTCTTTTCATAATTTTTTATTGGACTATAAAGATGGGTCCCCAGAGGAATATATGTATAAATTTATGGGTTGTTTTCTGAAAGAAACCCCATACCTGACGATGATAACGGGTTAAAATGGAGAATGAATTGAATATAGTATTTTCAACTCTCAACAGCTGAAAAAGGATCTGTCTCTATACAAGTATTTGTTATCTGGAAGCCCCCCAAAATATGTATCCAGTTGCAGTGCCAATCATAAGTACAACATGGTGCGAAATGAAATGTACTTGGCTCAACCCTTAAAAACCGAATCCACCATAAAAATGATTGAGCAACCAACACGGATGCATGCCCTCCACATCTTTCTCAATCAACAACGTTAGATTTACACAAGTCTGAGGTGCAGCCTATTGACATGTGTCAAAGCTGGCTGTACCTTTGCCTAAAGTGGTGCAAATCCGACATTATTGAGAATCAAAGATTATTACGCCGGAGACCATCCAGCAGCAATGTTTTTCGACCTTTAAGCAAAGCAATGTGCATGCGGAGATCCCTATTGAAATAGACCAATATTGTGTGGGGCAAGTTTAGGGTGAAGTCCATCAATTTTGAATTGATATAATATTAAGTTTAAGTTTAAATTGGATTCTAAATTCAAGGTTAGAATTTTGGTTTAAATTCAATCGAGTTTTATTTTTATTTTTAATTTAAACTTGATTTGAGATAAAAATCAAACTATTAAAGCTCATTCGATTATGTTTAATTAACATGTAAAAATAAATTTGATTTTTATATTTGATAAAATTCAATTATTTGTGCTCGACCTCAAATTCAAGATATTTTATTAATCCAAATAATAAAAATATATTAAATATAAAAATTCGATTAGGCTCGTGAGTTATTTGAGTCAAGTATAAGAATACTCAAATTCAATTCGATCGATAAATCAAGTTAATCGAACTCAAATTCGACTTGATAATAATTAAATTGAATTCAAATTTTATTCAAGTTAATTTCAAATAATTTATGAATACTAATGTATCATTTAGACTATTAAGATTAGCTACTTTCGGGCCTTTCTCATTCCGGATGTTTGGGCGTGGTATGAGAAAGTTCTGGGTCCCCACTTGCCAAAATCATATTAGGCTAACACTAACTGGTTTACCTCGAAAGGACATAGAAAATGGGCCTTTAAAATTTGAATCCAAATGTTGGGCTATATTGTTGGGCTAAAGATATATCCACTTACTTGCCATAGAGCAAGCTAACTAGCTATGCCAAGTTTATCAGTTTTTAAAGAATGTATGCCACTTTCATAAGAAAATAGGGCATAAAACTTGTTTTTAAAGAAATAAAAAAATTATAAGCTTTGAAGTCAAAAATATTTTTTTATTTAAAATTGTTAGAATTTGAATTTTAATATTTTTCAAACAAATCACGTTAGCAATATTTTCATATTATCCCAAATAAGTGATCTCTTAGAAGTTTGTTCAATTTGTTTGCATTTTAAAAATAATGAGCACAACAATGGTATTAAATGAAGGAAAATGATCAGTTATGAAGAATTCTATTGAATTTTATAAATTAAATAATGGGTACATCCTTTAATGATGATTACTTTTTTCTTCTTTCTATTTTACGTTGCACAATAACATAATTGCTCATTGTCCAACTTGATAATGAGCTAACTATGCATATAATTTAGCATGAGAAATCATGAGCCAGGGTCCCCCAATTGCCAATGCACCCCCATTTCCTTTTTTTCCGGTACCTTTGCAGTTTGTGACCATTTATTGCAAATCACTGGTCAATGGACCACACTACAAGATTTGATTTGGAGAAAAAATAAGGGTTCCCATCCAATTACACTTTATAAGGTTAGGAAAGCTAAAAATTTCCCTTCAAACACTCTTATTTGGTAGGCCTTATCTTTGGCTTTTACAAATGTAGAAAAACTTTACCTTGCTTAAAGTAAGTGGGTAGGTCCAGAATTATTGTTGAAGATCATATTTTGTTGATGTTAATGTCAAAGGGAGAAGATTTGGTTTGGTGCTTTAAACCACAAGGGTCAACTTAAAGAAATCAAACGACTAGGACAGTGTTTTGGGGTCCACTTATACTTTAACCAAATATATGATTGGCTCCATGTTTGACACGTGTAATTCTGAGATTATTAAAAAAAATTATTCAATAGAGAAATGTTTTAACCAACCAAAAGAATATTATTATTTATATAAAAATAAATTAAAAAAAATGCAAATGTACCAATTACCAATTACTACAAACAAATGTTTTAGTGCATATAAATAATAATTTTAAAAAATATCTTAATATAAAGATAAAGAAATAATAGATTTAGAATTTAAATTCAAAATTTATTAAATATTATTTTTTAATAATAATTATATAAATGAATTTGACTAAATCTTAAATTAGTTTTAATTTTAACTCTCACAACAAAACATAAAAGCAGAAGAAGTAAATATAAAGTGTACATGTTTATTAAATGTTCAACCTACACTTAACCAAGGAAGCAAAGGAATTATTGGCAGCCCACATTTATATTCATCTTAAATATATTTATGTTTGGACAAAAGTTTTTTAAATCCCCAACGTAGCTCACTTGCTACATCTAACATTCATTAACCTTTACTTTATTAAATAAAATAAAAATAAGAAATCAACTGTAATATTAAAATTACTTTTAAAATTAAAAAAATTGAATTTAAATTCAATTAATAATAATAAAAAAAACGGTGGCAAGTTTGCAGAGCTATATGTACGTGAAAAGAAGAAACGGCGCCGTGCAGCCGAGTAGCAAACTATAAGGGCCACACGTGTCAGTTGCAATGAGCCACTTCCCATTCATTAAACGTGAACAGCACGAGTAACGATCGGTCAAATATCATATGCAGAAAACAAGTACCCAAACAAAGCCTTGCTTTTCCCTTTTTTTTTTTATTATTAAAAATAAAAATAACTTTCACACGACGAAAATTGGAGAAGGAAAAACAAGCGAATCCTTGTTGTCCACGTTCTAAAATACGCCACGTAAGTCTTCCTCCTTAGCATAGGCACCCCTCTCCTTTGCTGAGCTTAGCTCCCTCCTTTTTCGAAATACTTTGTTCTGCTCTTTTTCTCTGTACACTGTGTACTGTTTCCGTGTTCTGTTAGTCTTGCTCTGCTTTTTCCACATTTCTTTATTAATTTTCTTTTAACACTTTTATTTTTATTATAATATAAATAAGTATATTGGTTCAAAGTTTGAAGCTTCAACGGAATCACCTAGATACAGAAAGTGCGTGCGCAGGATAAGAGCATGCACACTCGTCCCGGTTTCAAGCAACTTACATATTCATTCATTTTTGTATGATATGAAGAGGGAGAAAGATTGAAAATTTACAATTTTTTTGTCCGGGGTTTTGTTCTTTTTGATGGTTGAGGAGAGGGAAGGAATCAGAGTGATGATGGGAAGAGAGAGAAAGAGCTACTTAAATGCTTTGGTCGGCGTGCTTTGATGCTGCTAACTGAAGGGCAGGTGTTTTTTTTTTTTTTTTGGTCATACCAAAAAGCTCCACTTTAAGAAAAGATCTTTCTTTCCAGTGTTGTTCCCCTTTCTTTGCAGGTTTTTGTTCCTTGATTTTGGACTCTGGTGGTGGTGGTGGGGGCCGGGGATTGGTGGGGCTGAGGGGAAGGGGGGTGTGTAAAAAGTTATCTTTTCTAACCAATTGGGATCGTTATGTTTAGTCTTTTATGAGACGCCTTTTTCCCTTCGATAATTTTTCCTTCTCTAGAAGATACTATACATGATTGGATGAGGTGGAACTCAGGCTCAGTGGAGCTATGGAAGTTGAGGGGTTTTGATTTTTTTAAGTGAATATGTAAAGGTGGGGTCTTTGTTTTGAGTTCTGCTTCGGTTGTGTATCTAAAAGACCGCAAAAAAGGAAGATTTCTTTTAGTAAGAGAAGACCACATAATGGGTTCCGTTATTGAAGAGAAGATCAAAACAGGTGCTTTGGTCAGTGGTGGGGCACAGGCCACTCTGCTCGAGGAGATGAATTTATTGAAAGAAATGCAAGATCAGTCTGGTTTGTTTTTCTTCATCAAAACGTGGACACTTTCTCTTTTTTTTTTCTTTAGTTTTTGAAGATTTGTCTTTTACTCATGTGTTAAAGTGGGACAGTTAACGTTGATAGGGCATCTGCTTATTTTCTTTATCCGCATTATGTTTTTCTATTCCTTAAGTGGCTTTCAAGAGTTTCTGTCAATTAGGTTCAAGCTTGGTTTGTTTTCTCCGTTAAAAGCACTTCTTTTTATTCGGTTTCTAAAGGTTGGTGTTGCTAACAAGTTGAATGAACCATTGAAGTTCCAATCTTCAACATAGAAGCTTAAAAATGAAGGGTGTTAGTCATTACTTGGTCTTAATGGAGAGCCATTTTTGTCTTCAATGCTATAATGTGTAATCTCTGTCGAAGCATGTGTCTTGTGGAATTTTTTCCTGACTGATTTCAGGGACCCGTAAGGCTATAAATTCCGAGTTATGGCATGCCTGCGCTGGTCCACTTGTTTCCTTGCCTCAGGTGGGCTGTCTTGTGTATTACTTCCCTCAAGGACATAGTGAACAGGTTTGCATTTAGTTTTCACACTTGATAGTTGCTCTCCTGCAGGAAAAAAACCGGCTTTTTCCCCTCTAACTTTTCTCCCGTCTTCTTTTTCTTACTTTTTTTTTCCTTGTTTATTTTGTAACATTCACTTAGCATTAACATAACGAGACCTTGGCAGACTGATGGCTGCTAAACCAATCAACTCTGTAACCTGCTTTTCATTCTGATGAACCTACATTTGCCTGTGGATGAGTTGCATACCACTTCTTTAACTGGTTGCATTATATGGATTTAAAACCAATGCATTAGGTTTCTGCCATTGCATAGTTTGAGATGAAACTTGAAGCAGTTGAGTGCCAATGTCTCGCCATAATAAAACCACAGATCTTACAACATGGTGGGATAAAACCATTTGAGTGGCTTTTTTAGTATTTGAAAAAATTGTACTAAAATCCCAAAAATGTATGACAGCCTTTCAGTGAATTTTGACATTTATTTAATCAAGAACCTCAGGATTAATAATGGCTTTGTTCTTTTGAGCAGATAGCAGTGTCCACAAAAAGAATGTCGACCTCTCAAATTCCCAACTATCCAAATCTTCCATCTCAGTTGATGTGCCAAGTTCACAATGTTACACTACATGTATGTCATTTATTTATTTATTTTCATAACAAAAGGACATCTAAGTCATTTTGTTTAATATGCTACCCGCTACTGTATATCGTTTCTAAATAAACATTGATCTTACTTCTTTGTAATCTTTGACAGGCAGATAAAGATACAGATGAAATATATGTCCAAATGAGTCTTCAACCAGTGAACTCTGTAAGCTTCTCCAGTGTGTTATGTATCTGAAACTCTTACTAAATTCCTAGATATTTGAATGTGACAAAAAAAATAGAAAAACTCTTTTCTGCCATCACGATAAGAATAATGCAGCTAGACTTGAATTTTTGACACTGTTCTCATTTATAAATTTTCCTTTGATTAGGAACATGATGTCTTCCCCATACCAGACTTTGGATTGAAGCCCAGCAAGCATCCAACTGAATTGTTCTGCAAAACTTTGACTGCAAGTGACACAAGTACACATGGTGGTTTTTCAGTGCCACGCAGAGCAGCAGAGAAGCTCTTTCCTCAATTGGTGAGGTTCTAATAGGTTAATCAAAACCTTGCAAGCATGTGTGGACATGCAGGGACATTATGTGAAAGCGCATTACTGTTTTTATCTATTTTCAGGATTACACAATGCAACCCCCAAGTCAAGAGCTTGTTGTGTGAGACTTGCATGATAATACCTGGACATTTTGCCATATATACCGCGGTGAGTGTTGTTTTGATTATTTTCCTTCTGTTTTAGCAAGTAAACTGATTAGAACTACTATTATGGAAATTGTTTGGAAAGAAAATAGGTTAATGAGCTTTTTGTTGCTAGTTCTCATAATACAGCAGAAATGTGTTTACATGTGTATGTATGCATCCATAAAAATATATTGACAATGTGAACTTGATCTTGAGTGTCATATATGTTGTTTTATACAGGGCGGCCAAAGCGACACCTTCTTACAACTGGGTGGAGTTTGTTTGTTGGATCAAAAAGGCTTAGGGCAAGTGATTCAGTTCTCTTTATCAGGTATGCTATAGTCACATACAGTTCTCTTTATCAGGTATGCTATAATCACATACTGCAATTATTTGAGCTATATACTGGCATTTTTTTGGTGCAAGGCATTTTGAATAGCTAAATTCCTGATTGCATCTTATATTATGGCTTATTGTTGAAAGGGATGAGAAATCACAGTTATTGGTGAGTGTGAGGTGTGCAAATCGTCAACAAACAACATTACCATCATCAGTAGTTTCTGCCGATAGTATGCACATCGGTGTCCTTGCAGCTGCTGCTCATGCTGCTGCCAACAGAAGCCCATTCACAATTTTCTACAATCCAAGGTGTGTTTGATAGCATTTGTATCCCATTTTTGTTGCTTCCTTTCTCTCTCTTTTCCCTTTCTCCTCTTGATGTTCCTTTATCTATTTCTTGACACAGCTCTCTTCTGTCTTTTTGTAGAGCCTGCCCTTCAGAATTTGTCATCCCTTTGGCTAAATACTGTAAATCTGTATACGGGCCTCAAGTCTCTGTTGGGATGAGGTTTGGAATGATGTTTGAAACCGAGGAGTCGGGAAAACGTAGGTAAGTTACTAGATAGTTTCATCCTCTCACCGTATGTTTCTAACTTAAGGTGTTAGAGAAATTTTGGTTATAATGATCATTGTGGGGTTAAGGCACTACTTATGATTGACCTCCTTGGATGGTTAAAGCTTTGTTACACCATGAACGAAGTGAAATGCTATAAGCTTATTTTATATTATTTCTTGACAATTTTTGATGATACAATTATTGTAAGATTGTTCTACATGAGAAACATAACAATATTGTTTGTTCTAATGTGTGTTTGAAGTCTAGGATAAATATTCAATATGTCCAACTATCTAGATTGATATCTGTTAATATTTCTCAATTTTCTGCAGATATAAGGGTACAATACTTGGTATTAGTGACTTGGATCCTCTTAGATGGCCTGGCTCAAAGTGGCGAAACCTTCAGGTTTCTTTCATTTAACCGAATACTGTTTGCTGCAACAGGATACTGGTTTACATCTTCCTATTATATGATAGAGCTTTATCCACTGGCCAGTTTAATAATGGAACTTCTTGTACCTATTGTCTAAACAGGTTGAGTGGGATGAACCTGGATGCAATGACAAACAGAATAGGGTAGCGCATGGGAAATTGAAACTCCTGAAAGCATCTTTACTTTTCCTTCTCTAACTTCAGGTCTCAAGCAAACATTACATCCTGGAATTTTGGGTAAGCTTCTGTTTGCGATGTTGAGTGGTGTGCAACACTTTTAAATACTTATCTAGTGACTTTTTTTTTTATGCTCACAGGAATAGAATCTGACTGGGGATGCTTGATAAAAAGGCCCCTCCACCTGTTTCCTGAAAATGGAAATGGGAATCTTCCCTATTCAATCTCAAATTTATGTTCTGAACAATTGGTGAAGACGATGCCAAAGCCTCAGCTTGTTAACCATATTGCATCTACTTTACAACAAATTTCTGCTGCAAAGGGATCTCCATTAGAAGAGATGAAGAACATGCAGTCTACAAGCAATCAGAAACCTCAGCTTATCCAATCAGAAAATCTGTTGATAGAAAACCAAAATCTTTCCCACGTAGCCACTGACCAACCTGATATCATCAGCTCAAGTTTGCCCACAATAAATGCTAATGGGAACCCACATCCTGCAAACAAGTATGAAAGCCAAACACAAGCTGGGAGCGATAATGAAAATTTGAAGTTGGAACCAGAGCATTCAACTGATCAGTTAAGCCAGTTGACTTCAACATCAGAGCGCAATGAGGAAAAAATGGCTGCAAATGCTACAAGTCCAACTATTTTGAACCAACTTTCTTTCTCTAACCAGAACCAGATTCCATTCCCATTGCAAAATAATCCATGGCTCATTCTGTCACAGTTGGAATCATCTGTCCTCCAAGCTCATCAAATGCAAGTATCACATGCTGATATTAATACATTAAGCAGTTTTCTTCCTTTCTTAGACACCTATGAGTGGACATCACACCTTTCTTCTTCTTGCCAACCTCTTGCCGGAATTTATAGATCACCTGGTCCTATACCAGTGGCTGGGTTACAAGACTCCTCAACCTTCTTTCATGAAGCAACTAATCCTTCTTTAACTACAGTGGGTTAGGATACATGGGATCATCAGCTGAATAATTTTAGGTTTTTATCCCAAGCTGACTAATTAAATTCATTTACTCAGCAAGACCCATGCAGTCTTAATTCTGGTGGGATGAGAGATTTGTCTGATGACAGCAATAATCAAAGTGGGCTATACAGCTGTCTTAACATTGATGCTAGTAATAGTGGCAGCACTGTGATTGATCCTTCCGTTTCCGGTGTCATTCTGGATGAGTATTGCTTATCGACGGATGCTGATTTTCAAAATCCTTCAGTTGGAAACTTTAGCTCTAGTCAGGATGTTCAGTCTCAGATTACCTCTGCTAGCCTTGCAGACTCTCAGGCTTTCTCTCATCAAGACGTACCAGACAGCTCAGGTGGCACCTCTTCCAACAAGGTTGATTTTGATGAGAGTGGCATTCTGCAGAATAATTCATGGCAGCAAATGGCTCCACGTGTGAGAACATATACTAAGGTATTATATCAATTTAGATTTAGAATATGAAATTTCTGAAGGCATCAACTGGAGTGATGAGCAGATTGCGTGGTTCATTTTTTATTTCATGGGTACATGATTATTATTATTATTATTTTTTTTTAACTCCCGTTTTTCTAACTCTCATTGGTTCTGGCTGACAGGTTCAAAAGGCAGGTTCTGTTGGAAGGTCAATTGATGTCTCGAGTTTTAAGAACTATGATGAACTAATCTCTGCAATTGAATGCATGTTTGGACTTAAGGGGCTGCTTGACGATCCGAGAGGTTAGGGTGGAAATTAGTGTACGTGGATAATGAGAATGATGTTCTACTTGTTGGGGTTGATCCATGGGAGTAAGTACCTCTATAAATATATATATATATATATATATACATATATATTTATATATTTACACAATATAAAATTAAAAAAAATATATTTTTAATCAGTATATATATATATATATATATATATACATATATATTTCATTTGTTAATTCTTCTGTGGTTGGTCGACTTACTTGATATTATAGCTTATGACAGCTATAATTTGATGTCTTTACAGGGAATTCGTTGGGTGTGTCCGCTGCATCAGAATTCTATCCCCTACAGAAGTACAACCGATGAGCGAAGAGGGGATGAAGCTTCTCAACAGTGCCACAGTGCAAGGCATTAATGTTGAAGGTTGAAATACTTAAGATTCCACCGAGCTGAATTGCCCTTGCGATTTGAGGTTACCCAAGAATGTTTCATTGTTTATTTGGACATAAAAATGGCAGGAGAGTCTCGGATTGCTGAAACCAGATAATATCCTGCTGGTTTTTCTGAATACCACTAGTATGCCTGCAAGCTTCAGCTTGCTATTCGGGTGCTCTTCCTCTAGCTTTCACATGGTAGAGGTGGAATATGATGTACGAATTTAACATGCATTTTCCAGCAGGAAAATTAACTTTTAGCAAATATTATTATCAGAAATCAAAACTTAAATCAATTCTGACGAGTGATAGAGATTATTTCCAAGATCCATTACATCCTTATGATCATATATGACCAACAATATGATATAACCCACTAGCCAATATTAGTTGATCATTTAAATTTGTCAATATTAGCAATGCAAGCTGAGGCAAGTTAAGACAACAAGAAATGCCAGGGTAAGTAAAATGGCAGTTTGATTTCATGCATAATGATTTAAGGTGATCGTATATGGCTTCAAAGAAATCAACAGGAAGATGCTTGAGATCCAAGCATACGGTTAGAATCATGATATTCAGGGCCAAAAGATGCTCTGCAATAGGCATCGTTCAAGTGCAATGAAACATCAAATGTCATTAACTTGACACAATTTCAAGAATACACTAGGAAAATTTTCTTTTCCTAATACAATACGAAAGAAGATAAGGGGAAAAAAAAGGCTTTAGATTACAGAATAGAGGCCATCCTCCATCACAATTGCAGCATTTATTCCACTTTAGAATAAATTCATGAGGATATTTAAGGCAATAAATTTGGACAAAGCTAGAAATTCAAACAATTCTTACATCAGTTTCCCAGAAATCTCAAACCATCAGATTCTCACTGGCTTCTGTAAAACAGCAGATAGATAAACTTCGGGTTTTGCTGACCCAGCTGCATCTCCTACAACCCATTTCAGCTTCTTATACCCAAACCTTTCTATCAAACGAGTCAAAGCCCTCTTCTTTTCATCATCAGCACAATAAAACTTATCTAACCAAAACAAGCCACCAGCCCTCAAAATGCGATCTATATCAAACATCAAGAACTCCAATTTTTCTGGTTTACCTCCAATATCTAATCCACTTGTGGCATGAACCATATCAAACACGTTATCATAGAAAGGAAACCTATGGTCCAAACTCAAAAACAAAGGGAAAAGGCCTCTTGCAGCAATGAATTCGCTATATGGTGCATCCACATTCAACGTGATGGTAATCACAGTCACATCCCTCTCAGCCATTCTAGCAGCAAAAGTACCAGACCCACCTCCAATATCAAATCCAATTCTAATCCCACCATTCCCCATAGCTAACACATCATCAATAAGAAAATCATTCTTGCTTCTAGACTTAACATATTTCTGAGTCTCATATCCATTAACCAAATCAAAGCACCCAACACAATCTCTACTCAATTTTTTACTATTTAAACAGCTAAAATTCTTGCAACCAAGACCACTCCAAGAAACAATCTTTTCACTAACAGGTTTCCAGAGAGAAACAGGTAAAGAACTAAGACCTACCTTAGGAACAGTCTTGGCAAAGCACCTCCTCCTTGGCAAAGGTTCACATCCCCTCAACATTAGCTTCTGAGCAAGACTCGAGTCGTAAGGACAAGGTCCAGAAACCTTGTAACTCATGTACTGGGACAACAAATCAGCAGATTTTTCACAAGAATGTCCCACAGAAGCCACCATCTCAGTGATCCCAGTTCTTGAATCCTTCCCCAAAGGAAGCTGATGATGTTGCAAAAACAACTTAAGCTCACTAGCAAGATTGGGCCTCGAAAGATCGAGAGTGTCATAACCAAGGAGCTCCTTTTCCAACTGGGCAAGCTTTCTTTGAGAAGAATCGATTTCTCTAATAATCAAAGAAACTTGCTGAGAGATTAAAGAGATGTTCTTGTGGGGATGGTGAAGCGGGTTGTTTATGTGTTGTTTTGGTGAATACGAGAAGGCATATAAAGCAAAGAGATTGGTTGTAATGACAGAGAAAAGCATGAGAATGTTAACAGCTGAAGAACAAAGTGTTGCTCTCTTGAATCTTGCCGTTCCATCTCCGATTTTCAGTGAAACCGAACCCATCTTGGCTTTGCTTTTCTTTCTATTGCTTCTCTGCTAGGGAGTGAAGCGAGAGAGGATAAAAATGGGTCTTTTAGTCTTTTTGAGAGTTGGATTTGTGAAATGGAGCAAGTTGAGATTTTCTTTCACTTAGTCCCAGGAAATTCAGATTTAAGACACAGTAACTCTAGGAGAGCAAAGTTGTCGGTTGGGTTATTCTTAAGAAAGAAGAGACTTTGACTTTTCACAGTTTTAAAAATTTAAAAGTAAGCAAGATCAACGGCTCTAAATTCGTTTTTCCAGGGATTATCAAATCAATCGTAGAGTTACATTTTTCATGTCTGCACACGTGGCAGCATCAAGGTCGACTAGTCCCACAATTGAAGCAACATGAAAATTCATATGGGTAATATCGTGCATACAGCATGATATAGTCAATTCATATCATAAGCAGAAAAAGTCATATCAAAGCAAAAACTTTGCTATTATTTGTAGATCGTTACAGCGAGATTCAACCAAAAAGGATTTCCTATAACAAGAAATAGATGAAATCAAAGAAATCAAATGAGATTCTAACAATTAACTCATATAGATAGAGTTCAATTCAAGTAACTTGATACACCCAACATTAGGAAGAATAAGAAAACACATTCTAGCAGCATAAATCAGGCTTCAAAATGTTCATGTAAGGTACTTTCTCGGGCTTCATCATACAATGGAACATTTGATGATCTTCCAAAGTGACATCCAGTAAAATGGCCAAGATCAGACAGACTGGAGTCACTGCTTCTTCTCTTCTGCTTTCCTCGCTGAAGAAAAAGGGAAAAAAACCATGACAATGAGTATCTAGAAAATGGAGGTATACAATTAGATAGGTTACAAAACAAAACAATAGCACTGTAGCAACCATTTTAGTAATCCTGAAACAGAAATTTCTCACATTAATTTGCCAGAATTAGGCATATAAATCAAAATTAAGAAAAATATAGTTAGAATTGATACTCTTATCAGGAGCAGAAGATACTTTAAATCAAAATTTGAAAAGACAAAGACTGAGAATAACTATTCATCATGCAGTTGATATCTTTTAGCCTATCTTTTTAAACAAGCAGAACGTAAATACGGCAAATAATGATCAAATCAGACCAAATTATATGTCAATTCGATAATCTACAGAGACATACTAATTATTCGACAAAATGCCTCTAGCAACAAAACACAAAGAACCAACAATTGGAAACCAACCCAGAAATCATTAAACTGAGAATATATATATATATATATATATATATGCCCAAACGTTAGTTCCAGGAAGCGATTGGTGAAGCTCCTCCCCAGGTATAATAACGGGCCACTTCTCTCCAGCTTCACGGAGCATTTGCTCGGTCTCAAGGAGCTGACCTTTTTCGAGAATCATGTTCCTTATGGTCTGTGCAGGAGTCGATGTGGCATCGAAAACTTCTTCCACTCCGTTGACGAAAGTAACGGTGATTTGGGGCGGGTGATCGTCGGTGCGGCGCTTGACCTGAAGCTAGCATACGGGATTCGATTCTTTGGCTTTGCGGGCATTGCACTGGGCTAAGAACTCCATGCATGAAGCTATGCGTGGGTCCAATGCATTGAACTCAATCCGTACTTTCGATAGAAACTTCAACATCTTCTTCCTTCTGTCGTTGTTATTACAGAAACCGAAGTTGGATTGTATGTTCACTCCGAGGGAATTAGATGAAGCTCTTTAAAAAATGCTCTAAAGATAAAAAAAGGTCTTTTTGTATCATTTGCTTGTATAACAATCTGGCTTTTGGGCTCGGGCCTTGTTTAAAATGAAAAGCGAAACCCAAAGAAAAATAAAGACAGCGACCATGCAGCATTTCGAAGAACCAAGTTTTTTGGGATTAATTGCTCCTTTCCAAGCAAAATTCATGAAATTCAAGTACTCCACATTGTAGTTTTCAGCGTGGACAATTCATGAAATTCAAGTACTCCACATTGTAGTTTTCAGCGTGGACAGCCGGCCAGCATTCCTTGTGATAGTGTCATTTATGTAAGCGAGATTAGCAATGCCTGCAATATGACGGAAAAGGAAACAAAATATGCTCTCTTAAAGATGAATATCCTCAATTGATTGTGATTATCCAGGCTCTCTCGCCCATAACTTAAATCTCAATGCTTGATTCAGGAAAAAAACAAAGGGTGAGTACTGGAATTAAACTATTTGCAAAAAGAAAACAAGCCAGTAAAGGAATAAAAGGTAGGGCAGCGGCACGCTTTTTCTAAGTGAAAAAGGCATATTTGCACTAGTATTTGCTAACTGCTTATCTCTCTATCCATTTTCATTCGCTTTGCATTTGAAGCGTCAGTATTTGAATTCTGGGGCGATGTATCATGTTGATACGCACAATTGGCTCCATTCCTGCATCCCCTGGAACTGTTAAAGTACAAACAAGGCTTCATTATCCTCGGCTTCGAATCTCTTGATTTGGGGTTATTTATTAGTTCTTGGTTTGGTCTTAGCTGGTGATTATATCGGCTATTGAACTTCTGAGCTGCTCCTTGTCTTTCTCCTCCATGCTGCTGAATCAAGTTCTTGTAATAGTTTACATCCTTCTTCTGAGGAAGTCCAACAGCAGGTGAAGGCGAAACTGGATGGACACTGGGAACAGGACCCTGTTTATTAGAGGGTGCAAGTCCAACCTCATTTGGCTGAGCATATAACGCTCCACCAGAAGTAGCTGCTAGGGATGCCATACCATTTGCTGTTCTGTTGAAGTGGGCAGGAAATGGATCGGATAGATTTACAGGTGGAGGTGGGTCAGAAGAAGGTAGCAAAGGGGATGCTGATTTAGGTAAGTTTTGTGCACCTGAAGCCGCTCCATAATCTGTAACCAATTTCTCAAATAATTTTGGGTTGCTGAGAATTTTGACGAGCAAGTCAGGATCAATCATGTTTCCACATTCATTGCTTTGGTTAATTGCTGTAAAGGCAGCAGATGCAGCAGCTGCTACACTGGGTTCAACATTAAGGACCATTGCAGCTGCTGGTTTCTCATTACCTGAAGCACTTGAAACACTTGGCATACCGCAATGCAGAGGAGGTAAAATACCAGGAGCCAACAACCGGAGCTGTGAACTAATGGGGGCACTGAATGGTGCTAAGACGTCAGATGTTTCAATTGCTGCATCCTCATCTTCAATAGGAGTGATGGGTATTTGGGGAGTACGATGATCATCATAGTGACAGCTTTCTGCATCAGCCGAAACAGAAGGGCTGCACAAGGAGAAGAAAATTTAGGCTCATGGAAAAGTAAAACTCAGGAGAAGCAGTTTTTAGAAAACCCACACACAACCCCTTCATTAAAAAAAGAAAGAAAAGTATCAGACTTTGTAGGAATTGCAGATGGGCGTGGATAAACAGCTTCAAGCAATCCCACTTCTCTCTGATTTTGAATCTCCACCTCTTTACTTTCCTCTCCGGCAATTACTTGCCAATTCAAGTCCAATACAAACTGTGACAATGCAAATTCAGCTTCCACAGAAATGCTGGGAGCAATAATTATAAATCAAATTAAAATGGAAATGGCGAGAAAAGAAGTCTTTAGAACTGTTACTTACTCTGAGGGGACATCTCCATTTAATGACAGGGATTTCTGGCAATTTAATCTGCAGATGATTTGTAGAATGAGCTCCTTCAAAGCCAGGAGGTAGAAAGTCATCCACAGCTGCCCCAATTAAATGTGATACCGAAGAGGTTTTTGCTTGCAGGTGATCTTGTGTGCCCAACCCAATTTGTGAAGGTGATTCCTCTGATAGAAACAGCCTTATCTGTTAAGAGGAGAAGCATTTATATTTTCTACTGATCATCTTCAACAAATCAGGGTTGTAAAATGCTCAATTATCATTATATTGTAGAAGCACCCATTAGAAACTGAACTGAAGAAAGCTTGTATATAAACAGGGATATATTTTTCAAAACTTTCTCACGCTATATATGTAACAATGAAATGAAAGTACAAGCAAATAAACTACTGCATTCTGTGATGCAGATAAGCGACAATCTGTCATTTTTCTCTGAGCTATTACAAATCTTTCACCTCTCACAAAGAATCAGCTAGACTAATAAAATCTCAATGCGAATTTCAGATGCCTATCATAGTAAACTTCACCTAATAGTGTTACAATCAGAAGCACCATAAAATCTAGTATTAGCTACTCAACTATGTTTAGTACCCGGCAAACAACCATCTTGTCAGAAATAGATAATAGGGGCCAGCTGTATAAGCAGCCTATAAACTTAGATGAGTTAAGATGCGGCAGAGAAGAAGTATTTGCTCCTTGACGGTCAGATAGATGAGTTAAGATGGCAGCAACAACCAGTTAGCCATCAATTAGATACAAAAATACACGCATCTAACCAAGACTTTTAGAATTAGATAAATGTTACCAACCAACATATAAATGGGTCTTTTTGCTGTAAGGTAGGGATAAGAAAGTTAGATCATCTATTGAGGAAAAACTGCTTTCTTCACTCTCACTACTTGACTCATTGAAGACCAAATTTGGACCTTCTCTCACACTAGCTTGAAAACATTGGCTTACTGAATTGGTGGGATTGCCCCCTTTCAGTCACAAAGACCTTTGGCAAATGACATTTCCGAAGCCTCATATCAAACGAGTAAAATTTCATTTCAAATTAATTCAGACTTTCAATTGAAGATCTTAGGATGATACAGAAAACACTCATTATCAACCTATGGTGGCTATATAGGTGCATGCCCTTTCAATTTGTAAAGAACCTCATACATCTATCAATTAGAGATACTAAAATTGGAACTTCTCTAAAGGAAACTGAAGATTCTTTCAAATTTTTTAGGACTCAGGGCCAAAGCAAAATAGTTAACACACTTTCGAAAGACAGTTAATTATCCTACAAGAAAAAGGACGCAAACCACAAACTGGAAGCTTTTCTTATAACTACAAGCAACAATATAAAGTGAAGACTTCAGAACTAAAGCAATACAACAAGCATTCATTAACTTATCGTGCATCCTAATCAAACTCCATAGAAATTTTACAGTGGTACTCTTGTTATCATGAATTGACAAGCCAGAGATGCTAATCAGAGGTATAATTTTGTCTTCATTAGCATTTTCGAAAAAGCTAAAAGTCAAAGTCTCTTACCATTCTCGTTCTCTCATTTCTGTGTCCAACTAGCATGACAAACTCTATGACAGATTTATTCCCATAGAAACAGTTCCAAAAAGGTGCAAAAACTAAATTAGCCATAAATACCACTGAAAAAGAAAAAAAGAAAAAGAAGAGCCCACCATTTCATACCCTAAAAGGCTTCATATGGCAATGCCATCGCCAAGATGATATACACATTAGGAATCATACTTCACAAGAATACTAAAAATGAACTAAATCAACCACCAGAGAGGTTCAGATACAATTCAAGACACAGAGTAACAAATAAAAAAATTATTATAAAAAACCCCAAAAACAGCATGACAAGAAGGGGTAAATAGCTTCATTTTTCAATTTTTTTGGTCCATTCAACTTAACATTTCCACCATCGTTTTCCCTTCTTTATTTCACCTGAAACTGAGCTCAAAATTTGGGAATTTCGAAAGTAAAATTGCAATTTTTACCTGACAAAGGTTAACATCCGGTGCCCAAGTAACCCTTTTCGATTTGTGCAGTCCTCGCATATTTACAGATTGAAAAAAATACTATATTATATTAAGATAAAAAAAATCTCTCAAAAACCCTCCTTTCCAGATTCGATTCTCGGTTGAAATGTTGCAGTCCAATTCCAAAAATCACCGATTTTAGGGTTCGATAGATTAAAACCTAACTCCACAACTACTGTCTTTAAAAAAAAAAGTCACTGCAGCCTCTCAAACTTTAAAAATCAACTTACCCGTCTCGAAAACCCTAATAATAATATAAACAAAGAACTAATCGATTAAAAATACATATAAATCTATATCAAATCATCGAATTTTTCGATACTGAGAGATCCAAGGAAACCCTAGATCCTCCAGATTTTCTGCCTTGCCGTTTTTCTATCTGTTTTTTTTTTCCCTATTTCTCTTTTGAATTTTTTTTTTCTTTTCTCTCTTTCTCGTTCTTTCCCGTAGGCTTCTGTTCTGTACTGAGGTGTTCTGTTGAGTAAGCGCTGTCACACGCAATCTTCTGACGCGTGGAGTGGAGGGGCGTTGGAATTGCTTAGGTTGTATTACACGCGCTGTAAATGCATGTGCGTTTAAAATGACGTGGGCTTCGGTTAAGATTCTGACCACAGTTTTCTTTTTCTTTCTTTCCTTTTCTTCTGCTTTCTTTTTTTTTTTTTCTGATTATTTATTTATTTATTTTTGAGTTAAACGATGAAAGGACAGTAAGTTGACGAAAAGAGACGTAGCTTTGGTACGGTCAAACTCAACAACAACAGTATACACTCATCGTTCTGTCAGCAAAATTATGCCACGTGGCTCCGCTTTCATTTGATTGGGCTTTATGGGCCCTTGTCCAAGGTCCTTGATTGCCTTGTTTTGGGACTATTGATCCCAACGACTAAAGACTTTAAAAAATTCCATTAAATATAATAATTTTCTTATTTTATTCACAAAAAATACAAAATAAACTCAAATTACCAAATCTCCCTTCTTACTTCAGATTGGAGTCCAAATAATATAAAAAAAACATTTTAAATCTTAAACTTAGACGAAACTGTATTCAAAATTTTACTCAATTTTATAGAATTAATCAATGGAACTGAAAAAAAATATAAATTAGTCATGGGAGTGGTGGCCAATGCAACAGAGAACGGCCGAGTTATTACAGGAAACAGTAATCTAAAGCCCTTTCTAAAGCTCTCCACATTACAATCATTATCTTAAACCCCGAACAGACATCCCAAAACATGCTGTAAAAAACTTGAGTAACATCAAACCAAACACTGTTGAACAAAACACACAAGCATACTTCCCAGGCAGAAAGTTCAGAAAAAAAAAAAAAAATATATATATATATATATAGATATATCAATGGTTTTGAAACTATATAGATATCTCCTCACTCCTCCCTTGTCAAACCCTAAATGTAGATGGCATGCTTGAATCAACTTAATTGAGATGTTGAGGCATAAAACTAGACAGAAAGACCATCAATCCGTTCCAAATTTCAATCTGAGAGGTTGAACACCATGGTACCGTGTTATATGGTTGCTCTGAATAACCCTTCACCTTTGCCATCTTCTCTCTGAAAAAAGAAAATTGGGGATTTGGCCAGTTAAGCACAAGTCATATGTGAAAACCTCTATATTCCCTATCAACAACCAAAATGGAAACCTAAAGGCCCAACCCTTTCTAGTTGTCACAAGGGCCAAGGCAGCTTGTCATGATGGCATATAGTCGGCTAAATGAATAAAAATATGCAAAAGCTTCACTAACCACAAGGATTTCTTGATATGAGAGGTGTACCAACAAGGAGAAACAAGTAAAGACCTTCACATGTTAAAAAAGCTCAACAAAAGTGACTGCTAGCAAATAGAGGTCAAATGTTATGCTTGAATATTTATGAAGATAAACTAGTAAGAAGCTTGATTTCTTGTATAAAAGGTACAATATCCTTTAAAAGAAATGTCCTGAACTAATGTATTTTTCAGCTAGCAAAATTGCATACTGAACAGATAATAGTGAGGTTAACAATTTGAAATAATAATAAGGTCCAGAACATACCATGAGGAGGATTGGTACCATTTCCTTTGGCACCCTTCTGCGCTTGAGACATTGATCTCTGGATTCTTGGAGAACCCTGCCTCCCGTTAGCAACAGGTAAGGAATGTCTCTTCTTGATATAAATGTCTCTTTCTTGCACATCTGGACTTGATCTTGGCGAGTTATTTGCATTAACCTTAGCTCTTGCAGATTCTGTGGCTAGCATGAAATGGGGAAGAATATTGCTACTATTACTATCTCTTGGCTCCTCACTAATGCTCTCAGGTCTTGTTGAACCAAAAGAATTGCGTCTCGTCCCATTTTTCTGATCTTTGGGCAATTGTTCCATACTACTCCTTGCACCACTATCACAAGCTGGAGTTGATGGGGAACCCTTAGCAGCAGACATGGACTTGCGCTTTTGACTCCTCTTGTCAGTTTTTATCTTTTTAGCTTTTGCTGATACCTGACTAGAAGGTGTTCCTTGGGATTCTGGAACAGTCATATGGCTCCTGGGAGAAGCTTCTGGGGATGACCTGTATGCTTGATTAGCTGTCTCAGAGTCTTGTTCTTTCTGCAGATCAGATGTGCTTTTCAGTGGCTCCTGCTCTCCTTGAGGGGAGTCTACAAGAATTAAATTTGCTGATACACTGTTAGCATCATCAAGTTTCTCAAGCTGATCAGCAACAGATAGAGAAGAATCAGGCACTGGGAACACAATTGCATTATTTTCTTTAACATCCAAATCCTTTCTACTATTAGAACTGCAATTTTCTTGCTCAGAAACGTTGGCTCCATGTTCATATTCTACGGTTCCAACTTCAGATGCATCAGGTGAATCAAGAGTGGAAGTAACAGAAAGCTCAGTGCCACATTCAGAGCCACCATGCTGAACCCTCCAATTCTTGAGGACTGGATTTTCTGTGATGCTTGGCTCCTTTGGCCTGCTTATCGTATCTACCCCAGATGACACCATATCCTTGTTTGATTCAACTCCAACATCTTCGTGGACCGAATTAATTGATCCACTTGAATTGGCTGTTGAACTCAACTCCTCGAATTTTGTTTGCACAGCAATAAATGTAGGATTACTTGACTGTCTTGATCCAAATACAAATTCTTTTGCCTCTGTTTCCAGTTGTTCAGAAGCAAATCTTTTCATAGAATGTTTGGGTTGTTCGCTCTCCATTTCAGGCTTGTGAGAAAGACAACTGACCTCTGTTTGAGACCGTGCATCTGTTTGCATTGTTTGATCTTGCAAATTTATCTCTTGCAAGGACTCTTTCAGGTTGGATGACCTTGTGTTGTCAATCTCAGGTTGCTCCAAATCCTCCATTACCGAAGATGAAGTTGGTTGGCATGCCTCAAACTTAAAGTTGGTTGCATCATATGTGATTAGATTCTCTTCACTCTCTGATGAAACCAGCATCTCCCTTACATCAGACTTTGGTTCGTATGACTCACAAACAGCTTCAGATGGAGCTGTAGCATCAACTGGGGAGTTGCAATTGTCATTTTTCTCACTTTCTAGTTGTTCAATTGGTAACTCTGCCGTTGAAGCCTTTTCAGATGATGACACAGACATCCACCTCTCCAACCAGCTCCAAGCAGAATTTGGTTTTGATGAATCGCACTTGATGTGGATAGGTTTGGTCTTGGGTGTTGAATCCATCAGCTGCAATCAAAGCAAATTCCAAGTACGGATGGGTAGACATAGTTTGAGAGACAGCTGCCAAACAAATAGTTCAAAAACATGAAGCTAAAAAATGTCCACTTAACATACCTGACAAGCAAACCTATTGCTAAGCAGCTTCTCTATGGAAGTATAAGTTACATTTTGTTTTGTTGCTGAGCTTCCCTGCTTTAGGAATAAAAGAAGAATGGGTAAAATTATCTGAGGATAGCAATTACTGAAAGCAACACATTGTGCAAAACTTTCTCCACCAGGACCACCATGACTTGTTAATCAAAGGTATTTGGTGATATTGTTCGCTATATATTTCTAAATGATTTATTGAATACTGCTGTCATACAAAAGCAATTAATTAAACAAACTCATGGGCTGTAGGACCATCAACGCATAATTTCTGACTGTCTTGCAAAGCTAGTCAGAAGGTAAACAAAATACCATGCGATATTTGCATCTCTCTCTGAAACAGACACTGAACAGTAAGATCATGCAAAATATAGATGGTGAGTTCTATCTGTATTATGCCAGGTGGGCGCAAGTAGATATATCCAGAGGTCTTTAAGGATCATTTACAACCTTCGTGCTTGAAACTAAAGCATGCTCATAGAATGTGCCCTTTATTATGAGCCGGCCATCTAAACAGCACTATCCTACACCCTTTGATTCAACTAGGAAGAAGCTGTATAAAGTATAGCAATCATGCCTAAAATCCTAATGCTCTGAAGACACAGGACATGAGTCAACAAAGAGAACATAGCTATAGATTCAAAGAATCCAAGGTAAATTGTAATAATAAAGAAAGGTTTCTTGAAAGAAGAAGCTAGCATGCTTCCTATCAATAAAATATGAACCAGAACATACAAGCAAAACAGCCTTGTGACTCCAAAGCATTGATCTTGGCTGAAAGAATTACCAAACTTTGATTTTCTTTATGGTGCTTGCCATCCTGCTTCTTTCCGGCACAAGACCCATCTTGAGAAAGGTGAGCACGAACAAGAACTTGCATTTTGACAATGGCTTGAATGCACCGTAAGGTCCCCACAGCATGCCTTCGAACCAAGTGCCCACGTACAGCAGCCTGCAACTTCACTAAATTTTTAAGCTTTCCTAGCTCTTTCTGTGCCTGCAAATAAGACCAGAAGATAAAAGTAAAAAAGTTACCAAGTCAGTTTTAAATTCACATTGAGAAATAAATTATACCAAGAACCCTCTGATAGCAGTCTGGATGATAACAACAACAGATTCATTCAGGTTGGCATCATCTTCAGCCTCATTTGTGGTGGCAGCAACAGGCTCAGGCACTTTTGAGTCCTCTGGGGCCAACAACTGAGATTTTTCTTCAGTGCATTCTATTGGTGTCAGCAACTGAGATTTTTCTTCAGCATACTCTTTTGGTGCCAGCAACTGAGATTTTTCGTCAATATACTCTTTCGGTGTCAGCAACTGAGGTTTCTCTTCAGTGTATTGAACACTGGAGGTTTTCTCAGGTACAATGGAGACATCTGGCTGCTGAAAATTAAAACCAGCTGATTCTGGGCTTTCCTTAAGCCCGGAAGTAGCTTCGTGTATCACAATGTTGCTAAGCACGCGATGCCGTTCAGATCTCTTTCGAAAACTCCATCCCTTCTTGTCACTTGATCTCTTGTTCTGGAAAGAAATTTAAACAGCATAATTCAGCTAAAAAGAGATGCATAAAAGGAAAGATTGGTAAAAAAAAAGAATAATTGCCCTATTTTAGATTAATTAAAATGCTCTTAATTCTAAATCCTAGCCCTAAACATATTGCTTTATTCAGCTTGTAAGCACCATATTCAATTGAATTCAGTTAAGGGCTATCGAGCCCCAAAAGCATAATATCAAAAACGAACTGTCATTTATCTAAGAACAAAAGATGGACCACAGTATCTATCAAACAAATGAAAATACAAAACAAGAATAGCCTCACATTTCCTCTGTAAACACATTTTCTGACATTGAAAACTATCGGACATTGCCAATCACCAATGGAATCAGCATTAATTGAATCAATCAGATAAAAAGGTAAATAAATCTTGCCTCATCTCACATTCCAATCTTGCATATCTGAAAATTCCAGTTTAAAAATAACAAAATTTAAAAACTTGCTAGATTTTGAAATCTATAACTAAAAAACAATTGCATTTCATAAATTCAGGAAGTAATCAGATTTGAAAGGCAGCTTTAAAATTGATAACATAGATGCAAAGCCAAGATTTCTCAGATCTTAAAATAGTGGAGTTTGTCTAGTTTCAAGACTCCGATTCCTCGAAAAAATCCACAAATTAAACAAGGTAACAAAAACAAAACACATGGAACTGACCACTTTAAATTGAAACTTTCAATAATGTAACTAAAACATCAAGTGCAACTTGAAACAGAACATGAAATCCTATACCAAAGCAAAACCAAAGCAAAAAAAAAAAAAAATCCCGTAAAGGCGACAAGGATATACGTCACGAACATCGATAGCGTCATCATTTTCAGCAGAATCGCTGCCACAAGTGATGATTTTGAAACAGGAAGTAGATCTTCCCATCTTTCTTCTTCTTTTTTCGCTTAATCTGTTTTTCCTTGACTTTCTATTTCTTTCTTCTCTCGCTCACTCTAACGACTGTGAGAAACAAGACAGTCTAATATTTTATGTGTGGTTTGTGTTGGAAATTGAAACAAAGAAAAAAAAACGGATCTCAAATGCACTCCTTAAATCTAGTTACTCCGTTCTGTTGGAATCCGCCATTGTTCCTCGGTATTTATGATTTTACTGTGAGTAGAGAGCGTTTTATCCCGTCGTTTGTCACGAGACACGCGAGAAGTTACGGTGTTTTTACGCGGAAAATTTCGTGCTAACCCCATCGTTCCAAATATTAACCACAGTAAAACACTGAACAATGCTAGTTTTGAAGAATTACTGAATTTTAGCGGTGAAAATATATGTTTAAATTTTATTGTTGATAGTAATTAATAAAATTAAAATATCAACAAATTGTATTATTAATATATTAAAAATGAATTTTTTAAAAAATTATTTTAATTAAAACACATAAAATATCAACATTATAAAAATTAAAATAACACTAATATTAAACAAGTATTGATTTGTACAAGTAAAATACAATTTCCTCGGCCCAGAACGGATCCATCAATAATGGAAGCATTTGTGATTTTGTTTTTCTCAACATGTAAGACATCCACATCATCACATTTAGATCTCTTCGCCCGATTCATAATTTGTTTTCTTCGATTTGTAATTGACCCATACCCAAAGAAGCCGAGATCAAGAGAATAGCTCCAATACCAGCAATTATACTATTATGAAGACATGTGATCTTTTACATCATCAAGAAAACCTTATTTTCCCATCATTTCTTAGTACATTTAATGTGTAATAGCGACCCCAACTCAAATAAAACAAAAAAGCTTATTTTAAAAAAAATTTTCTCAAATTGTGGGAAGAAAAATCTAACTTTGATTTTTTAATAAAAATTTATGCACTAGCCACCGATGCTTCATTAGAAAAAATAATGTTATGTCAAGAGCCACACATAATTTATTGATAAAATGTTAAAATTTTAATTTAATAATCAGAATTTTAAAATTTAACAGTTCCAAATGTAAAAAAAATAAAATAAAAAAAGATGAGGAGATAATGTGTTGGGTATTAATGTCTCGGACTAGAAATAAACAAAAAGCCAAAAAAAAAACAGTGTCTTTGTAACCGGCAATGGAGGTTGTCAAGTAAAATGGATTAAATTTAAATTAATTAAGTTTGTGGAAATTTTTTATAAATGATTTAATAAATTTTTTTTAAAAAATATAATTAATAGATTGATAGAATTTAATATAAAAATCAATAATATTATAAAATTATTAAATTTATTATTTATAATTTAAAATTAATTGATATTTATTAAACGATAAAAATTTTATCAAAATTTTAATTTAAAATATTTTATTTAAAAAATATATTAAAATTTATTAAAATATTTTTAAATTTTATACGTTTAATCAATATAATACGACTTTTTATTCTCTCAATTTTTTAATTTTTAATTTTAATTTTTATTTAATCATTTTTAATATAAAATCTCATCTAAAATACTTTATCTATACCTTTTTCTCCCGTAAACTACTAAAAATTAAACCCAACAAGGAATCGTATCCAAGTATATCGATCATGTTTATGTTTATCTAACCAATAACCAACCCGTAACAGCCCTTTTGTCTCCTTCATTGCCAGGTGGCAGTGTGGCTGGACGACACGTATAAGCACATTCTCCACTTCATCGTGGGGGGAGGTGGGGATCGAAACTTGAGAATAAGCGTAATGGTAGATGTTTCGATCATGTTTATGTATGAGCACATGCTGCTGCAAGTGGGATGTCATTGCCATACGAAGATATCTGTCAAAGCGGAACACCATCAGGAAATAATGCTCTTTTTTTAGTTAGCTGCTTAAGGATTAATCAAGTCTGATTAGCGTAATCATTCTTCATCATTGATTCATGACATCAGCATAACTGAAAAAAAAAAAACAAACAGGACCTTATAAAATTTATCAACCAATCTATGTATCTGGTAAGGTATTCTTCTTTGTGTTTTTTATAAACCAAGCTGTAAAAGTGCATATTCTTATGTTATATGCTTTGCATTTGGCCCTTTTAGAATCTCTCTTTTCTTTTTGTGTCTGTGTTTCTAATGGAATGTTTCTTTACATCCCATCATTATTTATACCAAACCAAATCGAATCACAAACTTTTTTTTTTTCCTTTTGGAGTGATTTCAAGGCCTTTGGACCATTTTTCAAAGGTTTGTTTAAATTGCATGGTCTCCAATCATTCTCATTACCTTTTCCACTACTGGAGACATAAATTACACCCATCTCTTTAGCTAGGGATGAACAAAAATCAAATCGCACCAATTAAATCGATTGCAATCGAATGAATTCGGCTGAATCGATTTGGTTTATTCAATTTTAGTTATAATCGATTTTTTAAATTGATTAATTGATTAATTCGATTGGTTTTTGATTTTTAAAATTGATAAGCGCACTGATCTAATTAATCAACCTTTTAATAATTAAAAAATAAAAAAAATTGAGATAAATGTTTTTATATTTTTTTTGTAAAATATTGTTGAAAGTATTAAATTCTTTAGTAATTTAGTTTGAATGATATTAGAGTTTGAATTTTATTGAATTGAATTTATGGTTAAATAATTATTTATAATAAGAAAACAATAATAAAAAAATAGATTATTTAATCGAATCGACCGAATCGAATCGATTTTGATCGGTTTGATTATGATCAGTTATTTAATAATATTTGATCGATTCGATTATTTATTAAATGAAAGTCGATTAAATCGATTATTAATTTTTTCAAACCAAACTAATCGAACCGACTATTTACTCACATCTATCTTTGGTAACTTTTTGTTTAGTGAAACAAACATTTTTTTCTCTTTGAACCAAGGTTTTTTTGTAATATGATTGATTGGTAATATATTAAATTTATACATATTTATTTTTAAAATTTTAAATAATATTATTTTCATATCCTTTATTTATATTATATCACCGATATTTTAAATTATAAGATATATCTTTTACCATTTAATTGGAGAATTATTTCAGCAATCAAGTTGGGGGCATTTTAGGTACAACGTCTGATTGACCGTCCACCATTCCCCGGGTCCGCTTTTGAGGTTAACGTGGTGGAGCCCTTCCCACATGGAGTAGGAATAGATATTTATACATTCGCGATTTTTATAATAGGGATGATACCAATTTGTACCTTTGCATTAGTCATCTTTTTAACATGGTATTTATATTTTAAAAGTATTTAAATGTAATATTATTCATATTTTCAAATTATGTGATAATATCATAAATGAATTAATACTATTAACTAAAAGACAATGGCATGACTAGTAATCAATTACATGTTAAACACATAACAGTATTTGTAATGATCTATTATTGCATAAACATATATATTATGATCTATTATTGCATGTACATATGTATTGTATTGGATATTTTTAGAATATAAAATGTTATTTTTAACGTTTTTCCAATTATGTCCATTAAAAAAAATTTTCAACTATGTAAATATGTCAAATGTGGGTAGACAATTTGCATTGCAAATGTTGGGCTAAAAGTTTTCAATCCAATCACACCAACGAAAGCGAAATCAAATAATAAATTAAACATATAAGAAACAACAATTTAACGTGGTTCGATCTAATTAATCTACATCCACGGATGAGAAAAAAGATCAACTAATTATAGAGAATTACAAACTTACATCAAATCATCAATTTCACTCAAAAATCAATACTCATAAGACACTCTCAATCTCCTCTAGTCCTATAAAATATTCTCAACTCAAACAAACATAAACTCAAACCCTTGTGCACCTTTTCAACATAATCAAACACATACCCATATGCTCCCATACACCATACTTATGTAGACTCTCTCAATCTCTTCTAGTCCACTCACAAACAAACATACACACTCATAAGACGTAGAGCTCCAATACTCCTATGGGGTATCTACCTTACAAAATCTTACAACTCTCTTACATCTTTTTCTCATACTTAACCTTGTAGAGACTTCACCTATTTATAACCATACAAACTTGCCCATTAAGAATCCCTCTCCTCTAGAATTCTTCTTCTGTAAGTTAAACTTGCCTATTAAAAATCTCTTTTCTTTTAAAATTCTTCTCTTGTAAGTCAAACTTGTCTATTAAGAATCCTCTTTCTCTTAAAATTTTTCTTTTATAAGTCTTCTTGTCCATCAAATAATATCTGACAAATTTCAAACAAATTTTTAACAAATTTTAAATAAATCTTTTATGAAATTTGAATCAATATTTCCAGTAACAAAATTATCAAATCCCATTTAATCTTTCGAATTAATGAGGAACAAACATTACCAAGAAATGAAGTTGAGTGTGGCCTCTATATGGCTTCCACAGCTTTGATCAGACTGACCGTTGACCTTGAGCTCAATAATTTTAGCTGGGCCCAAGGAAGTATGCAGCTTGGGTCCACTGTGTGAAGGAATTCAATAATGTGTGTGTACTGACTGGGAGCACACTTTGGAAGTAAAATGTGTGAAGGCCTTGTACTTTTCAACCTTTAAATCCCAAACAAATGCCCCGGTTGGAAGTAAAATTCACTGACGCAATTGAGAGCTACTGATGCTTCTTCGCGGCTTTCACCTGCTCGACTTTAGAAGCAAACCTGAGTGAGAAATTGTACCTTTTCGAACTTTTTCTTCGTGAAGTGATCTTTCAATTCACAATATAATATTATTATTTTATTTGGATGAACGGTAAAATATATTATGATAAAATTTTAAAAAATAATAAAATTTATTATAATTATAATTAAAAAATTAATAAAAAATTTATATTAATTTAATTTTATTAAAATTAACGTTTGAATTTAATTGGAGATGTGATGAGTTTATAGCTATTAATACAACAACTTATGCTGCAACATTTTATTGTTTTTCCTAATAAATTTTCTTGGGGACAAAAGTCGGGTAATTAGTCCTCTTCGTCTCAAATTTTCACAGTAGATCGAGTAGATTACAATGGTAGTAGTATTGGTGTTGATTTTTCTTCTAGCTCTCCCCCTCTTCGTATTCATTCTCCTAAAACATAGAAACAATGGCAATATTCTTCTTCCTCCTGGCCCGCCAGGTCTTCCTTTGATTGGTCATTTACATATGCAGATGCTTGATAACTCATCCCATTCCCCTCATATTTTTCTCTGGAAACTCTCTCAAAAATATGGCTCTCTGATGTCCTTGCGACTTGGATTTAGATCAACCCTGGTAGTTTCTTCGGCAAAAATGGCTAAAGACGTTATGAAAACCCATGACCTCGACTTCTGCAGCAGGCCTAGTTTACGTGGGTCGAAGGTGTTATCTTATAATGGCTCGGATTCGGCTTTTTCACCGTATAATGCTTATTGGAGAGAGATCAGGAAACTATGTGTTGTTCATCTCTTTAACTCTAACGGGGTGCAACTCTATCGTCCCATGTGAGAAGACGAAATTGCTGGCATGATTGAAAAATATCGAAATTATATGTTGATTCTAAGCCTGTTAACTTGAGTGAGGTAATGATGCGTCTTACCGGTACAATAATTTGTAGAGTAGGGTTCAGCAAGAGGTATGAAGAAGAAGGAGTTGAAAGAAGCAGATTCCATGGGCTGCTTAATGAAAGTCAAGCATGTTATCAAGCTTCTGCATTTCTGACTATTTTCCTTTCATGGGTTGGGTAGATAGATTCTCTGGATTTCTCAGTCGTCTTGAAAAAAATTTCAAAGAACTTGATACCTTCTATCAAGAACTCATTGATGAGCATCTTGATCCAAATAAGCCAAAACCTGAGCAAGAGGACATAGTTGATGTCTTACAGCAAATCTGGAAAGATCGTGACTTTACAATTGATCTCAACATGGAACGCATAAAAGCTGTGCTAATGGTCATCTTCAGTCAAAAAATTTACTTTAATTATATCATCATTAATTTTCTAGCGTTAAACCGTAGGAACATAACCTCATGTCTTCTTTTTTTTTTGGCAGAATGTGTTTGTTGCTGGAACAGACACAAGTGCTGCCACCGTGATTTGGGCCATGGCCTTTCTAATGAAAAATCCAAGGTGTTTGAAGAAAATTCAAGAGGAAGTCAGAAATTTGATTGGAAAAAATGGTTTTGTAAATGAAGATGACGTTCAAGGTTTAACTTATCTTAAAGCTGTGATAAAAGAAACATTCAGATTGCAACCAACAGTTCCATTGTTAATGCCACGAGAAACACTGCGAAAGTGAAACATAGGTGGCTATGAAATACCTGCCAAAACCTTAGTCAATGTCAATGAATGGGCAGTAGGAAGAGACCCTGAAGCTTGGGAAAACCCAGAGGAGTTTTATCCTGAGAGATATTCATTGGCAGCTCTATTGACCATAAAGGACTAGACTTTGAGCTCATACCGTTTGGTGCCGGTCGAAGGGGTTGTTCTGGAATACATATGGGAGTTGCAGTTGTGGAGCTTGCCCTTGCTAATCTTCTTTACAAATTTGATTGGGAACTGCCGACTGGGATGAACAAGGAAGAACTTAGACTTTGATGTGATAACCGGTGTTACTGTACACCAAAAAAATGCTCTTTCCCTTGTGGCTAGGAAGATTAATTAATGTTTAATTAATAACTTAATTTGCAGCTTTATCTACTAATTGTTTATGTTTGACACGGTAAGTCCAGTCCATATGATCAAAACCAAGGCACTAACCCATCATCCTAACAAGAATAAAATTCGAGAACTAAAAAGATCTCTAAAATTATGATAATATTACGAGCTTATAGCAATATATAGTCATTACATGCTGAGATAAGCAAAATATAACTATCAAATATAGACAATGTTTGATTGAGGTTATTTGTGCCCACGATAAATGAATCAACAGAGGAAGAGTTTAGCTTCAACTCTCCGCTGCCTAGGCAGCATGACAACGCACCCAGTGAACAAAATAATGGTCATGTTTACGAGATTAAAAAATAAATATCTAGTAGATGTAGAAACTTATATAGATCACTGTTATTTCAAAAACCCAGTTCTGATAAGATAATTTGGCTGCACAGAAGCTGATTCTGGACTTATGACCGGTCATCACTTAGACTCGTTCCCAGTAGGCTCACCAATTTGTTGCTGGTTCTGCAATTGGTTTCGCTGACATTGCTATTGGTGTTACCGCTGCTGCATCTGATAAGCGCTTAGCTGCTGAGGTTGCTGAGGGTGTAACTGGACCATCGGATGATTAATTGAAAGCTGCTGAGCCATGCAGTTTGAAAGATGAGCCTCTCCACTGGGCTCTGCTGAGGCAAGCTTCGGTAGCTGGACTTCGGCAGCTAATGCTTCATTTAGTGCTGCCAAATCGAATCCATAAAGGAGACAAATGTTTTAGTTCAAATAGAAAGGTATCATTGGCAGTGTTAGGTTGCATTAACAAATAAAAAGGAATGTCAAAAGCAACCCGAATAACCAGCACAATCATACTCATATCTATAGTGCCCTAATAGTCAAAATGAACATAAAGGAAAAACTTGAACATGGTGTC
This sequence comes from Durio zibethinus, assembly GCF_002303985.1. The sequence continues at coordinate 1,198,638 of NW_019167826.1, forward strand.
TATATGCTTCACTATAACTGCAGAAAACATTCAATTTCAGGTATATACAAATTGCTAATAAGACGAATATTTGAAACTAAGATGGTTTGTTCAAGTACTTCAAATAGATAGCTTGTCACATTTGACATATCCAGGAAGGGTAAAATCCAAAAGTGGTGCAACTCATAGGAACACCAGCAAAATAACATGATAGATTCGTAGGAAACCCTAGGGCATGACAAACCTATACGTAATATTGGCGATAAAGTTTGTGAAAGAAAAAAAATTCTGATAGATTACGCATAATAATCAAGGAAGGCACCAATTGTTAAACTTCTAAGAATCAGATGATAAAAGAATTAAGAACAAAGAAATGTATACCATCTTTCAGTTGGGCCTGTTGCTCCATGGCCAGAAGACGACATTTCAACTCATTGTTCTGGTTTGTAAGCCCAACAGAATCTCTCTAAAGAAGGAAGACCAAACAAAGAAGAGATGATGAGGGAACAAGTATGAACCGAGGCCCATTAATGGGGAAAAGTGTAAAAATTGGTATAATTTGTTAGAACTTTATACCTACCTGTAACATTGTTAGCTGTGCAGATAATGTGGTCGCCTCTGTTTGTAGAGTCTGCACCTTGTGCCCTAATTCTGCAATGTACCGCATCTTCCGCTCCTTGGAACGAGCAGCTGATTGACGATTAGCCAAATTCCCGTCATGAATAAATCAGAATCATCAACTATGCCCAATTATATGCAACAGCAGAAGAAGAAGAAGAAACAACGTGCACAACCTTTTGGTGCGTTTTGGATCCACAGATGCAATCTCAACTAGCTTATCATTTTCCATGATCTTTTTTAGCTCAGCTTCATTGAACTCACTATTCTCAAGCTCAAAGTTGAACTTGCTCGAATTTGCATCAGCTGAGCTACTAGGAGATTGATGACCCCTCGATTTCCCAAAGGAGGAATCTTTGGTGACTCATCATCAAATTGCAGACTTCCCATGTAACTATCCATTGAAACACTTCTGTAATGCCTAACAGTCCGAGCAATATCTCCACCAGCACTCCTCTTTACCCCTTCCTTCTTCTCATTTGAAACACCAGAACTCATGCCATGCATACGGATTGGATGTCCATTTACTCTACTCTCCACTTCATTGTCACTACTTTCACCTCCATAGGTCTTTGTGCCACTGGCTCTGCTATCCAAATCCTTATCCTCAGTGCCAGAAGAGTTCAATGTCTCAAGATTTTCCAAATTCATGTACGCATTGAAAAAGTCATCTGCAACATCCCCCTCGGATTTCCTCTTAGCCGTCACTTCTACGTTACTACTCCCATCCTTGCTCCATTCTGATTCTCGTTTCACCAACTGAATTGGTTTCTCTACACCAGAAGAATTCTCCCTAACCGAAACTGACCTATCCAACATTCCACGACTCCCTATCGAAACCAATTGATGCGAAGACTGAATCATAGCAGAAAATCCAAATGGAACATCACTGCTAGACCTCCTATGTCCTCTACGTAGACGCAAACTTGAACTGTCGCCGACACGAAACTCATTACTTCCTCTAGCAACAGGTGAAGGAAGTGAGGACCCAACATTAGAATTAACAACCCTTTCTTCCATAGAAACATCGTTAGAAGCGGGATCAGAGAGAGACAAAACAGAAGGCTCGTGATGAGGGGAAGGACTCCATGGGGCCAAGCTATCAAGGGAAAAGAATGTGGGTTGAGATAAAGACCTAGAATGAGACGGTGCCCCTTGTTGAGAATTGGGACGAGAACCACTGATCTGTGAATAAGGCAATGAAGCAGCAGGGTTGTTGGGTGTGAAGGAGGTATCCCAGGTCTTTTGTTACTGTTGTTCTCACGACTCAAACGCATATAAGTAGAAGGATAACCCAGTTGAGAGGCATTGAAAATGGGTATATCTAAGTTGCTTTGAGACTTATGGATTGAATTCGAAAGTGATGATTGAAGCTTCTACATATTAGTTCTACTCTTACTAATACCCTGCATATTCTTTCATAGTTCTTTCAACTGCTAAAATAAAAGGGAAAAAACAAAGTATTTCTAAATTTATACCTGTTAAAAGCTCTAGCTTTGTGCAGTAAAATGAATCAAAATGAGAGACCAAACAATGTGGCGGTGATTACAGTGTCAAAAGTCAGAACAAAAGACTTTGAAGAGAAGTGGGAATAGCCGGAAATTTTGTTCTTCTCAAGACAAAAGCTCTCTGTTTCACTACAAGACAAACCTATATTTTCTTTGTCAGTGAGAAGAAAAAAACGCGTGAGGAAACAGCAGAAATTTTATTTTATTCACGCGTTTTCTCAATCTTTCCTCTTTTATCTCAGCCATTTTTTTAGTAAGTAGGATTATAAAACTTACATTATTTAATTTCAATAAAACATAAAACATGTTTGTTGTTATCCGGAAAAATGATGTTTTTTCTTAAAAAAATAAAAATTGAACCATATAAATGAGTAATATTATTATATTAAGCTTTTTTTTAAAAGTATTTTAGATTACTAGCAGCATTTAAAATGGTAAAATAAATTTTGGTTCATTTAAGGTAATAATTTTTATTTGTGGAGAAGATTTATATAGTAATTTTAGTTGGTACATTTTATTTATCTTTTTTTACTATAATACTACAATTGTAATATTACAATTTAAATTTACGAAGGGATTCATCAATTATAAATGTGAGCTTCATTTAAATTTTCATAGTTTCCACATAATTTTAAAATATGTATAGTCTATTTTATTCAAATTAGGAAATTACAAAAAAAAAAAAACTTGCTTGTTTAATCTATAATAATTTTCTGGCCAGAATTTTTATTTACATTTTCTTATCTAATATAATAATATTGCAATTTATAAGAAAAGTGTAGCATAAGATATGACGTCATACGTTATTATAGATAAAAAATAAATATCTATAACTTTATAGATTTGGAGAGATTGACATTAAAAATTTTGTAAATTTTTAATACAATGGAATGAAATACAAAATGCGTTAGACCCAAATATTCTTCTAAGCTAAAAACTCCAAAATAAAGTCAGCTTATGAGACTAATGTCGATTAACTTTTCAATTAATTAATATGTTATTATAATTAATATTCAAAAATTATAATTTTGAATAAGTTTATCCGTAAATGTTCTCATCAATTCTATAAGTATTAGATTAAGGGGTTCATGAATAAATTAAAATTTTCAAAAATAATATTAAAAAATTTTATAACCTCTTCACCTAAACATAATTTGTTTTTTTAAGCAAATTTTACTCGCAAGTAAATAAAATATATATGCATCGCACTTAATTCAAGTGATTCAATTATATTTTTAAATACAATAGTTATAAGATAAAGGGTGAAAGGTAGAATTAACTTTTACCATCCTTAAGCATTTTCTTACTTGCATCATTTTTCTTATGATATCGATGAATTGAGTATCGAGACATATCTTAAAATTATAATTTTGATATTATTTTTTTTTATCAAATCGATCGTGAATTTTATCCAAATACTTACAAATTTTATTTTATCTTGACATCGAAAAATAAAATAAAATTTTAAATAGTAACCCAACAATAACATGTTTTAATGATTAAAAATTTTATGTCACTCCTTAAGCGCTTAAGCTCGACAAAGTTAATTATTAGTTATTTATACCTTGACATTATGGTTCACATTTATCTATACTTTTCACTTTTAATATACATTTATTTATATTTTATAAAAATATTATTTTTATCAATCATTTTCAAGCTATCAAATAAAACATCTTTTTCTCACAAAAAATGACAAAAATTGAACACTCTAAGCTGCATAATAGTAATTTGAACAGTTCATCTTAAATTGAAGTTAAAATAAAAAATTAAACCTGTTTTTAATATAAAACAAAATACAGTTTTTTTAATTGACTCAAATCAAACTTGTCTAGAAAATTTCGGGCCTAGGTGTAAGGGTTACCTCCAACTGAGTTTGTGGCCCATTAAAATAAAATGGCCCATATTTCTCCGTTAGCATTCTTGCCTCACCGTCACGTTAATTTATCACACTCTCTTCCCCAAAACGCACCGAAAAAAGGTTATAAAATGAGGTCGGGATTCGAGAGCATCATTGTAAAACCCTAATTCGCATTTTACAGCGTTCGCTGTCTTCGTTCATCAACGTTCTGATTTATCTTTAGGGTTTCATCATCAAGCTGCTTCGTTTATTTTTCAAATTATTTTTTTCGAAAAGTTATTATATGTTTTTTCATTCCTTTTATTTTGGTTACACTACTTTTTTTAGATGAAAATGGGCCAAATGATGAATATTCGAATTGCTGAATACTCAAAATCAAGTATCATGATTTTGTTTATTTTGAATAGGAAGATCTGATGCCTCTTTATTTATTATTTCTTTTGTTTATAATAATTTATTTTATTTTATTTTTTTAGCTGCGGATGAAGAAATAAATGAAATTTACAGTTATCCCTGGCTGATTTATCTTTTAAAGTGCTGATATTTCTTTGAATTCTGACGCAAAATTGCAAAATTTCCAAAAATTTTTTTTTTTCTAAATCTTGTATACAAGAAGCCAATGATGAAACCATGGAGACTTTCTGAAATGCAGTTCTATTGGTTCTGCATGAATTTGTGGAAACTCACGAACTAGGACGGTCTGAGGCTTTTTTTTATTATTATTATTTATTATCTTGTTTTCAGCTTTTGAAATTTGGGTGGAATTTATTTTTCCCATTATTATATTATAATAAATATATTTAATGTTTTGTTACAGTGCTGTGTATGATGAGAAAATTTTGAAATCAGTTATCCCTGGCTGATTTTGGTTATGATGACATCTTGTGATCTGACACAGACTGAACTGAACTATGGTTTTTAGACAAAGATTGAGTTTTGTTTTACATGTCTGCTCCGATTGGTACTATTGATTCGATTATGTTTTGGAAAAATAGGTTTCAGTTTATAAATCAGAATTTGGATTTACAAAAGATTTTGAAGAGACCTTGAAATTGAAATAAGGAATCAACAAATGATGCTAATTTTTGTGATTTCAAGAATCCAATCAAATTATCAACAGCTTGTCATAGCGTTTGGAGAAGGAAATTGATGGATTGAGCTTATAAATTGACATTTCATTCAAGTACAACAAGATGTTGAGGCACAATGCTTTTACAATGAAGTAGAGTTACAGGTAACATAGTGCAAAGTTGACACCCCCATCAATTTCCATGGTTGGATTTGGCAAAGAAAATGGATGCGACATACCCTTCATTCTCTCTTCAACTATCAGTCAGTCCTCACTCCTACTAAATGCGAACATCAGCTAATAAAATGCTAAGGGAGGATAGCAGCAGTAGAGACGGAGAGATCAGAGGCTCCTCACTGCTAAAACGACCAAGGATGCTTACCTGAGCGTCAAATGACTTTTATCTATTTCTCCATTACCCATGTCATAAGCATTCGGTAATGTATCTTAACAACCTACTTGATCGTGATGTAGCGGTTTGTCCCATGCTTGGCCCAATGGTCCTTAAGATCAACAGGATTGGACAAATCGTGACCTTCAGCTGCAAGACGGCTAAGCAGCTTGTTGAAAGCACTTCCACTCATCTTTCTGCCACCAACTCGGGCATGTCGTTTGTTAGGTAACGCTGGTAAAGGATACATTGACAAGGTGGTTGTGCAACATGAAGATTGCCATCCCCCACTTCCCCATTTGTAGCACTGCCTTGGGAAACCAGTGCAAGAACAAATAGGAGGTGGCATGGTTGAGTCATCAAATGCAACTTGATTCAACCCCAGTTCCTGAACTTTCCAAACAGACTTTGTTGTCACAAGCTGTTTGTTGAGATCATCACCCCCACCACCCACATCTTGTCCACCCTTCCACTCATGTGACTTGCCAAACATAATCTTATTCAAGTCCTCATTCTCTCGTTTCACCTTTTTCGGAGGCTTTGATGCCTTCTTGTTAGGTGCAATTAGCTTGGCTTCTTTTGCTCGTTTGCCCTGTCTTGACTTTGCAGCTTCAGAGGTACTTGGTGTCACTGGTAGGGTGTCACTTGAATGCATTTCCCTTGAGTTGTAAGAAGCTTCGCTAATGTGGGGCAGATGGTGAACATTTTGCTGTGGATGTTGCATGTGCTTTGCCCCACGAGAGATTTGGCACCCTGGTGGGCAAGATGACATATTACCAGATGCTGAGGAGTTCTCTCTATACTGAAGAGTTGCTATGGCATTATAACGTTCCGCTATGGCACTATTTCGCTCAGCAATTGCTGCATCTCGCTGCAAGAATGCCATATCTCTCTCAGCAATAGCTGCCTTTTTCTCAGAAAGTGCTAAATTCCTTTCTTGAATAGCTGCATCTCTTTCAGCCATAATGGCCATTATCTGCTTCATTGATGGCTGATGCATCAGCCACTACAACAATAATGCTCATAAATTAGCATCATGGACAGAAGTTTTCAGAAAATGCTGAAATTAAACACATTAATCACGGAGGGGAGTTTATTCATTTATTCCATTCTACATCACTCCAAGTATCTATAATCTGCAAAAAAAAAAAAAAGAAGCCTTAAGATACCTGACCCTGAGCTGTTCTATACTGATCTGTTTTGAGTCTTCCATGATCACGATGCCCACCATCATCCATGGGACCCCAAGAAATTGTTGAGGTTGACAAAAAAGTTTCAGAACTCCGCTGCGAGGGTGGTACTCAGTCAAGTAAGCATCACATCACTTTTGAGGGCAGAAAATCCTGTATATCAGAAAAGGTGGAAGGGGGAACCATTCAGGTTAAGTTATTAATAGCAAAGAATTACTACATCAACTAATATAGCTGATATCATCCCACAAAAAAAGCTCTGCTCTTACCATGGAGAGTGCGTGAGGAACAGAAATCCATCCTCTGGAGGTTGATCTTCCCTGAATAGGAACTGATGCATAAATACATCATCAAGAACAAAGAAAAAAATGTTTAAACACCAATTATTCTTCAGTTATTAGCAACAATTCAAGCAGTTCCATGAGATTCATTAACTAGTTTAGTCAACAAGCTAATCACCCTGAATTAGCCTTCAAAAATCAGCCTTACGACTCTATCAATCCTATGAAACATACATATTAGTCAGAAGGGTTTCCAAAGTAGAATCTTTAGAGGCAAAACATCTCCTCTCTCTATATCTAAAGGCCAATTGTCTAGAACATCGACCCATAAAAAGAAATCTGGACTTAATAACTGATAATTAGAATTGAATATCGATTTTAAATCCAATGCAAGTAAGCTCACCAACTTCCCTTTCCTCCCTTATTTCCTTTTCAGGATCAAACTACAGATTCTATAGATAACTAGATGTTAGTAACAAATATTTGACACTTCAAACACCAATTTTAATCCATAGAGTTTTCACATAGCACTAAAGTCTACTGCTTTACTACCTTAACTTTGTATTTCCAGTGAGACAATGAAAGCTTCAATTTTCAGGCAAGAGTTGAATAAATAGCTTTTCCAGCTATTTATGCAAGATACTAAAGACTTCTAATTATCTCATATGACCAGCTAAAGGCCCAATTTTTCCAGAAGTCAAAACACTAAAAACATAGCTTTTCCAGTCCAAAGCTAACAGCAAAACCCCCAGAATCATCAAATTCTTAGCTGAAAGCTGAAAATCAAAAGTCCTAAGTTCACTTCCACAGGTAATTTGAAGAACCCAGTTCATAAAACAAGCTTAAAACCCTAGAAATGAAAAGTATGAAGCCCGTCAAAGCAAGCTTCCCTGGCTCCCATAAACCACTAACCACAAAAACCAATCAAAAACAGGTAAGGTAAAAGCAGAAAACACTAAAAATAAAGCATAATTAAGATGGGTTTAAAGCCAAACCGATTGTAAAAAAAATAAAAGAGTGGGGATAGAAGAGAAGAAGAAGAAGAAAAGGCTCGCTAGTGGAAGAATTTCAGAGGAAAGATATGGGAATCAGAACAAGAATTTGGAAAGACGGAAGATCTGTGGAAAAGGAAGAGGGGAAGAAGGAAAGACAAAGGAAATTTTCCTTACTTCTCGTGTCCTAAGTTTTTTCACCTGTCTGGCTGTCTCAATCTACGTTCTTCTTTTGTTTGCTTTCTTTGATTTTTCACTGTGGGCTATAAAAGATCAGCCGGTATGAACTCTTCCTAGCTCCTAAGCCGTTGAACGAAAGTTGAAAGGCGATGAAACGCTGTTGTCCAAAGTTCGAATATGTACCTTCGATTACATTGGCGATTGACCGCCGTTGAGGGTAAACAGGTATCAATTTGATGAAACCGAACCTTCTATTAAGGTTTAAGAACTCTTAAAAAAAAAAAAAAATCGTTTAGATTTTCTGCTTTTAAGAAACGCTTAAGGATATGAATCTAATTTTAAATTATAATATAATATTTAATACGATATTTAATTTTTAAAAAATTTTAATATAATATTTAAATTATAAAATTATTAATTAATATAATATTTAATTTTATGTAATTAAATTTAAATAATGATATATAATGCATAAATAATCATTTAAATATCATATTAATTAATAAATTTATAATTTAAATATCACATTAAAAAATTTTAAAATCCAAATATCTTATTTAATATTTTATTATAATTTAAAAATTAATCATAATATTAACCTTTTAAAAAAATAAATTAGATATATTTGGTAATATATATACTAAACTAAAATAATTTAAAAAATTTTAAAATTTATCATTTATTTAAATAAATACTTATATTTTTATTATCTCTAAATAAAATTTTAACTTTTAATTTAAATTTAAATAAGCATATCGATTACATTATGATTTGTGACTTTAATTTTGTGACATGATTGGAGTATTTATTTTTACATGAGTCAAACATGAAATGATATGATATATGACCAACTTTTATTTGATATACTACCATTTAGTAATGGTATATTGGATTATAAGTACTACCACTGATTAATAGTAATACATATTAAAAAATAATTTATAATAAAAAATATGATACATAACAAAAAGTATAATAAAAAATAATAATTCATAATAAAAATGTAACGCATAAAACAAATGATAATTTATAAAAAAAAGGGTAATATGTTAAAAAAAAATAACACATCAAAAATGATAATTATAACAAAAAGTGGTAATATATGTAATAAATCTCATGTTTGAGTATCAACATTTTTATTTTTTGTGAGAAAAAATTATTGATATATATAGAGAAAAAAGAGTACTTTTGTTAATAGTACTAATTACAAAGACAAGCGTGTGGACAAGCTCCAAGCTGTACTGGGCTTATACATTTATATTGAACATATTTTTGTAATTATATTCTTACGAAACTTAAATTTTATATTTATTTAAAAAAAAATGAAATTGCAATGTAAACATAAAATAAAATAATTATAAAATTTAAATTATTAAATATTAAAAAAATTATATAAATCAATCGAATAAAATTTCCAGTTCACATGATTTTTTCTTTTCTTTTGGAAAAGATGCGTAGGGATATTAAAAAAACTTGTCCACGCTGGCAATCCGCGTTTCTCAGACTCCCAATCAGATTCAATCACGCGGATGAAGGCATTGTCAAAAATTTCTCTCTCTACAAAGCCGTTACAATAACTTTTTCGTTTTTCCATATTTGTCTCTCAATTTAAACCGACCTTAATCCTTCCGGTGGTCATCTGTGAAAGGTCAGCGCCTCATCCAATAACTTTCATTCCCAAATTTCTCTCCCAAAATCAAAACCCTAATTTCTAGAGACTTCAAATTTTAGGTTTCTATCTTTAGGTATTTCTCGCTAGATCTGATCGTATCTCTGATTGTGAATTTCTTGATTGAAGAGAAAAGATGGCTCGTACGAAGCAAACCGCTCGCAAATCAACCGGAGGAAAGGCTCCCAGAAAGCAGCTCGCCACCAAGGTATGATTTTGTTAGTGTTTTGATTTCTTGATTTTATTGGTATTATTACGTTCTGATTATCTGCTTCAATGGCAAACAATCAATTCCAGGCTGCGAGGAAATCTGCGCCTACAACCGGCGGAGTCAAGAAGCCTCATCGCTACCGTCCTGGAACCGTTGCTCTTCGTGAAATCCGTAAATACCAGAAGAGCACAGAGCTTTTGATCCGCAAGTTACCCTTCCAGCGCCTTGTTCGTGAAATTGCCCAAGACTTCAAGGTATTACGTATTACGAAATTACACGAAAGCAAAACCCCAAATCCCAATTTGCTTAATTAGGGCTTATGGTCACTCTGTTTTTGTGCTTTTGTTTTTTTGGCAGACGGACTTGAGATTCCAAAGCCATGCGGTTCTGGCACTGCAGGAGGCTGCGGAGGCGTATCTAGTTGGTTTGTTCGAGGATACCAATTTGTGTGCTATCCATGCCAAGAGGGTCACTATTATGCCCAAGGATATTCAACTCGCCAGACGAATTCGTGGGGAGCGTGCTTAATTTTGCTTGAATTGTTTCTGTTTTCTATTCATTAACTACGTTACGTGTTGTGCTCTTTTTGTGAGTGGATTGGATTCTTCTTAAACCAACTTACATAAAGGTTTAAACGAGTTTCGTTTTTAATTAGAATGTCCTGGGATAATTGTAGTTGTCCCAATCGATTTTCTTTTCAAAGATCCGTGTTTTGATCTCTTTGGGTAATTCTTCTTCAATGGTTTGGGTTCATTACCCATATTTTGTTGGTATTTTTGTTGTTTATTCATGGTTTTGGATTGTTGAATCATGTTCCTACTACTTCGGAACATGAAACCTTGATTGGATTCGTTATTGTGCTCTCAGCAGGTTTTGATAATACGGGGGGACATTGGAATGATGATTGATATTTGATACTATTTATGAATAGAACTTGTAGATTCATTGATGGTACCTGAAGATATTAGGAAGATCTGGCATGAATAACCTTATTTATTGGGTACTGTTTTTAGGGAAAAAATTCCATGTAGATAATAATCTGGAAAAGCGTGCTACACTTCTGATTCCAGGACTTCAATGGGTTGGTCTTGGTCATTGGGCTTCTGGTTTGCATCCAATCAACAGTTTAGTGGGTCAAATCAAACATTTGGTCTGGTTGGGCCGACCAATCAAAGCCCATGAAGTCTAATTTCATTAAGATGGGCTCAATATCTCTCCATCATAGACTTTTCAGACACAAAATAGGCTTCTATTTGTCATCTGTTCTGGTCTGTCATCAAATTCAGAGCTAAAAATAGTATGGCCCGTGCTCATGTCCCTTAAGTTGCGACCTTGTTCTGTTCTTTCGATCATGCAAGGGTCAGGTGGGTTCTTCAGTCTTCATTAAAGCATGCTTTTATATCAAAGTGTTTGAGTGCAAATTTAGAGCAACTAGCGTGGTACATCAAACGTTGAGGCAACGATACGTTTCCAAGTGCCTCTCTATTCTCACATCTCCTTCTTGGGTATCCTTTTTACTATTTAATTTCAACATAAACCAACTCCCATGCCGTTCTGTAGTTTTCACCAATTTGCAAAGTCCCTACACTCCTTTCTTCCACAATCTTATTTCCGTTGCTTTTTATGCGAATAATATGCAAAGCTCATCCTTCTGTTTCTGGTGGCAGCTACTAAACTTGATCTAGTTTATGAAGGCTGGCTGTATAATACTAGGAGGAAATTAAGGCAAAATTTGCAGACCCTGGTATCAAGTGCCCGTGAGCTTTGAATCTTACATGAAAAATAATTAAAAGAAAACAAAGGAGATTGAAAGAGAGATCAGAGGTAGGCTTGTTTTGTACATGACATTCTGCTAGTTCCAACTCCGAAAAACGACAGGCCTTTACATTATCTTGACACAGAATTAGTAAAATGATTTGACAAATTATTTGTCCTGCAGCTTCTCCATAAGAAGCTTGTGCGACGACCAGATAATAAGAGCTAAACAACCAACACCGCATTTTTGGTTGATCTTTGGAAGCAATTGCTATTGGTGTAAAGGCCTATATTTTAACGAAGAATTCTAAAGCCATAATCAATGCCATAGTAAGTAAAAGAATTAAAGGAAGCACAGAAAACAGCTGCAACAATCATGTTTTAAACATGAAAAGATTTAGGAAGGTTTCCACACGATGGCCCTACTGGCTTTTTAATGGTCATTTTGGCTTATGGATGGCCCTGGACGTATTCCACACCAAATTATACGGGCCGTGACTAAATTAATCAACTACTTTTAGTTAGTGGAAAACAATTAAAACACCTTTGTGTTAGTTGTAGATACTCCAATTTGTTTAAAATTTTACTTTTGTTAATTAAAAAAATAAATAATAAATAATAAAAAATAAGAAAAAGAAATCAAGCGGTTGAATTTAAATGAAATTGTTTGTCTAGATTTGGGTTGGACTTAAAATCCGAAGTTAAAATTTAAAAGAAATCAAAATCCTTTATAGATTAGAGTTTTCTTGATCAGAACTTTATAAATATATACCCACATAGAAAAAAAAAAGTAGAGATAAAAAAACACAAGCAAAGGTAGCCAGAGAGTATGAAAATTTTTGGGAGATTTTTGGATTTAAAAAGATTTTTTTTCTTGAAATTTTTTGAAAAATTTTCAAATTTTGATTGAATTTTCCATTGATCTTTGAATATTTCAGCAACTTTTTAGCAAGATTCTCAGTTTTCGACGTCAGTTTTTTAGAAACCGATGAACTTTTGATGATTCAACCTAAATTTTGATGAAATTTTCAGAATTCGGTGAATATTCAATCAGAGTTCATTTGAGTTCTAGAGAGAAAGAGAGAAAAGAGAAGAGGAGAGAGAGAGAGAGAGAGAGAGAGAGAGAAAATCTGAAAAAAAAAAAAGAATTTGGTCTTTTATACTGCTGTTAAATGATGTCATTTTATACATTTAAGAAACTTAAGATTTGCGTGTTTTCTAGCAGGTGACTCGACTCATAACGCTTGACAAGTTTTTGACCCACGTTCTTGGCTCCCATCGAACTGAGCCACAAATCGTGCTATTCCAACCGTTTCCCTTGCCTACAGTCCAGCCGAGTTCTCCAGTCGAGTCGAACCGTGTTCTTGTTTTGTTATTTTTTATTTTTTAAATATTTTTGCATGATTAAATTTTAGGAAAAGTAAAAAAAAAAACAAAATAACATATATTTTTTGAAAATAAATAATAATTATCCAATGATGAAATTTTTAAAAATTTCAAATGGTAAATTTTTATAAAATTCCTAGGTGAGAAATTTTTTCTAAATTTATCTCAAATAGTGAAATAATTTAGAGAAAGTTTCAATAATAATAATTAATATTTATTTTCAATTAAAAAAATAAAAAAATAAAAATTTTGAATTTTGGAATTAAATACTAATTACCTAATGATGAGATTTTTAAAAATTTCAAATGGTAAATTTTCTAAGAAATCTTTAGGTAAGAAATTTCTTTAAATTTGTCCCAAATGGTAGAATAATTTAGATGAAATTTTAATAAAAGTAATTGTATTCTTTTTCAAATAAAAAAATTTCTAGTTGAAAATATTTGATAATTATTTAAGGGTGAGAATCTTAGAAATTTCAAATGACAAATTTTCTAAGAAATCTCTAGGTGAGAAATTTCTTTAAATTTGTTCCAAATGATGAAAGAATTTAAATGAAATTGTCATATTATTTTCTTTCCAAATATTAAGAAACTAACAAAAGTTTTTTTTTTCCTAAACAAACCATGATGGTGAAAAATTTAGAAATAAAACTTATAAAAAAAATTTCTAAATAGACCAAAATAGTGAAAAAATTAGAAATAAAATAAAATAAAAAATAAAAAAATTTTGAGGATGATATTTTTAGCAATCGCAAATGGTTGATTAGCTAAGAAATTTCTAGGTGAGAAGATATTTCTAATTTTAGCTAAAATGGTGGATGAATTAGATATATTTTCAATAAAAAAAAATGATTAAACCTTTTCTAGATGACGGAGCCTCTTTAAGAAAACAAATGAAATTCTTGAATATTCTTGAGGTGAAAAAATATTTTTTAAGAATTTTATCAGATTGATGGAGAATTTTAAAAGTTATTTCCAATATTCAACATTAAAATTTAAGATTGTTAGAATAAAAACTTTAAAATAATTTAAAATAAAATAGTATCGTCTTTTGGATGGGTATGTGGGGGTGCTATAACCTTTCTCATATGTAACCAAACTCTTGAACCCTATTTTGATTAGTAGACTAGAGCTTATTCTTTTAGGGACCCTTAGTCAAGCTTAGGAGCTCTTTGAAAGGATAGATTCATTAGGCCAATCACGCCTAGGTAAAAATGATTAGTGGTAACTTCTCTTATTAAGTCTAGCTATAGATTTACAAATCTATATGTTATGATAGTTTGGTGACTCCACCGAGAAAGCTATAGAGAGTCAGGCCATAACAATTTTAAATTTATCTTATCTTTTGAGTTAATGGTTTTAAAATGTAATGATTATGTTATTTGTTTACTAAAGTTTTTTCTTTTTTTGTCTCTTATTTGATTTATGGGGTTGAAAATTTTATGTTCCTTCACGCACACTATTACATGCATTTGCATTACATAAGCTCTATACCCAGGCTTCATCTTTTTTAGGAGAAAGTAAAGTACTTACGCTCTCGTGAAATGATAATCTCCATAAGGGCTAGCAAAATACTCCCTTTCAAATTAAATCTTTTCTGTTGGTAGCCTGTGATGGGTGAGAAATGAGAATGTCGTACTAGTTTGTAATAGACAATGATATAAGAAATAATTTGAGAATCTTTAGTAGTCAAAACACTTAACCCTGCATATAATCTACACTTAAAATGTCAGCCTTAAGATAGAGCCATTCCTACCTCTTAATAAACGTAACCCAAAGTTAGGACACAAGAAGGAACAGTTTGTGATTTAACCATTTTATTTGTTTGACTTTGTGTATTTATATCATTTCAATATCATTTAATTCTATGAATCATTTACATGGTCATGTTTAACATTATCATTTGCATCATTCTCATATAGGGAATATTTACCACATACCAGTCATTGATAAATCAGATTTCATACCTACATCCATGAAAAGCTAAATATAATCAAAATGTACATCAATTTGTTACAAATCTCCTAATCAATTGAAAATCAAGTTAGATGAAGGTTAAAGAAAATATGGTAATTGCTTGCCTGAGGGTTTTATTTCAATGTTGCCTAAGAGAGTTCATCTCGATCTCCAACAAAATAACTTAGCTGACCTAAGTAATGTTTGAGGATGTATGAGTAGAACAAGGCATGAGGTATTTAAGAATAAATATGAAGACATAGCTTCACTGCTTTAAGTTGATATGGATAATAATTTGATCAGAGCTATCCTTTAGTTTTAGGATCCTTCTTATAAATGTTTCATCTTTAATGAAACAGATATGGTGTCTATAATTAAAAAGTACATAGTCCATTTTGCTTTGATTTACCAAATCCAGACAAGATTTATTGGTCAAATAAGGTGGGTTATCATAAGAAGCTTGTGCATATATTTGGACTTAGCTTGCCTCAAGTTGAAGCATGCGTCAAGACAAAAGGTGAAAGTAAGGTTATCACATTAGATTTTCTGTGAGACTTCATCCAAGGGCATTTGGATAATGATCAGGGGTTAGTGGCAATGGTTATAGCTCTATATGGATTAGTAATCTTTCCAAAAGTCATTGGATATGTTAATGTCACGATGACAGATTTTATCGATCAGTTAGAATTCAAAGTCAATGTAGCACTAATCATTGTAATAGAAACCATCTGATTATTGAATTTTTATTGTAAAAATGGCAAAGGTCGATTTAATGGGTGCTTCCAGTTACTTTATATATGGATGAAGAGTCATGTTAAATGTGAAGAAAGTAAGTTTTACAAACCATACCTTCATTTTAGTATTCCAATCAAGGAGTTTTGTTGTAGCACATGGCTTAAAGCAAAGTTGAAAGAAGAATGGGTTTCATAATTTCCTGCATTTGATAGCTAAAGGATAATTTGAAGAGCACCTTGGATGTGTCATGATGCAATATTTTATAATTGTGAAAATCAACCTTGAGTGTTCTTATTAGGCCTATTGGGTGTTGTTTTTATGCCCCAACTTTGGTAAGAAGACAATTTGGATATGAACAATTTATTTTAAAAACCTATGGACTTAACCAGTGAAAATTTTTTTCATTGAAAAAAGGGTGTATTGAATGATTGAAATGATAAAAAAGACATGAAAACAAACCATCAGGATTAACCAGAGGAGGCTTACTAATAATGTCACTTCAGAATATATTATGTGGCATATAAGGAAAGACAAAGATATTGTGCTTCCTCAAGAATGAATAGTTAACCATTCTCCAAAATCGATTCCTTAAAATCCTTTGCTTAAAGTGCAAACGATTAAAAGGAAACTCCAAATTGAGAAATATGAGCTAGAGTAAGAAAATAAGTGATTAAAGGTAAAAATGAAAAAAAAAGTTTAAAAATGTAAGAATAGAAAATCAAGAGCCTCAATGAGCAAAATGATCAGTGAAAAGCTTTATTCAATAATCTAGACAAGACATATTCATCAGTCACACCCAAACTTGCTCAACTCTTAAAAGAAAATGAATTATTGAAAGCAAGGGTAGAAGAAGAACAAAAAGCCACTACTAAGGCGTATAGACATAGCCAAATGCTACAAGGGATAATGGATTAGTGCACAACATAGGTAGAAGCTTTGACTAATGATATAATAAACATGCTAAATAGAGTAAGCTATGAAAGGGCATGTGCATAAAAAAATAAAAACATCTAAGGTTCCTGTTTGATCAACTATGCACTGTTGAAGACAAAACGTCAAACATGAAAAAATAAGTGAAATAATTAAAGGTGGTGGTGCAACCAGTAGGAGCTCATAGGCAGTGGTTACTCGACTTTCTAAATAAGACATAAGATCTTTACCAGCAAGCTAAAAAATTTATAAAGAGACATTAGAGTAATGTTTAGAAATAAAAATTGATGTTTAGGACTTTAGAATGTTGTTTTGGCTTTGTTAGGATGTAGTTTTGAAACTTTATTAAATAAAGTTTTGAATTAAGATTGCTTTTATCAATAATAGTTATGTGGTAAATATTAGTACATTCCATTCATGCATAAAAATATCAAACATAAGCATAGCATTTTTAATAATGACATAATTGTAGTACTCAAGGTTTAATGATAACTCCACTAAGCAAGAATCCCACACGATTAACTCACCAATACAATACAAGAGCTTGAGTTAGACAAATGGAACAAAAAAATTTCAATTATCTTGAGAAAATAAAGAGAGCTCATGAAAAACTTGAAGGCAAGTTGAATAAGATTTTGGATGCTTTGAACAAGTTAAATAAAAAGAAAGGTATAGAAAAAAAATACTAGCCAACAGGACTATCTATTACAACAAGAGGCTGACAGGATATACTATCACAATAGTTCACATACACTACATACTCTGGAATGTCATCAACTTCAAATCCAAGATAGTACCAAAGTTATATAAATTTTACATTTACTGAAAAGACAGTGAAACCAATCCAGGTCCATGACCTAGATGATCCAAAAAAAATTAAAGGCAAAAAATGATGAGTCATTAGAGGACTCAATAGTTAATAGGAAGATGCATATGCTCGAAGAAAGGTTGTGAACAATAAAAAAATTGGTTTTTATGGTTCTATGGATATTGTTAGGCTTTGTTTAGTCCCAAATATCGTTATTTCTCCAAAGTTTAAGGTACTAAAATTTAAAAAATATGATGGTATAAAGTGTCTAAAAATCTGCATTACTATATACTGTCGAAAGATAGTTGTCTATACTAATAATAAGAAGCTATTAATGCACGTATTTCAAGATAATCTTTGTAAACACCCAATTTGATCTAGGCTCGAATCAATTGGGCTTGATCTAAATGGATAAGATAGGCTCATATTTTTTTATTTTATTTTATATTATTATTAGTATTATTATTATTTTCTTTTTTTTGTTTATTTTTTATTTTTTTATTATCATTATTTATTTTTTTATTATTTTTTAGATTTTTATCTTTTCTTTTCTTGATTAATTAGGAGATAATGATTAGATTAATTAAAAATAACCAAAAAAATGATGGAAGTGGATTTGGCCGTGAATTTGAGGGCTGGTAGAGTTGAGATTGGATTCAAAAATTGAATTCCAATCTCAGATGAAATTGGGATTGATTAGAAACTCTTCTGATCAATCCCTATAAATTGATGTTGAAACACAGAGTTAGGATACACACAGAGAGAAAACATAAGCAAAAATTTTTAGAGGCTATTTAGAATTTTTAGAAAATTTTTTAAAATATTTGGCATTTTTTTTGAAAAATTCTAGAAATTCCAGATTTCGAGCAATTTTTTGACAACATTCAAGTTTTTCGATGAATTCTGGAGATAAACCCAATTTTTGGTGTGTTTTTCAGATTTTGGTAGAACATTTAACCAAAATCTAGATTCTGTTTATAGAGAAGAAGGAAGACGCATCTGCTGAATTGCTGAGTTTTTAGCCTTATATACCATGCTAAAACGACGTCATTTTGGCGTTAGTAAACCCAGAGGATCCGCACATTTTTAAACGGGTGACCTGATTTGTAGCGTGACCCAAACTAACGACCTACTTCTTCGCCTGGGTTTCAGTCGAGCCGAGCCAAGCCGTTTCCTGTCGAGTTGCATATTTAAGCCGTTTCTATCTCTCAAGCTGAGCCGAATCCAAGTCGAGCCGAGCCGTTCCAGAATTTTTTTAAAATTAATTAATAAATAATAATAATAATATTATTATTATTAAATTAAAATTATTTGGTATTCCTTAATTTATTTTATTTTTATTTCTTATTTTTTTTAATGGTTTTCCTAAAATAAAAATTTTAAAAAAAATATTTTTGAGAAAAAGTTGAAAGTATCAATTTTTCTTGAAAATAAAATTTTTTTTTAAAAAAATATTTTTTAAAAAAAGTTGAAAGTATCAATTTCCCTAAAAATAAAAAAAAAGTTTAAAAAATATTTTTAGGAAAAAGTTGAAAGTATCAATTTTTCTTAAAAATAAATTTTCTAAAATAAAAAAATTTCAAAAACATTTTGGAAGGGAAAGTTGAAAGTATTAATTTCTCTGAAAATAAAAAAGTTTAAAAAATATTTTTTGAAAAAAGTTGAAAAATAAAGTTTCTAAAATAAAAATTGCCAAAAACATTTTGGGGGGAAAAGTTGAAAGTATCAATTTCCTTGAAAATAAAAAGTTTAAAAAATATTTTTAGGAAAAAGTTGAAAGTATCAATTTTCCTTAAAAATAAAATTTTTAAAATAAAAAATTTTAATTGCTTTAAGAAAAAGTTAAAAGTATCAGTTTTCCTTGTATAAAAGCAATAAGTTTTTTTAAAATGAAAAGAAAAAGATTTATATCAAAAAGTGAATAATTATTCTTTTTTATTATTTTATTTTATTTCTTTCTTTTTTGTAATTTTTTAACGTTAAATAATTCGACGATGGAGTCTCTGCAAGTGAAACAATAGTTTTCTTGCATACTTTTGAGGTAAGGGAATTTTTTTTTAATTTTTTACCAAAAAATTTGAGTCAATCAAGAATAATTTTCAATAATTAATTACTTGATAAATTTTTTAGGCTTAATGGGTAACATGAAATCGAGCTGGTACCATTTTTTAACGGGCATTGTGAGAGTGCTATAACTTTCTTCACTCGTAACCGAATTGCTGAATCCCGTTCTGATTGATAGACCCGAACCTATTCTTTTAGGGACCCTTAGTCAAGCTTAGGTGTTCCTTGAAAGGATAGATTTCTTAGGTGGCCAATCGCATCTAAACAAAAAAGATTGGTGACGACTCTTTAAAGTCAATGTCTAGTGATAGATTCTCAGATATAAACGTTATGATAGTTTGGTGACTCAACTAGGGAAAAGTCGAGAGGCAGACCAGCAAATAACTTTGTGTTATCTAAAAGCCTAATAAAATTGAACCTTTTGTATAGATTTTTTATTCATTTATATTTATTTACTTTGTTAATTATGTCATTCATATGCATTGCATAACATGAGCTCTATAACTGAGCTCCGTCCCTTTAAGAGGGAGTAAAATACTTATTACTTTCGTGAGGTTTTAATGCCTCTGCAGTGGCTAGCGAAAGACTTCCACTCAAATTGAAGCTTTTTCGCTTATAGCCTGTAATGCGTAAGGATTGGGGTGCCTTACTAGTTTGTAATAGACAATGATGTAAGGAGCAATTTGGAAACCTTTAGACTTTAACCTCAAACCACATATAGTGGACTTTAGAAGTGCCTAACCTATAGATAGAGTCATCTTCTTTCTTTTAGAATTGACTAAAAACATAAGATTCATTCATCTTATTGTGTGTGATATTTTAGTTTTTTAATTTATTTATTTATTCTTATGTGATGTACTAACCTCTTCTCTTATTCATGTTTGCATGGTTCATGCTCATATCATAGAGCTGCATGAAGAACATTTGCTTGAAAGATGGTCTTCAACAAAGAATTTTTCATGGATTCCACAGAACGACTAGTTTGCTCTTCGTATGTATTAGTTCTTTGTAAGTCACCCAACGAAGTAAAGGTCTAGTCAGAAAAGATTCAACTAAAAAAGAGGGATTGTCTACCGATTGGCTATGATTCCACTTTGACTCAAGAAACATCAATCTTCCTCAAACAAAATAATCTAAAAGATTTGGTTGATATATGGAAGAAGATGAGTCCAGCTAGACAAGAGGAGTTTTGCCAGAGGCATGGACATATGGCACACATCTTTATAGTGAATGTCGACAATCAATTAATTAGAGCTGCAATATAATTTTGAGATCCTGCATACAAGTGTTTCATCTTCAATGAAGTTGATATGACACCCATCATTGAAGAATATTCAACTTTGTTGGGTTTGCACCTCAAGGCTCCTGATAAAATATATGTCAAAAAACATAAATCAAAATTTCATAAGAATTTGCCAATCTTATGGGGATAGATAAGGAGATTATAGATTCTCAGACAAAGAAGAAACAAGAACAAGTTTACCTCTTTTGAAAGTTTTTTCATGATTTCTTAGTGCAACATATAGATGAAGAACGAGGGTTAGACGTATTTGTTTTAGCTATATACGGACTGATGATATTTTAAAAGGTTTTAGGTTATATTGAAATAGCATTGATTGACTTCTTCAAAAGTGTGATAAATGGTTGTAACTCTTCAACTGTAATATTAGCAAAACTGTCAGATCTTTGAGTTACTATTGTCGAAATGGTGAGTATTTTATAGGCTGCATACAGTTATTGTACTTATAGATGAAAAATCACTTTGAGTGAAAAAATATGCTTTCTTAAAGCTTTATATCTGCAGTCGAGCTCTGATCAAGGAATTTTACGAAAATGGGTGGTCAGAACAAAAGTCTAAGAAAGAATGGGTAGCTTTTTTACAAAAACTGACAAGCACTAAAGTAAAATGGTTGGTCTTATGGATGAATTGTGAACCTATGCTATATCAGTGTGAAGATAATACTGTGGTCCCACTACTGGGTTTATGAGGAGCAATAAGTTATGCATCACTTCTAGTGAGAATGCAGTTTGAGGTAGAACAATTCATTCTTATGACGCATGAGCTTCATCAATCATATTTTTCTTACAATGAGGATGAATGAGGTGATTAAGGCAAGAAAAAACCCTCGTAGAGTGAGTCATAGACTGTTCACTGATAAAGTCACTCAAGGGTATTTGGTTTAGAGAGCAAGATAAAGAGAAATAGTATTCATTTATGAAAGCTTTTAACCACCAATAGGAGAAATGCTCGAAGAAACATCGTCAGAATTAGAACTTGCAAGGAAAAAATTCGAGGCTAAAAAGGATAGGTTAAAGCAAGAGATTTAAAAGCTTCGAAGGGAGAAGGATCAATGGAAAGATAAAGCTAAAAGCATGAAATCAAAGTTTACAAGATTGTTAGGGAACGTGACACAGCTGTCTAAGACTTATCGAAGTTATACCATGAACATAAGAGGTTGTCTGTAAGGGTACAAGTAAAAAAGATAACAATTATTGAGCTGACTAAAGAAAATACATGATTGAAGCAAGAATATGCTGAATTGAAAGAAAACAGCACCCAAGTACAGATAGAGAATAACATGTTGAATAGTTACCTAAACAGGTTGAGACAGAAGTTGAATAAACAAGAAGACCACATTGCTACATTGGTTAAAAAACATAGAGAGTTATCATACCAAGTCTGGTGTAGTAAAAGAAAGAACCTAAGAAGACAGAAGTACATTAAGCACCTAACGACCGAAATTTACAAAAGGGTATGTAAGGTAAGAGATATGGTAGAAGAGGCAGAGACATTGAAACAAGTGGTGGCCTAAGTAGAAGAACATAGGTAAAGCTTGCTAAACTTCATCGAGGAAGCAAGAGACCAATATGAGCAAATCAACGATTTTATGGTTATAACTCTAGGATGACAAATTCTATGTAAATGAAAATTCTTTAGAATAAATGAAATCTTTTGGTTGAACACTGTCTCAAAGTAAATGTTCTTCGCATACATGCATTTTCATTCATTGCATTTTCATTCAACATATTTAAAATAACCATGATATAGTCATATAAACTTGCTAATCTTAAAATATGGTATTCAAAGTTCAAGAATAGCTCCATCTAGGAAAAATCTCACCCATCGATATAATACAAGAGCTAGAACCAGACAAATGAAGTAAGAAAATTCTCACCAATTTAAAAAATTAAAAAAAGTACAGAAAAAGATTGAGAATGAGTTGAGTAGAATTTTAGATGCTCTCAACAAGCAAAATAAAGGAAAAGAGACAGAAGAAAACACAAGCCAACAAGGTCTTTCATCACAATAAGTAATCGACCCTCTATATCCCCCAGATTTTAGTCCATAACAAGTTCAGTCTATACAGGATATACTGTCACAGTAGTTCACATATGCTATAACCCTAGAATGCCATTAGCTTCAAACCCTGGGCATTACCATAGTTATGTGAATCCTGTCTTTATTGAAAATGTAGTAGAACCAATCCAAGTTCCTGATCTTAATGTCTTGAAAGAAAAAGAGAAAAAAAAGGCAAATGTAGTGGAATCTCAAGAGGATTCAAATATTAGTATACTTGAATAAAGGTTATGAGCTATAGAAGGAATTGAGTTTTATAGTTTTGTTGATGCTACTGGGCTATGCTTGGTCTCAAATGTGGTTATTTCACCCAAGTTCAAAGTATCAAAATTTTAAAAATATGATGATACAAAATACCTAAAAACTCATATCATCATGTACTATCAAAAGATGATAGCTCATACCCATAATGAAAAATTATTAATGCATGTTTTTTAAGATAGTCTTACGGGCTTCGTTGCTATGTGGTATGTCTAGCTGGATAGAACTCGCATTCATTCTTAGAGCGACATGGCCCGTGGCTTTATCAGTCAATTTCGGCATATCATGGATTTAGTTTCTGATCGTTTGTCTTTGCAGAACATGAAGAAAAAAGTAAATGAATCCTTTAAAGAATATGCCTAGAGTTGAAGGGATGTAGCTTCTCAAGTACAACCACCTCTAACTGAAAAAAAAAAACTACAGTGCTATTTATCAGCATTATAAAATCTTTCTATTATGAAAAGATGATAGGAAATACAACTAAGAATTTCATCGACATGGTGATTTTAAGAGAAATTATTGAGAGTGCCATTAAGAATAACAAGTTAGAAGGAGGAGAGGCATCAAGTAAGAGAGCCTCAAAGAAAAAAGAGACTGAAGCTCAAGCTATAAGTTTTGATAGGCAATAATTCAGGGTTATCAACCCTACCTACCATAAGGATATCTTTCATATTATCTTGCTGTAAATAATACATCCCCTTACTCATACTAACCAATCCCACAGTCATCTTATCCCTAAACCTACCAACCTTCTTTTAGACATCAAAATACCGCATACAACCTTAACACTCAACCTACCCTAAGACCTCAAACTCTTTCAGCCAGCCCAATTGATGGTTTACGGAAGCAACGAACTACTCACTAAAAATCTGTATTTAACCCAATTCTTATGACCTATATAGAGTTATATCGTGAGCTTTACATTAGTCATCTGATTGCTCATAGCAAATTGGAGCCACTCAAGTCTTCTTACCCTAAGTGGTATGATCCCTCAGCCCATTGTGACTATCACTACGGGATTACTGATCATTCTACTAAAAATTACACTGTCTTAAAACACAAAGTGCAACGACTGATCAATGATGAAATGATTAGCTTCGATACAAGAAGAGTAACTGCACCAAAAGTTAGTGGCAATCATTTACCTAATCATAATGTGAATACTCTGAGTGAAGAACATAAGCATCATTCAAAGAGAAAAATGGTAGATATTAAGACACTTCTTGGTCAGCTATTTGATGCTTTATGAAAAGCTGACATGATACAACCAGTGAGTTCGTACAGTTATCATGAGCATATATAGCAGGCACTAGTTATAAATATCATAGTGGGGTAATTGATCATTCTATCGAAACTTGTGAGTAATTTTACTAAGAGGTACAAAAGCTCTTATATTCATACCAGATGAAAGTCTATGAAGAGGGAGAAGACTTAAAAATTATTAAAGTATCCATGACTGATAAGCTTATAAAATTTTTTCTAAAGTCGATGATGATTCACTGTGGGAACAAGTGAAAGTCAGTCATAGACAAACTCATTCTAAGACTGGTAACTTTTAAAGTTCTGACTTTATTTCCATATAAAGATGATAAAGTTGTACCTTAAAAATATGGTCGTAATACAGTAATTTAAGGGTAAGAAGAGAATGCTTCTAAGACTGACGCCTCTAATATAACTGGTCTAGGAGGCATTACCCGAAGTGAAAGATATTACACTTTAAAAATATTAAAAAATGCTAGAAGAGAGAAAGCCAATATGGAAGAAGAGTGAAATAACCTCGAAGTAAAACTTGAAGAAGATCGTTCAAAATCAGTGTAAGAAAAAGAGGCTTGTGAATTTCTAAAGCTAGTAAAACATAATAAATATTCAGTTATTGAACAGTTGAATAAAATGCCAGCATGAATCTCATTATTATCATTACTATTAAACTTAAAACCATACTAAAATGCTGTGTTGAAGGTGTTAAACCAGGCATATGTGGCACATAATATGTCTGTTGAATATATGAACCACCTGGTTGAAAATTTAGTCATGCTGAATTATATTTCATTCAATGATGATGAGATTCCCCCCAGAGGAAAAGAGAGATGCCAAGGCTCTACATATCACAGTCAAGTGTAAGAGTCATATCATAACCAAAGTCTTTATTGATAATGGCTTTGCTATCAATGTCATACTTATGTCAACTTTGGCAAGGTTACCTATTGATTACTTTCATATGAAGGATAGTCAAATGGTCGTGTAAGCTTTTGATGGGACTAGAAGGAAAGTCTTGAGAGATATCAAAATGCCTTTACAAATTGGGCCATGCACTTTTAATATGAAGTTTCAAGTGATGGATATCTTTTCATCTTATAGTTGTCTACTAGGAAGGCCATGGATTCACATGGCAAGTGTTGTATCCTCTACCCTACATCAAAAGATCAAGTTTAATATAAAAGGTCAATTGATAGTGGTATTTGAAGAGGAAGACATATTGGTGACTCAACCCTTGAATACTCCATATGTGAAAGCTGCTAAAGAAGCAATGGAATACCCTTATTGTTCCTTCGAGTTATTCAACTCTGTAGGTGAAGGATATAAAAATCAACCATTTTCAAAAATAGTGTTAAGTCAAGTTATCAATAAGGGCTGGACAAGAACTTACAAGATATAAAAGAACCTCCAATAGTGGTAGACAACAGTGAAAAGCTAGGTCTAGGTTATGAAACAGAAGGATGAAAGATCAAAAAGAGACCAATAGGTAAAACGGTAGACTAATGATCATCCCACACTTGTACGAGACTTTCAGGCTTGGACGATTCTGTACTTAAATACAAAAAAAAGTTATGAACAAAGTATGAAAGAGACATTCGTCCAGTTAACCATCCATGCTATTAAAGATGAAAAGAGGTTTGAACAAAAAAGGTAGGTTCGTCCTTGTCCATCAGATTATGAGCTGAACAGTTAGAGTACCATTGAAATGTATTTTACGCTTGAGACTAATTCAATGTAATTGTATATCCCAATAGCTATTGCCCAATGTATTGAGGTGATCTTTCTTGTTTGGACAATTTATCTTTTATTATTTTGATAAAATTAGGAAGGATGCATTTTCATTCATTTTTTTTTGTTGATTCATTATTGCCATTTTTTCATTTTCCAAACACATCTTGCCAAAATATCTCATTTCATTCAATTTCAAATCTTTAAATGAACAATAAGATAATTATGATAATGATTAAGAGGTTAATTTTGAGAATTTAGTTAACACTGATGAACTTGAGAATAAAGATGATTATGAAGAGTATGTTATACCTTTGGACCTAATGAGATTGATTGAATAAGAAAGTAAGCCGATTGAGCCTCATCAAGAGATAACTAACTTAGTGAATCTAAGAGATGAAGAGAATAAGAAAGAGGTCAAAATTGGTACTTCACTTTCATCAAGAGATAGGCAACATTTGAAAAAATTTATAGATGTGTTTGCTTGGTCTTATCAGGATATGTCAGGACTAAGTACGGAGATAGTAGAGTATAAATTGCTTTTAAAGCCAGAATGTAAGTCAATCCAGCAAAAACTGAGGTGAATGAAGCCTGAAATGCTACTAAAGATCAAAGAAGAGGTGAAAAAATAGTTTGATACAGGTTTCTTGCAAGTGACTAAGTATCCAAAGTGGGTAGCCAATATAATACTAGTTTTTAAAAAAGATGAAAAGCTATGAATATGTGTAGACTATCATGATTTGAATAGAGTTAGCCCAAAAGATAATTTTTTTTATCTCATATCGACACACTGATAGATAATACGGCTAAGCATTCAATATTCTCCTTTATAGATGGATTTTTAGGGTATAATCAGATAAAAATGGCTGTAGATGATGTGAAAAAAATCACTTTCATGATCATGTAGAAAACTTTTTGCTATAAAGTCACACTTTTTGGGTTAAAGAATGCTGGAGCAACATACCAAAGAGCCATAGTGATACTCTTTCATGACATAATACACAAAGAGATTGAGGTGTATATGGACGATATGATTATAAAATCTCATGAAAATGAAGATCATGTCACCAACCTCAAAAAGTTATTTGAGAGGTTGAAAAAATTCTAACTCTAGTTGAACCTAGTCAAGTGTACCTTCAGGGTAAAGTCAGGAAAATTGCTTGGTTTTTATGATCAGTGAAAAAAAGATTGAAGTCGATCTAGACAAAATACGTGCCATTCAAAATTTGTTACCTCCGAGTACACCAAAAGAAGTTTGAGATTTTTTGGAAAGATTGAACTACCTTTTACGGTTCATATCTCAGCTTACTTATAAATGTGATCCCATATTTAAGCTTATCCCCAAGAATAATCTTGGAGAATGGAATGAAGAATGCCAAGTAACTTTTGATAAAATTAAGCAAAACTTATCAAATCCTTCAGTATTGGTGCCACCTATTCCAGAAAAACCCTTAATTTTATATCTGACAGTATGTGAAAATTCAATGAGATGTATGCTGGGGTATCAAGATGAATATGATAAAAAGGAAAGAGCTATTTATTATCTGAGTAAAAAATTCACTGAATATGAGTCCAAGTATTCTTCTTTAGAGAAAATGTGTTGTGCATTAGCTTGGACGGGCAAAAGACTTAAACAATACATGCTCTATCACATCACTTGGCTTATAGTAAAATTGGATCCAATTAAGTACATCTTTGAGAAGCTTTCTTTGTCTGAAAGAATTGTTAGGTGGTAAATAATGCTCTCAAAATATAATATCATATATGTAAGCTAAAAGATAATAAAAAAAAGTGTTATAGCTGAGTTTCTTATAGATCATACTACTGAAGAATATGAAATAATGAGATTGGAATTCCCTGATAAAGATCTGATGATTGTTTCTCAATTAGAGAAGGGGGAGCATGAAAAAAAATGTTGGAAAATGTATTTTGATGGAGTGGCCAATGTCTTGGGACATGAAATTGGGGTAATTTTGATTTCTCCATAAGAATAATACTATCCTATAACAGCGGGGTTAAATTTCAATTATACAAATAACATCGCTAAATATGAAACATGTGTCATGGGTTTACAAGCTACTATAGATAGAAAAGTTAAAGCATTAAAAGTGTTCTGAGACTCAGCTCTAGTTATATATCGATTGAAAAGAGAATGAAAGATGAGAGATTTAAAACTCGTTCTATATCATAAGTATATTTTGGAGTTGATTAAATAGTTTAAAGATGTTCAGTTTGATTATTTACCTCGAGAGGAGAATCTGATTATCGATGCCTTAGCTACTTTGGCGGTAATGATTTGAATTAGTGACAATACTGACATTTAGCCTATCAAGTGAGATGTCAAGAATATGCTAGCTCATTGCTCTAATGTAAAAGAAGAAGATGATGGAAAGCCCTGGTTTTATGATATATTGCAGTACATTAAGAATTAGCAATATCCAATCCAAGCAACGGAGAACGATAAAAGGGTCATTCGAAGATTAGCTATGAGTTTTTTCCTGAATGATGATGTTTTATGCAAAAAAAAACCATGATTAAGTATTGCTGAGATGCGTAAGTAATGTTGAGGCAAGAAAAATCGTTAAAGAAGTGCATGATGGAATATGTGAGGTACATACTAATGGACATATAATGATAAGATAAATCATGAGAGTAGGGTAATATTGGTTAACAATAGAGAGTGATTGCATTGACTATGCTCATAAATGTCATAAATGCCAGATATATGTTGATAAGATCTATGCTTCATTATTTGTTTTACATGTTTTGGCATCGCCTTGACCATTCTCAATGTGGGGCATGGATATCATTGGTCCTATTACCCCAAAGGCTTTTAATGGGTATAGGTTTATTTTTGTGATGATAGATTACTTCACGAAATGGGTAGAGGTAGCATCATTTGTAAATGTAACACGATCTTTGATTTACAAATTCATAAAAAAAAGATCATTTACAGATATAAACTTTCAGAGAGAATCATTTCGAACAATGCTAAGAATCTAAATAGCAAGATGATGCAAGAAATATGTACCCAATATAAGATCAAACATCATAATTCGGTGCTAAACCATCCGAAAATGAATGGGGTAGTCGAGGCAGCTAATAAGAATATAAAAAAAATTTTTGAGAAGATGATCAAGATTTATAAAGATTGGCATGAGAAGTTACCATTTGCATTGCATGCATATCGAATGTCAGTGTGTACCTCTACTGGGACAACTTTATTTTCTTTGATTTATGTAAGCTGTATTGCCAATAGAAGTAGAGATCCCATCCTTGAGGATTTTAAACAAAGTTAAACTGGAAAAGGTTGAATGGATTAAGAACGTTATGAATAGTTAAATTTCATAGAGAAAAAGAGATTGATAGCATTGTGCCATGATTAACTATATAAAAAAAAATGATGAGGGCTTATGACAAAAAAGTTTGACTTCGGTGTTTTCGAAAAGGAGAGTTAGTCTTGAAAAGAATTCTCCTAAGTCAGCTTGAGAGAATTCATGAAATGGGTAGAGGCAGCATCATTTGTAAATGTAATACGATCTGTGATTTGTAAGTTCATAAAAAAAGAGATCATTTACAGATATAGACTTTCAAAAAGAATCATTTCGGACAATGCTAAGAATCTAAATAGTAAGATGATGCAAGAAATATGTACCCAATATAAGATCAAGCATCATAATTCGATGCCAAACCATCTAAAAATGAATGGGGCAGTCGAGGCAGCTAATAAGAATATAAAAAGAATTCTTGAGAAGATGATCGAGATTTATAAAGGTTGACATGAGAAGTTTCCATTTGCATTGTATGCATATCGAATGTCAGTATGTACCTCTACTGGGGTAACTCTATTTTCTTTGATTTATGTAAGCTGTATTACCAGTAAAAGTAAAAATCCCATCCTTGAAGATTCTAAAAGAAGTTAAACTGAAAGAGGTTGAATGAATTCGAGAACGTTATGAACAGTTAAATTTCATAGAGGAAAAAAGATTGACAGCATTGTGCCATGGTCAGTTATATCAAAGAAGAATGATGAGGGCTCATGACAAAAAAGTTTGACCTCGATGTTTTTGAGAAGAAGAGTTAATCTTGAAAAGAATTCTCTCAAGTCAGCACGATAATAGAGAAAAATAGACTCTGAATTAAGAAGGGCCATATGTAGTGAAACAGGCTTTCTCGGGTGGAGCATTGATACGAACTGAGATGGATAAAAGTAATTTATCTCATTCTATAAATTTTGATGCTGTGAAGAAGTACTATGCTTGAAAAAAAAGAAAAAATGAAAAAATAAAAATAAAAATAAAAAAAATGAAAAAAATAAAGAAGGAAAAAGTGAAAAAAAAAGACTCAAGGTGAAAACCCCAAGAAGGTGGTTTAAGTCATAGGAGGTTTATCTAAGTTGAAAACCTGAAAAGGCAGCTTAGATAAAGAGAACACAGCATCAAATCTAAAATTTCATTGGTATAGAGGCTAGCATATTCTGAGAAGCTCTAAGTTATTAAGTGCATTGGGTGGTTGATTTTTTTAAAAAAGACCTCGAGATGTGTTATCATGATTGTTTGGTTGTTCATTTTTAGGCATTGTTTTCCCATACCTATCTTTGTAATTCTTTCATGGCTAAAGTTTACCAGCATTTTTTGCTAATAAAAGACATTCTACTTCATTCTTTACGTGTCTCTTCTGTTGACTATTTCTTAATCATTCTTATTCTTTTCTCCTTCATACCTTATAATGAAAGAAGTGTGTGAATGCATTCTTACTTTTTAAGATTGAAATAATGATTGATAAATAAATAATAGCATGAAAGATTTCTACATTACATTGGAAAGGTTGAAAGTGATAAAGGCAAATTTGAGATGTTCAGTTTCTGATAAGGACATTGAATTTGGAAAGGGATTTTTAGCAAAAAAAATATGAGAATTAAATGAAGGAAATGGTTGAGAGCTATGCTGATTTGGTCTTCGAAGAATAAAGGGTTTGAGGCCCAAGAAGAGAGCTTAAGAAACTTGAGTACCATAACTGAATGAGAATTAATTAGCCAGTATTTGCATAGCATGCATTTCATTCCACATGGCATATATTACATTTAAGAAAGCATAGTGCATAAATTTAAAAAGTAGGGATATTTTAAGATCCTACATGGAAAAATAGATGTGAAGACTTTATGATGTAAAAGTTTCAAATTCAAGAAAAAGCTTGTGAGGTAAGATTCTAATCTTTGAAAAAAGATATCTCTCGATTTCAGGATCGATTTGTAAGACCTTTGGGTATAATCTCCTGAAATTCTTTCAAACGCGATCTCTGACTCCTCTAGACATGATTGTCAAAGAGCATTTGTTTATTTTTTTAAAGTTGTGGTGCCTCTGTTTAGAGGAGCAATTTATTTTTTCAAAGTTATGGTGCCTTTGTTTAGATGAGCAATTTATTTTTTCAAAAGTCGTGGTTACCTCTGTTTAGAAGAGTAATTTATTTTTTTAAAAATTGTGATGCCACTGTTTAGAGGTGCAGTTTATTCTTTTAAAAGGTGTTGAGCCTCTGATTAGAGGAGCTTTATTTATTTTTTTTCAAAAGTCGTTGAGCCTCTAATTAGATAAGCTTTGTTTATTTTTTCAAAAGTCATTGAGTCTCTGATTAGAGGAGCTTTGTTTATTTTTCAAAAGTTGTTGAGCCTTTGATTAGAGGAACTTTGTTATTTCTTAAAGTCATTGAGCCTCTAGTTAGAGGAGCCTTGTTTATTTTTCAAAGTCGTTGAGCCTCTGCCTAGAGGAGCGTTATTTATTTTCCAAAGTCGTTGAGCCTATGTTTAGAGAAGCTTTGTTTATTTCTCAAAGTCATTGAGCCTCTGCTTAGAGGAGCTTTGTTTATCTTTCCCAAATCATTAAGCCTCTGCTTAGAGGAGCCTTGTTTATTTTTTTAAAGTCATTGAGCCTCTGATTAGAGGAGCTTTGATGAAGAAAAAAAGAAAAAATATAAAAAAAGGGTCAAGTTGAGTCTTGAATAAGTGTCTACATCTTTGCACAATTTTTGTTTCATAGAAATGTGCAAAGAGGGGTAGCTATAGACGCCCAATTTGGTTCGAGCCTGGATCAATTGGTCCTGGTCCAAATTGATAAGATAGGCCCATATTTTTTATTTTATTTAATATTATTATTAGTATTATTATTATTATTTATTATTATTATCATTATTTATTTTATTATTATTATTTTTTGAATTTTTATCTTTTATTTTCTTGATTAATTAGGAGATAATGATTAGATTAATTAAAAATAATCAAAAAAATGATGGAAGTGGATTTGGCCATGAATTTGGAGGCTGACAGAGTTGGGATTGGATTCAAAGATTGAATTCCAATCCAAGATAGAATTGGGATTGATCAAAAATTCTTCTGATCATTCTCTATAAATAGATGTTGGAACATAGAGTTGAAGACACAAATAGAGAGAAAACAGAAGCAAAAATAGTGTTTAGAGGCAGTTTAGAATTTTTAAGAAATTTTTTTCAAATTTTTGGCATTTTTTTCTGGAAATTTCTAGAAATTCCAAATTTCGAGTAATTTTTCGATGATATTCAAGTTTTTCGATGAATATTTCGATGAAAAACTCAATTTTCGACTTGTTTTCCAGATTTTGATAAAACATTCAATCGAAATCTGAGTTTTGTTTAGAAAGAAGAAATAAAAAAAGAAGGAAATAGAGAGAAGAATGAAGACGCATCTACTGAAAGTTTAAGTTTTTAGCCTTATATATCTTGTTAAAATGATGTCGTTTTGGCGTTAGTAAACCCAGAGGATCCATGCGTTTTCAATTGAGTAACCCGATCTATAGCGTGACCCGAACCAACGACCCGCTTCTTCTCCTGGGTTCCAACCGAATCAAGCCGAACCGTTTCCGGTCGAGTCGCACATTTGAAATGCTTTTGTCTCTCAAGTCGAGCCGAGTCGTTTCAAGTTTTTTTTAAAAAAATAATTTTTATTATTATTATTATTAAATTAAAATTATTTGGTATTCCTTAATTTTTTTATTTTTTTTATTTTTATTTTTATTTTTAATGATTTTCCTAAAATAAAAATTCCAAAAAAATATATTTTTGAGGAAAAGTTGAAAGTATCAATTTTCCTAAAAATAAAAAAAAATTTTAAAAATATTTTTAAGAAAAAGTTGAAAGTATCAATTTTTCTTAAAAATAAAGTTTCTAAAATAAAAAATTTTCAAAAACATTTGGGGGGAGTTGAAAGTATCAATTTTTTCTAAAAATAAAGTTTTTAAAATAAAAATTGCCAAAAACATTTTATTTTGGGGGGAAAAAGTTGAAAGTATCAATTTTCCCTAAAAATAAAGTTTCTAAAATAAAAATTGCCAAAAACATTTTGGGGGGGAAAGTTGAAAGTATCAGTTTCCCTGAAAATAAAAAGTTTAAAAAATATTTTTAGGAAAAAATTGAAAGTATCAATTTTCCTTTAAAATAAAAAATTTCAATTACTTTAAGGAAAAGTTGAAAGTATCAATTTTTCTTATACAAAAGCAATAAGTTTTTTTTAAATGAAAAGAAAAAGATTTATATCAAAAGGTGAATCATTATTCTTTTTTATTATTTTATTTTATTTATTTTATTTCTTTCTTTTTTGTAATTTATTTAATGTTACATAATCTGACGATGGAGTCTCTGTAAGTAAAATAATAGTTTTCTTACATACTCTTGAGGTGAGAAGATTTTTCTTAATTTTCTGTCAAAAGTATTGGAGTCAATCAAGAATAGTTTTTAATAATTAATTACTTGATAAATTTTTTAGGCTTAATGGGTAATATGAAATCAAGTTGGTACCATCCTTTGATGGGCATTATGAGGGTGCTATAACCTTCCTCATTCGTAACCAAACTCCCGAACCCCATTCTAGTTGATAGACCCGAACATATTTCTTTTAGGGACCATTAGTCAAGCTTAGGTGTTCCTTGAAAGGATAGATTTCTTAGGTGGCCAATCACACCTAAACAAAAAAGATTGGTGGAGACTCTTTAAAGTTAATGTCTAGCGATAGATCTCCAGATCTAAATGTTATGATAATCTTATTGGTTTTATTGCTAGATGATATGTCCAGCTAGATAGGATCCACATTTAGCCCTGGAATGATATGACTCGTGACTTCATCAACCAATATCGGTATATCATAAATCTAACCCTTGATCTTCTTACAGAATATAGAGAAAAAATAATTGAATCATTCAAAAAGTATGCCCTAAGGTAGAGGGACATAGCTACTCAAGTTTAGCATCTTTTAATTGAGAAAAAGATTATAGTGTTGTTTGTTAGCACTTTAAAATCATTTTATCATGAAAAGATGATAAAGAATACAATAAAAAATTTTACCAACATGATGATCTCAGGTGAAATCATTGAGAATGCCATTAAGAATGGCAAGTTTGAAGAAGAGGAAGCTTCTAGTAAGAAGGCAACAAAAAAGAAAGAGATTGAAGCTGAAGCTGTAAGCTTTGATAAATAATAGTTTAAGGGTTATCAACCTCATTCACCATAAGGTTATTCTTCATACTACCCTACAATGGATAATACCTCACCCTACCCTTATCAGCCTACCCCATAACCATTTTATCCACCAACATATCAACATGCTTTTAGACCCCAAGCTGTTATGTATAGTCCTAACACTCAACTTTCTACAAGACCTCAAATTAAACCTTATTAGCCCAACAAATGGTTTATGAGTGCTATGAATTACTCGAGAAAAATTTATATTTGATCTAATCCTTATGACTTATATGAAATTATGCTGAGAGTTTTACAACAACCACTTGATTGCCCCAACCATTTAGAGCTACTCAAGCTACTCTATCCCAAGTGATATGATCCTACAGCCTACTGTGACTATCATTATGAAATTACAGGTCATTCCACTAAAACTTACACTACCCTAAAGCATAAAGTGCAATGATTGATTAAGGATAGAATGCTAAACCTTGATACAGAAGGGATAACAAACTTAATGTTAATGACAATCCATTACCTAATCACAATGTCAATGCTCTAAGTGAGAATCAAGAACAAGTTTGATCTGAAAAGGCTTGGTGAGTTTCAACAAATCAGAGGGGCCAGATGTCAATAAAAATCTTCACCTGATCACATGGAGGCATAATTTTGAAAAGGATAAGAATGTTAAGGCTAGTTGAAAGTTACTTGTCATTTTGAGATTTCTTTCAGAGTAATGTTAAGATTTATTTTATATAATAAAATTTTATTTTTTTATTATTTTAATAAAAGGTAAGTTGATGCATTTCATTGCATTTACTCTTTTATTCAAACCATTATTCCATGCTTTGTTATATCTTTTTATTCCCATTATCAAATTTTAAATGATGAATGTTTAGACAATGATAACAATAATTTAGAGATTTAATTTTAAAAACTCATTCAATCTGTGAAGACTATTTAAGCAAAAGAAACAAGCTGATAGTATATATAAAATAGATATATTTTGAAGATATACAGTCTTTTACAAAGATCTATGAGTTTATTTTTGTTCAATAGATGATTTTCAAAGAAAGTATTCATGTTTGAGAAAAAAATAACCATATTTGCTTTACCATTTGTAAAACCATCAATTGTTACCTCTTTTAAGTTTATTAGAAATTTTTTTCTAAAGAACCCTAATTAAAGATCACCTTCCATACTGAGAGATAAATTTTAAGAAGAACATACTTAAAAAAAAAAAGGTAAAAGATTACAAAAGTTTTTATAAAAAATAGAGACTCAAAAAAAGAAGGGGAAAGAAGAACCTTTTTACAAAAAAAAAATGAATACTACAAATGAGTTGGGGCAAAGTAATAAGAATCTTTTTGTGAGAAATAAGATAAATGAAAGAAGAAAAAATAGTGAAATGATGTGGAATGGGGTAAAATGCTAAGTTACATCAAATGAAGAGAAATGATCATTTAGTTTTAAACCTTTTAAATATATGTTTTGAGCCTATTTTATCCATTTTTTTCATGACCTCTTACCATAGCCTACATTACAACATTTAAAAGTTTAATTTGATCAAATGTGAATAGTCAAATTGAATGATCCTATATTGGGCTAAGGCATGCTTGAGATTGAACAATGAAATCATACTATGTTATTTTAGAGATTAATGTGTGAGAGATATCAATAATGGATGAAAATGGCAAAAGGAAAAACTGAAAAATGAAAAAAATAAAAAAAAGTGAAAAAAT
Organism: Durio zibethinus; assembly: GCF_002303985.1. Next base: position 1,235,044 of record NW_019167826.1, read on the forward strand.
GAAAAATAAAAATGGAAAAAATGTAAAAAAAAAAAAAAGAGAAAATGAATACTCAAATTAAAAACCTGAAAAGATGATTTGAATAGAAAAAACTTCTGAGATGAAAGTTGGATAGACAGTTCAAATATGTGAAAGATTAAAGATATATAAAGATCCATCAAAGTTTAGGCAAAGTTCAATTAGCTAAAAATGATTTTAAAAGTTAATGGAATGAGTTTTTGAAAAAGAATTTTGGATTAATGTTAAGAATTGTCTAAGTATTCATTGTTTGGATATTGTGGTACCATTCAATACCATTTCTAGTGATATGCTTTGAACTTGTTCCTTTGTCTATTTGTTTTTGTACCTGACTCATTGATTACCATTGTACCAATTTATCTTGTACTTTTTTATTTTTGCATCTTCAGAATAAATAAAAAAAAAATTTGATTGAATTATATTTGTCATAATTTGAAATGATAATGTTCATAAAAGATTCCTGTATTCTTTTGAAAAAAAATCCAAGATGATGGGGGTAAAAAATTAAAAGATAGTAAAAGTTTAAAAAGATGATTTAAAAAGACATATGGTGGGATCAAATGATGAATATAATAATAGATTAGTTGATAGAATTTCTTATGAAATAGCTAGTGCTAAGAAGCTAAAAAGGAAAATGAGAGATGATGAAGTTTTGAGAATCATATTGCCATAATTAATTAGAATTTCATGGCATTAATGTTAGTGACATTTGCATTATATGTATTACATTTGCATTGTAGTTTGAACAATATATGTGTGTAATTTGGTTTGGCTATGTACTTGCATCATGCAGTAAACATTTGAATCACGACTTAGAATATGACATATGTAGTATTGTGAGAATCTAAACTGTTGTATTTGCATCATTAAGAAAGCATTTGCATCATTATCATGACATTTTTTACAAAGTTTTAAATTTGATGAAAGATTGAAAATTTTCATAACAAGAGATTTTAAACTTTTGGAGGAAAGCTTTACATTAGCATAGCATACATAGCATTTTTAAATGTTTAGTGCGAGCATGCATTACATTTAGGAATGTTTAGTGCATAAATTTAAGAAGCATGGATATTTCAAGATTCTACTTGAAGAAAATAGATATAAAAACTTTCCAATGAAAGAATTTTAAATTCTCATTTGAAAAAAGAAAAAAGGGTAAGATTCTGATCCTTGAAAAATGATGTTTCAAGAAAAACAGTTATAAATGTTATGAAGCTTTGCTCAAATGAGCATTCTTCTATTTGAAGGATGATTTGTAAGACCTTTAGGCATAATCTCTTATGATTTCTTTTGATGATTCATATGACCTTTTGACATGATTGTCGATGAGCTTTATTTATTTATTTATTTATTTTTTAGAAGCTATTGAACCTCTACTTAAAAGAGCTTTATTTATTTTCAAAGTCATTAAGCCTTTGCTTATAAGAACTTTATTTATTTTTTGAAGTCATTAAGCATCTGTTTAGAAGAACTTTATTTATTTTTCAAAAATCGTTGAGCCTTCATTTAGATGAGTCTTTTTTATTTTTTGAAGTCATTGAGCATTTATTTAGATTAGCCTTATTTATTTTTCAAAGTCGTTAAGCCTCTGTTTAGAGGAGCTTTATTTATTTTTCAAAAATTGTTGAGTCTCTGCCTAGAGGAGATTTATTTATTTCTCAAAAGTTGTAGAGCTTCTATTTAAAAGAGTTTTTATGTTGTGCAAAAAGTCTGAGTATGCTTAAAAAAAGTGTCAAGTTGATTCTTGATTGGGTTGTTTATGTCTTTGCACAATTCTTGTTTCACAAAAAATGTGAAAAAAAGGGCAGCTGTAGGCACTTTAATTTATCTGAGGTTTTACTTGTTTCTGTTAATTAAAAAAATAAATAATAAAAATGAAAAAAAAAGGAAAAAGAAATCAAGTGTTTGAGTTTAAACGAAATTGTTTGTCTATGTTTGGATTGGACTTAAAATCTAAAGTTAAAATTTAAAAGGAATCAAAATCCTTTTTGGATTAGGTTTTTTTTTATCATAATCTTATAAATACATACATACACAGAAGGAAAAAATACACATAAAGATAAATAAAAAAATATATGCAAAAGTAACCGGAGAGTAAGAAAATTTTTAAGAGAATTTTGGGTTTAAAAAGATTTTTTTTTGGAAATTTTTTCAAAAAATTTCTAGATTTTGGTTGAATTTTTCTACGATCTTTGAAGATTTCGATGACTTTTCAACAGGATTATCAGTTTTCAGCATTGATTTTTAAGAAATCGTTGAACTTTCCATGAACTTTTGACGACTCAACCCAGATTCTAACAAAAATTTTTAGAATCTGATGAATATTCAATCGAAGTTCATCTGAGTTTTAGAGAGAGAAAGAAAAGAGAAGGGAAGAGAGAGAGAAAAAATCTGAAGAAAAAAGAAAGAATCTGATCTTTTATACTATTGTTAAACGATGTCATTTTGGGTGTTTAAGAACTCAGGATTCACATGTTTTCTAGAGGGTGACCTGACCTATAGTGCTTGACCTGTTTCTGACCTGTGTCCCTAGCTCACGCTAAGCAGAGCTGCTAGCCGTGCCATTCCAGTTGCTTCCTCTGCCTACAGCCGACCTGAGTTCTCTAGATGAACTGAGTCATTTTTCTGTTTTGGTATTTTTATTTTTTATTTATTTTTGCATGATTAAATTTTAGGAAAAGTAAAAAAAATATAAAACAAAATAAAATTTTTTTTAGAATAAATAATAATTATCCAATGATGAAATTTTTAAAAATTTTAAATGATAAATTTTTATAAAATTCCTATATGAGAAATTTTTTCTAAATTTGTCCTAAATAATGAAATAATTTAAAGAAAGTTTAAATAATAATAATAATTAATATTTATCTTTAATTTAAAAAAATAAAAATTTTTAATTTTGGAATTAAATAAGAATTACCTAATGATGAGATTGTTAGAAATTTTAAATGATAAATGTCTTAATAAATCTCTAGGTGAGAAATTTCTCTAAATTTATCCCAAATTGTGGAATAATTTAGATGAAATTTAAATTAAAATAATTGTATTCTTTTCCAAATAAAAAAATTTCTGATTAAAAATATTTAACAATTATCCAAAGATGAGAATATTAGAAATTTCAAATGATAAATTTTCTAAAAAATCTCTAGGTGAGAATTTTTTTTTAAATTTATTCCAAATAGTAAAAAAATTTAAATGAAACTTAAAAAAAATAATTATCATATTATTTTCTTTTCAAAGATTAAGAAACTAATGAAATTTTTTTTTAAATAGACCAAAATGGTGAAAAATTTAAAAATAAAGTAAAGTAAAAAATAAAAATAAATTTCGATGATGAAATTCTTAGTAATCGCAAATGATTTATTATCTAAAAAACTCTAGGTCAGAAGATATTTTTAATTTTGGTCCAAATGGTGGATAGATAATATATATTTTTAAAAAATAAAATAAAATAAAATAATGGTTAAATCTTTTTCCGACGATGGAACCTTTTCAAGAAAATAAATATACTCTTGAGGTGATGAAGTATTTTTAAAATTTCTATCAAATTGATAGAGAATCTTAAAGTTATTTACAATATTCAACATTAAAATTTAAGATCATTAGAATAAAAACCTTAGGATAATTTAAAATAAAATAGTAACATCCTTTGGATGGACATGTGAGAGTGCTATAACCTTACTTATATGTAATCGAGTTCTTGAATCATGTTCTAATTAGTATACCAAAATTTATTCTTTTAATAATTTTTAGTCAAGCTTAAGAGTTTTTTAAAAAGATAGATTCATTAGGTGGTCAATCACACTTAAGTAAAAATTATTAGTGGTGACTTTTCTTATTAAGTTTAGTTATAGATTTACAGATCTATACGTTATGATACTAGTGTTTGTAAAAATCATGCATGCATGTATGTTTAAATTAACTAGTTTAGTTCTACATCACTTGCGCGACTTAGTATAATATGAATTGCGAAAGAATTAACTTGAAATAAGACAAAGTAATTTTCATGTTTCGGATTTGATTGTTTTGTCCTTGTGATAATGTGTTCTGCCATTTACGCACTTACAATTAATCAACAAGTAACTACTAATTAACTTAAAATGCAATGACAATGGAAGATACAAGCAATTAAAACACATCCTCTTTATTGATCGAACTTTGTAGATACTCTTACATGTAGAGGATATTGTTACAAGATGGTATCCTAGTTGTACAAAAGCAATCGGCAGAAATTGCTGAAACATTAAAAAAAAAACTTTCACATCTTGAAGAAGAATAACAAGAAGTAGAGAGTGGGGAAAATCAAATTATCTTTCTGAACATACAAATTAGTACAAACCTTTATTTAAATGAATCTTTTTTCTTTTTCTTCACTGCAATTTGACCCAAATGCCCTGGCTGGGAATGCCTTGATGGACCGCAAATATAAGATAAAACCCTGCTGGCGCAAGATTACCTGAACTTGGCGTCGTGACATCAATGTTATACGTTGATTTCCCCAAAGCCGTTAGCTTGTCATTTCCAAGTACAAGCAGCCTTTGATTCATAGAGAATGAATGTGTATTGAAAGGTGGTGCCACCATTGTTACAGACACCAAGTTTTGAGCTACATTACCCGTAATCACCACTTGAACTGTTAATTTGTTCCCGTATTTAATCCCGGACATTGACTTTGGAGCAACGATTGTCGGTCGTAAGTTATTGTATTTAGCGTCCAAATATGCCGGAGAGAATGCCTCTAAGCTTAGTTCAGTAGGGAAAAGAACCCCTGTAAATTTGTAAAACGCGTGAGGATTGCTTCCACCAACTAAAACTCTGCCATCACGAAGTAATGCTGCTGAGGAGTGGTACATCCGAGGAATTGTTGTGGGGTTTTGTGTCTCGAACCGTGTCCCAATTTTGCTATCAGGCCGGTACAAGACTGGATTTAAAACCGGGTTCCTACCCATTTCCCATCCTGCTGATCCAGAACCTGCCCCGTTGATGAGCAAAACGTTGCCAATTGGAAGCAATAACATGTCTCCCATAACTCTAGCTAGAGGCATAGTCTCCATGACCCACTGTGGGTTGGGGTCGGTTATATTGATCCTGGCGCAAGTGTTCAAGGCTCCAATGAACTTACCTCGTAAGGCTTGGACAAAAGATCCTTTAGGAGCACCTCCACAAACCAAAACTTCAGCTTGAATAGCTGGTGCTTTCAAGTTCTTCAATGGAAGCAAGACAGCTGAGCCAGTGCTTGGATAGCTTCTAGGATCGCCACCTGGAATATTTGGATACGTCTTCACAACTTTATTTTTCACATAGTTAAGCAAAATAGCTCGATTGTTTGCGAAAATAAATAAGTTTCCATCAACATTTAGGAAAACGAAAGGATAGAGATTGTTCTCTACTCCTTTGTCATTGGTTTCCGACAAGAAAGGCAAATTGAACGTGTTGGCTGCAATATTTTTAGGAACAAACTCGTAGTTAAATTGTTTGCGACCACCGACAATAATTTGTCTTCCATCTGGCAAGATATGGTTGGTGGCATACCATCTTTTGACTGCCAATCCATCTGGTAGTTCTTTCCAATCGCAGGTCCCGCATGGGCTAAAAACTCTGACCCTTCTTTCACCGTCATTGAAACCACCGGTTTGGACCAAATTACCATCAGGCGTGATAGCGCCTGAAGAGCACCATACGTTGGTTTGGACCATAAGAGCCCTGAGCTTATTAGTCAAAACATCGTACTCAACTGAATGAGCCGTGCAATCTACTTTGAGAGCTGCGTCACTTGGGACATTGCGGCATTTCCCATTTGGCAGTGGCAGCTTTGATGGGCCAAAATCAGTTCTGTCAAACATAACTACTCGGTCGTTTCTAAGGAGCTGCATGTGCATGGCTGAAATGCCAATGCTTTTTTGTAGAAGTTGCCATCGACCGTCAGCTGCGGAGGTGAGGACGTGGTGAAATGGCTGTAAGGCAAAGAGGACTTGAAAGAGGAGGATTGAGAAAATAAATGATGGGGCTGACATATTTGATTGGGGAGGGCTTTTGCTTTTGTATTTATGGGTGTCCTTTGCTGCAGTAGTACCGTGGGGTGTCCGGTCCTATTTATAAATGCCTCATGAAGGAGAGTATTAATGGGGTTTGAGAATCCCACACGCATGTGTGACACGTGGGAGACTTGTTCTGATTAGTGAAAACGATGGTTTCTGGTTTTAAAATTAGGCAATTTGGAGGCAGGAAGCTGGCCACTTCGATTTTAGATTGTTAGTGAGATTAGAATGTTTCTAAGGTTTGAAATTTGGCTTATTGTTGGTAATATATTAGTTTGAAGTTGGATTACCTATTGTCTTTCTTCATCAGCTAGTTTGGTGGATAATCCAAAGTGCAAACTGAACACATCACCCTGGATTTTTACATTTCTGGTTTCACCCATTGCAGTCTTTAATGTCTGAACTCTGAAGTCTCAAAACTCTGATTTCACAGTGCAAGTTGGTTCACTAAATTAAATGATAGACAACATATATAAGAGCCAAAGAGTTGCATTATTGACAGTTAATTAAGATTGCTAGCTTTGCAATATTTTTAGGAAGTCACCCATGCCAGCATTCATGAATGAGAATAAGAATACAACTCAGATGGGATATTTAGGCATCTTATGGTTTATATTAGAGCCATGATTGATTTAAAATAATAAAAATATCATAACTTTTAAGTTTACACGCGTTGCTTCCTTCCCAAATGGCAAGATTCGTACCATATCTGGAGTTGTAATTTGTTTTTCCCCATTTTTATAAGCCTAGTATAGACAAGGTTAGATTGCTGGTCTGATTGAGTGAAATATATGTTGTGTTCCAATTATTCTGATGCCATGTTTGAAGGTATGATGGAGATATGTTATTTAAAATATGAGTTGCCCTATTAACCATTTCTAATCCACAATGTATTGAATCTACTTGTGAATCATACAGATTGATGGTTTGTTTAACCTAAAAAATATCTGAGATCTGAAATTTTGCATGAAGAAAATAGATCAAAATTCACAAATCATTTAGAGCTAGTTTGGGTTGCATCACATTCAAGTTTTTTTTGCATTGTGTGATACATTTAGATAGTATTTTACAGTGCAGTTGACTTAGTGTTCTTTTAATTTCTGTTCAGCTTGAAAAAGATCTACTGGTTTATTGAATCTTAGGATAGTTCATTGTCTAGGTGTAAATTGAAGTAGCACATTTTTCAATTATGGCAATTGACTATTTTCGGCTGCAATAGACTTTTATATATATATATATATATATATATATTGGAGATGCCCGCTTATAATATATATAAAAAATTATTAATAAATTTATTAATTTTACCGATGAAAATTGTATTTAAAGGAAAATTTTCTTTCAAAACTTTTTATTTTTTAATTTTGAGGTATCTAAGAGAAAATTATGAAGGTGTAAAAGAGAAATTTCCCTTTAAATTTTGAAGAATGTCCATGTACACTCTTTCATAAAAGATGGATCCACAAATAATTTTTATTAGACAGTTAATTATTATATTCAATTTCTCCGTTATCATTTGAATCCAAATACATATTTTTATCACTTATTTTAATTTTAACGCTATAATTTTAATCTTATCTAATTTTATTGTTGTTGCGATATTTAATATCACCAAAATCAATTTCATAGCCCAATCCTTATTCATCAACAGCTTAACTTGACAAATAAAAAGATGCTATAAAAAGCAAGAATATGGCAATGACCTGTAACCTGTTGGCCAGTATTTTTTTTTTCCTTTTTCCATGCAGCCTTTAGCCCTTCACCGACGGTTATTCAATGAAGCAACTGACTCTAATCTCTAATACATATGTCCATTAACCCTAAATTTAACAGTGATTAATTAAGGATTCTGATAACATGGAAGAAAGTGACTTTGGCAGAAAACAGCCTTCTTTTTTATCTCTCTTGGTTTGATTCTTCTTTGTTAGGCGATGAAGCACGTCTCTATTTTTCTCTTTTCTTTTCCATTTCACCATTTTAATGATTGGTCCACAGGTTGGAATAACATCTAGCTTATGGGTTCTGTTAACTGAGTTAATTGGCCGCCATAAGGTGGTTTTCTTTTGTTGTTTATTGAGTCTTTAGGTGAAATTATTTTTTCTTTTGTTAATGTTTGACATTATGATATGATTAGATTCTTTTCTTATTATGTATTTTGATGAACTTGTAATTAATCTTAAATTAAATAATTATAATCAACTGTGCATTGTTTTTATCAAAGGGGTATCCTTTTTTTTCAATGCAAAACATGAAGTTTTTATACTATTAAATTTGAAAAAATCAAAATGAAATTTGAAGGAACTGATTTTAGATAAAGAAGAAATAACATAGGATACCCAAATTTCACACAATTTAATTGGCAGACTCTTCTTGTTGGGTGAAACAAAATTATGACTGGTGTTTCCGGCAACCCAATTGTGAGTTGTGGTCCGAACGCAGATCATAGTTTTGGGACACTCAAGAAATAGTTTGATTCTAGTCTACATCAGACATTAATGAAGTTTTGCTTTTGAATTTGAAAATTTTACAACACTCGAATTGAGGAGAGAAATCTCTCCATTACAAGCAAAAGGAATTGAAAGACAATTTGGTTCCAAATTCTGCACGCCAACAGTCGGTCCATCTGGCAACACAACAATGTTAGCCTCCGTTGACTAACCATATCTCGCTGCTGATTGACACGGCCATGAATAGCTCTTCCTTCGTAACTTACAGTAGGAGGCAAATTAAGACCAACCGGGCACTGAAGTGACTAATTTAAGCGAATTGACTGTTGTTTCACTTGAATAGCAGATAGAAATCGATTCTTATGATGCTATTACATCGTTTGAAACTGAATTTTTTTTACCAATCATCTGAATGAATCTTATGTTAAATTAGAATTCATGGCTTTCTTATAGCTTAAATGTAAAATTTTGACGGCTAAATTATTTGGGTTTAACTGACTTGCTCTTATACAACTATTTTTATTTTTAAAAATACCTATTTTTGCAAAATACAACTATGTTTAATTTCAATTTTTTTTAAATGGTATACTAATTCCAATTAAACAAGGAACTAAACCCAAGATGGAAAATTTAGACAATGATTTAGTTTCAATAACTTCTAATTGTGATTAAAATAGGATAGCTGAAAGAAAAAGAGAGAAAGTGTCTTAAGGAATCCAATTCCAACCTTTAATTCATTTTCATTTAAAAATAGAATAGCTAAAAATTTGAGGCCATTAATATGCCAATGCTCTGTCTGTCTGAAACGAAACTGTAGAATCTTCCTGGTTTGTCGTGTCAAAATTGCTGTCGTGTGTTCACTGTCTAGTGGTGTTTTTGATGTAATTATACAGGTGCAAACTGTAAAAAAGAGAGGTTCAATTCGTTTTGTAGTTTGGGTTTTTAAGGAATGGGCCCTAAACTTGTCATTGAAGAAATCGAGATTTTGGTTCTGATAGGAATTATTCCTTCTTAGGTGTAAAAGAAGGATTTTGGTTTCTTTTCTTTTTAGACCAAACCAAAAGCTGGTACTTGGGACTTTGCAGGTTCATCATAGCTTTGAGCTGTTTCTTTCTTTTTCTTTTTTTTTTGGTTACCTTGTAACGACCAACTGTAAAGAGATGTTTTTCAGGATTTGTCAATTGAACTGTGAATTTGCTTTTAAAAAGAATGGTTTTATAGATCTGACAAGCAAATGAAACAAAAATTACAGCTTCAAAAAAAAAAAAAATCTATAACCAAGAAATTTAATCATGTTCTGAAACTGTTTATTGTTATTTATCAATTGGGAAATTTGATTAAGCAAATTTCTCCTAATGATTGAACTGGTTGGTCACTGTCGATCGGTTTCGAACATAGCTGACAAACTTAAGACTTGCAAATGAAAATTATCAAGAATTAAAATGTTTGGGAATATTGGTACCTCAATGAGCTGTGCAATCTTTTTTTGTTTTTGTGTTTTCATGTTTTAAATAGGAACAACACATTAAATTTTATGTCGTGTTTTGTAATATTCGTCAAAAATCAAATATTAAAATTCTAACACTTTCGTTTCAATTATGTTACTACGTTAATAATTAGATGCATTAATATAACTAATTAAGGGGACAAGAAAATAAAACCTTTGACTTTCCAACATTCTATCCATTGAACTAGATAGAGTTTGATTCCATATTTTTTATGATTCTCTGCAAACATTTTTGTGTTTATTTGTTTTCTCATTACATTTTCCCCACATTGGTTGTCCCTCAAAGTTTTTGGTTTCAGAATTTAGAATGTTGTGTAAGAAACTTATTTTCTTCAGGAAGAAAATAAAAAAAAAAAAGAATAATAAAACATATGTCATGAATTCATGACTAATAGTTTAAAACCGAAATATTCGATTGAGAGAATTTTTAGTTGATAAAACTACCCAAGAAGTATTAAGCTCTGGTTTCTTAATTAGCTTTGATATTCCTGACTGGGAATTGGATTTCAACTTCGGAATTGTATACATTATCCTCATTACCAAGTCAAATTCTGATGATTTCAGGAATGTATATAACAAAATAATGAAAGTCTTCCTTTCATCTGTTTGACAATGCTGCGTTTTAATTGATATGGATAGCTGATGCTACTAGCCTAATTCAAGAAGATAATTATCGGAAAGTGGTGACAAATTAATTTAATTTGTAATCCTTCAGCTTAGATTGACATTTAATTTTCCAAGAAAATTTATCAGACTGCACCAAATAAAAGATTCTCACTTAATTTTATTTTAGGGACGACCTTAGATTGAATAGTTCCTAACTTATATCTAAAATTATATTTTTTTAATAAAAAAATTGCAGGCGCTGAAATTATATGTATTCAAATACTTGACCAACTTTCTCTTTAATGTCGACGATTTCAATCATGTTTACCTATAATAATAATCATGGCTTATCTAAGCTTTTTCTTCCTCTTTATTATCTCTGATCATATTTATAATTAAAGAGTTGACATTTGTTCTTCTCCTAGTCTAGCAATTATAATAACCCAGGTGCTTAACATATGAATGATAAAATTTTAAAAAAAGAAATATTCAAACAAACTTTGGTTTTCCTTAGATTGGTGCTTAATTATAAACGGATTAGCTTCATTTAAGATTATTATTACTATGGCGGCTTGTTTAGAAGAAATTAAATGATTAGGTAGCTCCAATGTTTCTATCAAAGCATTGAAGTGTTCAAATTGATGAAGTCTTCAGATCATTCTTGTCAGATTTCCTATTGGACTGGCTACTGCTTATGCATGCACTTTCAAAATTCCGTCAGTTTCATAATGCATTTCAAGAATCTAGATCAGTCCATTTAATAACATAGAGGTCTACGCGATACTGCAGATTTATTTTAATTTTTTAATAAAATTGTTAGTTGATGAAATAAAAAATAATAGTAAAGATAATATATTTTTTTGGTATAAAAAATTTAGAGATAGACATGTTATTTAATTATTTAAGTCAAAATAAAATATATCATACAATTTAAAATAAATAATAAATCATATATTTAAAATGATCTAAACAAATAATTACTGATAAAATTTAAGTTTAAAAAAGTGAACGTTGACATGAGTTAAATTCAAAATCTTTCATAAAAAATAAATTTTAATAAATTCAGTCAATTACTTATTAATAATAATAAAAATAATTGTATCGTATTAACTTATCATTTGTGTATTGCTTTGGCTAATATATTTAAAAACATTTCGAGAGTAATAAATTCTGAATGTATCGTATCGGTGCGAGAAAATGTGCTTTTAAGATTAGCTGAAGAGAAGATCATGTTTTTTTCTTTCAGATCGAAAAAATCCCAAGTTGTGAAGACAAACAGCATTTACCCAATTAACGAAAGAGTCTTAATTACGGTGTAGGTAGGAGGATTCCAGTACCACATGGCAAGGACTGTTTTACATTAATATCAATATGAAGCGGCCAACTAAAATAATCAACGCAGAAAAAACAATTTTTCTTATTTCTTTTTTTTTTTTTTTTGCATTTATTTTATAAACAATTAATGTTGTTTGGCTGTTTCCGTGGAACAAGACAAACTGTTCCTTGAAAAATACGATTCTTGAAAAAAAATTTGGTGGAATTGTCACTTACGCAATTGAGCATAATTTTTCAAAAAAATAGACTATTTGTCTTTCGGGAAGATATGAAAAATGTGCTCAATATCATTTGACTGAATAGTTGATCAAACTCTTTGTTATTTAAAAAAAACTCTCCACTTCAACTGGTATTTTTTCAATTGGTATTATTAAACTAGTGCTTTTGATGCGGACATACTAACGTTGTAGACTGGTTAAAGCTTGTGCTTGGCACGTCGGAGACAAACCTATATACTTGCCATGTTCTTCTTCTATATGTTTTTATCTACGTAAAAACTAACAAAAAACAGCAGAAATGCAGCAAATATAACAGGGATCATCCTGGGCGGAGAGGGTGAAAAGCGAGCTTCGGATGTTACACTGAGATATTCATCCCGTTTTATTTTTATGACAGCTAAAAATCCTGACTCAGCATTTGGAGATGAAGAACTGAGTCATGATAAGCAACTTAGCAATGAAAATGAAAGAATTCAGATTTGACACGTCATGCACTAACCTTCATGAAAGGGTTATGTCGAGAATAAATGGAAGTCAGTATCACAGTGATGTGAACTGTTTGACAAATGGAAAATTCACCATGTGAAGAACTATTCCCACCATGTGCAGCAGCTATTGTCATCCAAAGGATTATTACAAATATTGCGAGGCAATGAGTAGGCTGAAAGTATCTCGGTTTAAGCATTTAAAGCAATGGATCCAAGATTGGATCCTTATCTTCCTGATGACTGACCTAGTGTTAATATAATAAATCTGAAATTCTCTCTAATATACCTTCTATCCTGGACCTGAGTGACAATAACCATAATTACTTTCCTGATGCAGCTCCTGGAGGAGCATCTAAAACATTATGAACATCAGAATCAAGAACTAACTCCAATTGCTGGCTCAATTTGAGCGGGCACTGGCAGGGTAATTATCCTAACGTTTAGATTTAGAGATCTATCGTTAAATATTGATTTTAAAGAATCATCACTAATTTTTTTTGTTTAGGTGTGATTGATCATTTAAAAAATTTATCATTTCTAGGAACACCCAAGCTTGACTAAAGATCCCTAAAAAAATAGGTTCGGGTCTATTAACCAGAACAGGATTCGAGAATACGATTATATGTGAGAAAGATTATAACATCCTCGTAACACCCATCGAAAAATGATACCAACTTAATTTCATGTTATCCAAGTAATTAATTTTATCAAATAATTAATTATTAAAAAGTATTCTTAATTAACTCCAATATTTTTGGTAAAATATTAAGAAAAATCTCCTCATCTCAAGAGTATACAAGAAAACTACTGTTTCACTTGTAGAGGTTCCATCGTCGGATTATTTAACATTTTAAAAAAATAAAATAAAAAAATAATTCAACTTTTGATATAAATCATTTTCTTTTCATTTAAAAAAAAAAAACTCATTGCTTTTGTATAAGAAAAATTAATACTTTTAATTTTTCCTTAAAATATTTTTCTTGATAATTTTTATTTTTAAGAAAAATTGGTACTTCCAATTTTTCCTCAAAAGGCATTTTTTTGAAATTTTAATTTAAAAAAAAATTGATACTTTCAACTTTTCTTCAAAATACTTTTGAAAATTTTTATTTTAGGACAATTTATACTTTCAACTTTTCTTAAATTTTTTTTTATTTTAAATTTTGTTGTTAAGAAAAATTAATACTTTTAACTTTTTCTCAAAAATTATTTTTTTAAAAAAAAATTTATCTTTAAGAAAAATTGATACTTTCAACTTTTCCTAAAAAATATATATTTTTAAATTTTTATTTTTTCTTAAATTTAATCATAAAAGAAAAAATACCAAAAAAAAAAACTAAATAAAAAAAATAAAAAAATACCAATGAAAAACAAAAAATGGTTCGACAGGCAACTAGATCGGCTCGATTACAGACAGAAGAAGTGGCTCGCAATCTCGGCTCAAGGGACGCAACTCGGCAGAAGGGTTGGTTGGAACGTGGGTCAACCAAAGCGGGTTGCACTCGGGTTGAGTTGCCCGAATGGAAAACGCGCGGATCCTAAGTCTTTTTAATGCCAAAACATCGTCATTTTGCACAGGTATAAAAGGTTGAAATCCAGTTCTTTCTTCAGATTTTCCTTCTTTCCTCTCTTTCTTCCCTTTTTTTTTCTCTCCCTTTCTCTCTATCCACCCAAGAATACTGGTTGAATTTAATCAGATTCTAAAAATTCTTGCTAGAATCTGAGTTGTTCGTCGAAAGTTCACCGAAAGCTCATTGATTTCTGAAAAGTAGCTACCAAAAACTGAAAAGCTAATCAAAATTTGAGAAGTATACTGATAAGTTCAACTCGCACCAAAAAACTCATCAAAAATTTCAATTGGTATTGAAAAATTTCGTCGAAATTTAAAAATTTTTCAAAAAAACTTTTCTTCTCTTTAACAAAACTTTTAATTTTTTTCTTCTACTTGCTGTGTTTCTTATCTATCTGCTCTTTTCTGTTTTTAATTTTCTCTTTTATGTTTCTGCGTTTCTCTTTTTTTCGTTCTGTTCTCTATTTTTCCTCCGTCTTCCTGTGTGTTTTAGCGTTTATTTATATGGATTGATCAGAGGAGTTTTTTATCAATCCAAATTCCTTCTTGTGATTGGATTGAATATTTGAATCCAATCCAAACTCTACCAGCCCAGTCTTATGCAAACTCAAACATTTTTTTTCGTTTTTCATTTTTATTATTTTTTTAATTTTTTAATTGCCAAAGTTGATCTTGTAGACCCCCAGACAGATTGGGGTGTCTACAGCTGTCTCTCTTGACGTATTTTTTGTGAAACATGAATTGTACAAAGACATAAACAACTCAATCAATTTGACACTTTTAAAAAAAAAATTAACAAAGCTCCTTTAAACAAAGGCTCAACGACTTTTGAAAATAAACAAAGCTCCTTAAACAGAGGCACAACTTTAAAAAAAAAAAAATTGCTCATTTAAACAAAGGTACCATAATTTTGAAAAATAAAAATGCTCATGGAGACCAGATGAGTCATAGATCATGTTTGATGGAATTTGTAAAGGGAAACTCAAAGATTTACAATTTGAGTTAAAAATTCAAAGGTTCATATTTGCAAGAACCTTTCAGCTTCGCAAGAGCTCACTGAAATTTGATTATCAAAATTTTAGTTTCATAAGAATTCAAATTTGTAAGATCTCAATATTCGCATTTACAAATTACAAGACTTGCATCTAACATTTATCATTCAAATTTTGGAGATTCACATATCAAAAATTTAAAGTTTTTCGTTTAAATTTTAAATGTTCATATTCAAGAAATCTTAGAGTTTTACATCTAAGTTCAAAGGTTTTCACTCACAAATTTAGAAATTCACATCCAAAAGTTAAGTTCAAAGCTTTTCGTTTGAATTTTGGAGATTCATATCCAAAAAATCTTAGAGTTTCACATCTAAGTTCAAAGGTTCTCACTCAAAAATTTAGAAATTCGCATCTAAAAGTTGAGTTCAAAGCTTTTCATTTGAATTTTGAAGATTCACATCTAAGAAATCTTAGAGTTTCACATCTAAGTTCAAAGGTTCTCACTCAAAAATTTAGAGATTCGTATCCAAAAGTTGAGTTCAAAACTTTTCATTAGTTCAAAGATTCACACCCAACAAACTTTAAGGTTTCACATCTCAAAGATTCTCATTTGAATTTAAAGATTCACATTTGATAAATTTTTGGTTTCACACCTCAAATATGCTTATTTGAAATTCAAATATTCTTATTTGAAGATTCACATTCAATAAATTTTGGGTTTCACACCTCAAAGATTCTCATTTGAAATTCAAAGATTCTCATTTGAATTCAAAGATTCACATTCGACAAACTTCAAAGATTCTTATTTGAAATTCAAAGATTCTTATTTGAAATTTAAATATTCTCATTTGAATTTGAAGATTCATAATTTCTTTTTCAGGTGACTCAAAATTTTATATGTCATGATTAAGGATGCAAGTACAACAATCTGAATTTACACAATAATGTAGACGCCATATCCTAAATCATGATTTTAATGTTTGCTGGCTGATGCAAAGCAAAACTTTAAATATTCATCGAATCATGTACATGTACAATTCAAATGACGAGGCAAACATAATGCATGTAATGCAAATATATGTCATGAAATTATGGTAATATAGTTCTCAAGACCCCTTCATCTCACATTTCACGAGTTTTATTAACTGATCTCTATTATTTCATCACTTGACCACCATTCATAGGCTTCTTGACAATAACTATTTCAGAACAAATTCTATCTATTGATCCATACTATTTTCATCACTTGATCACCATTCACAGGTTTCTCAGCACTAATAATTTTAAAATAAATTAATCATCATCATTTGATCACAATACACAAGTTATATCTACCAATCTATCACCATATTCATTTCTTCATCACATCATCTTTTTAGATTTTTATCCTCTCACCATGTTCATCATTTGGCCATCCCATGTGTTTTTTTTCAAGTTTCTACCGTCTATTCATCATTTTTGCCTTCGATCATTCTGGATTTTTTTTCAAAAGAATGCATGAACCTTTTAAACACATATTCATTCATTCATTATCATTTCAATTCTTAATAAACACAATGCAATCATACATTTCTTCGATTCATTCTAAAGATGTGAGAATAAAAAAGCATAAGGTGTAGTGGGAGAAAAGCAATCAATGAAGAATGAGTTTTTGTACAAAAGCAAATGGGGAAAAGAAACAAGTTGGATGTATGTTATTAGGACAAATGAATATTCAGACAATTTTGAACATTAATTCAAAATTCTTTTTCGAAAACTCATTCTATTGACTGTCGAAATCATTTTGAGCTCATCAAACTTTTATCCAGCTTTGAAAGATCTTTAGATGCCTTGATCTTTCATATATTTGAATTGTTCATCCAATTTTCAGCTCAGAGATTTGTCTACCCAAATTGTCTTTTCAAATTTTCAATTTGAGTCTTTTTTTTTCATCTTTTTGTCATTTTTTCTTTTTTTTTTCTCTTATTTTTTTCATTTTTCTCTTTTTTTCATCCATTTTCCTTTTTTTTCTCTTTTTTTTTCATCTTTTTTCATCCATTGTTGATATCTCTCACACATTAATCTCTAAAGCACTATAGTGTGATTCTATTATTCTATCATGAGTATGCCTTCGCCCAACATATGATCATCCAATTCGAGCATTCACACTAGATCCAAATAGACTTTTTAAGGTTGTAATGTAGGTCATTGTGAGGAATTATAAAAAAAAAGATAAAATAGGATCAAAACATGTGTTTAAAGGTTTCAAAACTAAAAGATCATTTATTATTTGATGCAACTTGAGATTTTACCCCATTTTACATTATTTCAGTACTTTTTTCTTTTTCATCGATCTCATTCTTCACAAAAAGATTCCCCTTATTTTGCTTCAAATCATATATGGCATTCATTTTCTTTTTTTTTTCTCTTTTTTTTGTTTTGCTTTTCTTTCTATCTTTGAGACTTTTTACGATTTTTTTTTACCTTTTTTTTTTCAAAAAAAAGTCCTTCAGTGTAGAAGGTGATCCTTGATCAGGGTTCATTAGAAAAAGAATTCATAATAGGTTCAAAGGGGTAGCAATGAAATGGTTTTTTGAATGGTAAAAGAAAGATGGTTATTTTTCATCTCAAATGTGAATGCTTTCTTTGAAGATCCTTTTTTGAACAAAAATAAGCTCGTGGATATTCATAAAAGATTGCTTATTCAAGATATATCCATCTCATATCTGTCAGTAACTTTTTTTCAAATAATCACCTCAAATCAATGTGAATGAGTTCTCAAAATTAAATCTCAAAATTATTGTTAGTAGCATTATCTAAACATTCATCGTTTGGAGTTTAAAAATATGAATGAAAAGTTATGAAAGGTGACAAAGAATGAAACAGTGATTGAATGAAGGAGAAAATTTAATGAAATGCATTATCCTTGCATTTTATTAAAATGATAACAAATGAAATCATATTGCATAAAAAAAATCTTAACATTACTTTAAAAGAAATCCTAAAATGACACGTAGCTTCCAACCAGCTTTGACATTTTTCTCTAAAATCATGCCCTTGTGCAATCAGTTAAAGGACTTTTATTGACATCTTGCCCCCTTGATTCATCGAAATTCACTAAGCCTTTCTGGATCAAACTTTGCACTTTATGTTTAAAAGTAGGGCAAGTTTCAATAGAATGACCCACATTCCCATTATAATAATCGCACGTTACATTAGCATCATACCACTTTGGATAAGATAGCTTCAATGGTTCTAGCATAATTGGATATACTAAATTGCTATTGACTAGTTCTAAGAATAACTCAATGTACATCATGGGAATGGGGTCAATATATGCCTTTTTTTTATTATCTCGAGACCACTCTCTTGATTGTTAGGCTTTGAAACTGTTGTAGTGATATGACTAGAATCATATGTAGGTACTTGAAAGGCTGATTGGTAAGTTGGTAAGTAAGTTGGTTGTGGATATAGTTGATATGGGTAAGGTGAGATATTGTTCGCATCAGGATAGAATGGGGCATAACCTTATGATGGATAGGGTTGATATCCCCTGAACTGTCTATCAAGGCTCATGGCTTGAGCTTTAGGGTCTTTTTTTTTTGCACCTTCTTGATTTTTCCTTCTTTCAACTTGTCATTTTTAATAGCATTCTCAATGATTTCGCCTGAGATTACCATGTCAGTGAAATTTTTCGTGGCATTCCTTATCATCTTTTCATAATAGAGAGATTTTAAAGTGTTAATGAATAATACCGTGGTCTTTTTCTCAGTTAATGGAGGTTACACTTGAGAGGCTATGTCCCTTAATCTCTGAGTATATTCTTTGAATGTTTCAGTTGCTTTCTTTTTCATATTCTGTAAAGAAAGACGATCAGGGGCCAAATCTATAATATGTCGATATTGACTAATGAAGTCATGGGTCATATCACTCCAAGAACGGATGTGAGTTCTGTCCAGCTAGATATACCACCTAGCAGTAGAGCCTGTAAGGCTATCTTGAAACACATGCATTAACAACTTCTCATTATTAGCATGGGTAGCCATTTTTTGACAACATATGGTAATATAGGTCTTCGAACATTTTATACCATCGTATTTCTCAAACTCTTACACTTTAAACTTTAGAGGAATAACAACATTTGAGATTAAACAGAGCCCAACTGCAACCATTAAACCATAAAAACCAACCCTTTCCACTGCTCGAAGCCTTTCTTCTAACAAGTTTATCTTTTATTTAGCTTTTGAGGCTTCTAAAGTCTCTTTCTTTATGGGTTTCAACTTTTATTTCGCTTCTGGATCATCCAAATTAGGGACTGATATTAGTTTTACTATCTTTTTAGTAAAGACAAGATTTACATAACTCTTATACTATACTGGATTTAAAGTTGATGGTATTCTAAGGTATGTGTACCTTACAATATAGGTAAACTACTGTTGTGGTGGACTTTGTGCGGGTTAAGTTTGATGTGGCCCAAAACCAAAAGAGCATAGTGGGTTATCCTCTTCTTGTGAGGGATGGTCTTGTTGGCTAGCATTCTCCTCTATTGCCTTTTTCTTGTTTAACTTGTTCAAAGCCTCTAAAATCTTATTCAACTCCCCTTCTAACTTTTCTTGAGCTTTCTCTAATCTCTCGAGTCAATTGAAATTTTCTTGTTCTATTTGTCTGATTCAAGCTCTTGTGTTGTACTGATGAGTGAGGTTGCTTGGTGAAGCTATCCTTTAACCTTAAACACCATATTTTTTTATCAGAAATGCAATGATATGTTAAAGCATGAATGAAATGTACATTTTTATGGATGAGATAAAAAAAATACAGATGCAGAATGTTACATATGACAATGAAAATGATGTATGACATGATAATGTAAATGCATAAAGTCAAACAATCAAAATGATTAGATCAACATAACTGATTCCTTCTTATGTCTTAGTTTCGAAGTATATCTATCATTGGGTAGGAATGATTCTATCTTAGGGTTATCACTATATGTGGTTCAAGGCTAAAGTCTGAAGGTTTTCGAATTACTCCTTACATCATTATCTATCATAGACTAGTAAGACACCCCAATCCTCACCCATTACAGGTTGCAAGCAGAAAAAGTTTAATTTGAGTGGAAGTATTTCGCTAGCCACTACGGAGACATTAAAACCTTACGAAAGCATAGGTACTTTATTTCTTCCTAGAGGATCGAAGTTTAGGTATAGAACTCATGTCATGCACATGCATATGAACGACATAATTAACAAAGTAAATAAATATGAATGAATAAAAAATCTATACAAAAGGTTCAATTTTATTAGACTTTTGGATAACACAAATTTATTCGCTGGCCTGACTCTCAGCGGAGTCTCCAAACTGTCATAACGTTTAGATTTGAGAATCTATCGTTAAACATTGATTTTAAGGAGTCGCCATCAATCTTTTTTGTTTAGGTGCGATTGACCACCTAAGAAATCTATCATTTCAAGAAACACCCAAGCTTGACTAAAGGTCCCTAAAAGAATAGGTTCGAGTCTATTAACTAAAACAAAGTTCGAGAGTATGATTACATGTGAAGAAGGTTATAGCACCCTCACAACGCCCATCGAAAGATGGTACCAGCTTAATTCATGTTATCCAAGTAATTAATTTTATCAAGTAATTAATTATTAAAAATTATTCTTAATTAACTCTAATACTTTTGACAAAAAATTAAGAAAAATCCCTCACCTCATGAATATATAAGAAAACTACTATTTCACTTACAGAGGCTCCATCGTTGAATTATTTAACATTAAAAAAATTAAAAAAAGAAAGAAATAAAATAAAAATAATAATAATTCAACTTTTGATATAAATCCTTTTATTTTCATTTAAAAAAAAAACTCATTGCTTTTGTACAAGAAAATTTGATACTTTCAACTTTTTCTTACAGCATTTGAGAGTTTTTATTTTTAAAAAAATTGATACTTTCAATTTTTCCTTAAAATTTTTTTTTGATAATTTTTATTTTTAAGAAAAATTGGTACTTCCAATTTTTCCTCAAAAGGCTTTTTTCTGAAATTTTAATTTCAAGAAAAATTGATAGTTTCAATTTTTTTTAAAAAAATATTTTTTTAATTTCAAATTTTATTATCAAGAAAAATTGATACTTTCAACTTTTTTTCAAAATTTATTTTTTTAAAAAAATTATTTTTAAGAAAAATTGATACTTTTAACTTTTCTTAAAAAAATATTTTTTAAAATTATTTTTAAGAAAAAATTGATACTTTCAACTTTTCCTCAAAAAAATATTTTTTAGAAATATTATTTTCAACTTTTTCTCAAAAATATATATTTTAAAATTTTTATTTTTTTTTAAATTTAATCATAAAAGAAAAAAAAACTAAAAAAATACTAAGAAAAATACTAAATAAAGTACTAAATAAAATAAATAAAAAAATACCAAAAAAAAAAAAGACTCGGTTGGCGGCTAGATCGGCTTGGCTACAGACAGAAGAAGTGGTTCGTAATCTCGACTCAAGGGATACAGCTCGATTGAAAGGTTGGTTGGAACGCGGGTCAGCCAAAGCAAGTTGCGCTCGGGTTGGGTTGTCCGAATGAAAAACGTGCGGATCTTAAGTTTTTTTAACGTAAAAAAGATGTCGTTTTGCACAGGTATAAAAGGCTGAAATCCGATCCTTTCTTTAGATTTCCCTTCTTCCTTCTCTCTCTATCCACCCAAGAACACCGGTTGAATTAATCGAATTCTGAAAATTTTTATCAGAATTTGGGTTGTTCGCTAGAAGTTCACCAAAAAGCTCTTCGATTTCTGAAAAGTAGCTACCAGAAACTGGAAAGCTAACCGAAATTTGGGAAGTCTGCTAAAAAGTTTAACTGGTGTCGAAAAACTCGACAAAAAATTTCATCGAAATCTGAAAATTTTTCAAAAAATTTTTAGAAAAAAATTTCTTCTCTTTAACAAAATTCAAAAAAAAAAATTTCTTCTGATTACTGTGTTTCTGATCTATCTATTCTCTTTTCTACTTATGATTTTCTCTCTGTGTTTCTGCATTTCTCTTTTTTTCGTTATGTTCTCTATTTTTCCTCTATCTTTCTGCGTGTTTCAGCGTTTATTTATAGGGATTGATAAAAAAAGTTTTTGACCAATCCTAATTCCTTATTGTGATTAAGATTCATCTTTGAATCCAATCCAAACTCTACTGGCCCAGTTTTATGCAAACTCAATGTAATACCCCAGCCCAAATAATAATTGGGCTAGACTAATACTAAAGCCCATCAGTTTATTAAGATATTATTTAATAAAAGAAAAAAAAAAGGCTGAAGTATTAGATGAAAGAAAACCTACCTATCGTGAAATAGAAAGGAAATATAGTTTTTCTTCTTCATCTTCTTTAGGGTTAGAGAATATGAAAAATCAAGTTGGAGATCCACAATCAGAGGCTACAATCAAGTTAATCATTTAAAGGTGAGTACAAGCCCTCTTTTTATTTGAAAAGAAATATCAAGTTGATTACTATTATTTGGAGTTGAAGTTTTGAGAGAAAAACCAAGAAAAATCATGAAATCTTTCATTAATCTTAATGATCTATTTGGGTAAATTACTGGACTTTGTTTATTTCATGTTCTTAAGATTTATTGATGATTATTGAATGGAGTTCGAAGGCTAAAAGTAAGGATTTGAGTTTTTAAAGATTGAATGAGAAATTCTATTTTTGGATGAGATGTTGTGATCTGTAATAATGAATTAAAATAGAATTTTGCATTAATGGATAGATTATTGCTGTGATTATTATATATCATTGGAAAGCATGTTGAATCTAGTTTCTAATGAAAGAAACGAAAGTTAAATCCGAGTTTTCTATGAAGAGTTGTCTAATTTTAATTTAAGGATATGCAGGCTGTAAGATAACAGCATCAGGGTTGAATTTCGAAATTCTTCTTAATTTGTATACAAGGATTTACAGATTAAGCCATATATATTTGGAAAGCTTATTGAGTCTACTTTCCAATGAAATAAACGGAATTGAATTTGGAGTTTCCTGTGAATAAATATATAGTTTTTATTAGAAGGTATACAGGCTGTTTGGCAGCAGTATATGACGTGGATTTCAAAAAATTGTTATAAGTAATCTACAGGGAATTATGATGTGTGCCATATATGGTTAGAAAGCTTATCAAGTCTAGTTTCTAACGCACTAAAGAAATCATAATTCCGATCTGGATATATTGAGATATGACTATTTTAATGAAAAGAGGTCAGGCTGTCAGTATTAATTAGTTAAGTTAACCCTTTGTGTAACTTAGTTAATTTTTGTATAAATGGTCTCAAAAAGGATTGATTAAATTCTGATCTGTTGAAATGATCTTGGATAGGCCATTAATTATTTTGGGGGAAAAACTAAGTGGTGAAATCGAATGGAGGTAAGTAGAATCTCACACACTTTGCTTGTTTTCGAATCTATGAATATATATATGTGTTTCTAAATGAAAGAATGTTTTATTTCTTTATTTTCGATGTATGAAAATAGGATCAAGCATATGATTATTTTTTGTTTATCTATATAAATAATGGATCATGCTTATTAATGAAATGAAAAAAAAAATGATTTATGTTTAAAGGATGATTTTATGATAGCTACGTTTTTAAATCCCTGGGAAGTGGGATCATCGACACCAGAACTTAGTTCTACGACCCTGGCTAACAGGTAATAGTAGTTAGCGTAAGCCTTAGCTAACGGGTTATAATAGTTAGCAATGATCATGAGAATGAAATTGTTGATACGGCCAATGTCACGGGTTATAGCAGTGACCGTAGCTAACGATTTGAATGATAATGATGATTTACGATGATTTTTAATGATTGATCCATGATTTGGTTTGATTATGATATTTAAATGATAGCATATTTTGCAATGATTTATGAAGTGACATATTTTGACGTTGATTTATGAATTTATGAAATTTTGACAAAACGATGATCTTGAAATGTTTTGATATTATGATTTGATGAATGTTTTGAATGATCTATATGATGTGTAAGAAAACGATGCTTGATCTGGTAAGGTGTGTAAGCCTATACTTACTAAGCTGTGGTTTGCTCATTCCCCTTTTACTTTTTCTTTACAGATGACTAAGTGATAAGTTTGGTTAGTCTTGTGTGAAGCTAGAAGATGAAATTGGTAAGATTACTTAATCGTCGGAGAATATGTTGGCCAATGAGATTTTAAAAGGCAGTTTTATATTTTATATGGTTTGTATTTGGATATATAAAGATGTATCATCAGTTGGATTAAAGATATAAATTTTACTTGATAGATTATTTTATTGAAGAATTTTAGAATGTTTAAGAAAGAAGGCTTCGTATTACTTTGAGGTTTTTTTTAAGGTTATATGGCCGTGTTATGCCTCGATTCGGGGCGTGACAAAAGTGGTATCAGAGCTTAAGTTACAATCTTTGAATAATTTTAAGAGGTAGATTATGATTTGTAGAATGTGTTGAGATTTTCTTTAAAAGCTTAAGTTATGTTTCTTGGAGATTTTCTAAGAGTTTAGGTTATGATCCTTAAACTATGTGAGATGTTAAGGAGCTTATAATATGATTTTGAGTATTTTCTAATAACTATGATTATAATTTTTGGAGATTTTTAAGAGGTTAATTTATGATAAGTGGATTAACGGTGATTTTCAAAGAATATAGTTTATGATCCTTGGATTGAAAAAGATATTCTATGAGTATGGTTACAATCTATATATTATGTGAAGATTTTTAAGAATTAGATGATGACATCTGGATAATGTGATAATTTTTCAAGGACATAACTTTGATCCATAGACTATAGTGCTGAGTACAAGTAAATGATTCGATGAATTTTGAAATAGTTAAAGTTTTAATGAATTTTAAGGAATCAATGATTTAATGGATTCTTGGTGTAGTTATTTTGTTGATATTTATTTATTACTTTTGGATCTTGTAGTTAAGAGAAAGTGTAATTACTTTGATATAGTGCGATTTTATAAGTTGAAGAGATTTTTGACGTCACTTGTAATGAGATATATTTTATAAGTTAAAGGATTATTTAAGAGAACAATTTGGTCGTTGGATATCTTATGGGTTTGAGAAAAGACTTTTGACTTAAAGAGATTTTGAAACTATTTGAAAAATGGTAAGTGAATCCTTGATCAAGGATGAAGATTAGAATAGAAGTGTACATTGTTAGAATTAAAAGTATAAAATATTAGAGTTGGAATGAAATGATATGTTGAAATTTTGATACAATTATTTATAGATTATGATGTTGGAGAATTTATTTTAATGGATTTAGTCCAAAATGTTATAATTGTGGTAAATAGTTTTACATACGTAAAGAAGGATATTCACTTGATTTGGTTCTATATTTTTATTAAGAAAGTATTTAAGGTTTGATCATGCGAGTTGGATGTTTATTTAGTTAATTTAAAGTTTGATCATTAAATTCCTATTTGAGGTGTACTGATATTTTTTTAATGGCTAAAGTGATTAATTTGTGGTTATAGTTTTTAATTGAAGTATACTATTGGATTCCTTCGAATTTTATATTTATGGAGAACATGACCTATTGTGGTTATAGGGTTGTGTACTTAGCAAGGAATTAAAATTATGGTTATCTAGGTGATTTAGTAAAGAAGTTGGTTTTAAAGGAGTAATCGATTTACAGAAAAATATGCATGTTTTGGTTAAGAATGATTGTATGAAATCTTACAAGTGCAAATGATTGTTTGAATTTTACAAGGGCAAAGGATTGGTTGAAATCTTACAAGTGATGATTTTGTGTACTTGGTGATGTTGAGCATGTATTTGATTTTAGAGAAATTTGAGAGAACTTTTGAAATAATGTGATGCAATTGGCTATTGTTCATAATTATACTTTTGTGTGAATTCAAGTGTTTGGAGTTCTTATTGGTTCAAACTTTAAAAAAAAAAAAGATTTTTTTTTTTATGGATTATGATGCATAGTTTTTAACTTTGACATGAAGATGATAGCAATATATTTGGTAAAAAGAGAATTTGAGACATTATTATGTTTGTGGGGATTATGAAGAATCAATTTTTATATGATAATTGGTATATAAGAAAGAATAATATTCGCAATTGAAGATAACTTTGATAATTAGAGATTTATGTTTGAATTTACATGGTGAAAATTTATGGATATGATCTATTGCATTGATGTCATATGTATTCTAGTGGTTAATTGATAGAAAATTTTATGTTGTCGGTGGAAAAGAAAAGAAAATTAAAGTATTATGTGATATCTTTTTGGTGACAAAATGATTTGTTGATATTGTTATTCAAGGTTGTTATGGTTATGAACACATGGTGTGAAGCATATTACAAGGAATTTTGTGGACACATGCTTTTCTTGTTACAAAACGATGTTATGAAAGTTAATTTGTTTGAATTTTATTGAAAAGAAATATCAGAGTGCGCAGTGGAAGCTTGAATTGATTTTAAGTTCTAAATTGTTGTGCTATTATTAGTTGAGAAAGTGATAAATCTTTAATAAATAAAGAATATTGTCACTTCTGATGTTTAGTGTATATAATGAATCTATGTTAGGAGAATATCTTAGTAAAAGCTATGTGATTGGATATGAGTATTTAAAAATTCAAGATGATATGAGTTTTAACATATTGAAATATTTTTTTTTTCGAATGGTTGATTAGAAAGAACAAGTTTTGAGGCAAGATGATTACTTTTTTTCAAAGTTCAATGAAACAATCATACGGTAAGAGATATGATTGCAAAACTGAAGGAATGAGATGTGGATGTAAATCAAGTTTCGAGGACGAAACTTCTTATAAGGAGGGGAGAATGTAATACCCCAACCCAAATAATAATTGGGCTAGACTAATACTAAAGCCCATCGATTTATTAAGATATTCTTTAATAAAAAAAAAAGACTGAAGTATTAGATGAAAGAAAACCTACCTATCGTGAAATAGAAAGAAAATATAGTTCTTCTTTTTCATCTTCTTTAGGGTTAGAGAATATGAAAAATCAAGTTAGAGATCCACAATCAGAGGCTACAATCAAGTTAATCCTTTAAAGGTGAGTACATGCCCTCTTTTTATTTGAAAAGAAATATCAAGTTGATTACTATTATTTGGAGTTGAAGTTTTGAGAGAAAAACCAAGAAAAATCATGAAATCTTTCATTAATCTTGATGATCTATTTGGGTAAATTACTGGGCTTTGTTTATTTCATGTTCTTAAGATTTATTGATGATTATTGAATGGAGTTCGAAGGCTAAAAGTAAGGATTTGAGTTTTTAAAGATTGAATGAGAAATTCTATTTTTGGATGAGATGTTGTGATCTGTAATAATGAATTAAAATAGAATTTTGCATTAATGGATAGATTATTGTTGTGATTATTATATATCATTGGAAAGCATGTTGAATCTAGTTTCTAATGAAAGAAACGAAAGTTAAATCCGAGTTTTCTATGAAGAGTTGTCTAATTTTAATTTAAGGATATGCAGGCTGTAAGATAACAGCATCAGGGTTGAATTTCGAAATTCTTCTTAATTTGTATACAAGGATTTACAGATTAAGCCATATATATTTGGAAAGCTTATTGAGTCTACTTTCCAATGAAACAAACGGAATTGAATTTGGAGTTTCCTGTGAATAAACATATAGTTTTTATTAGAAGGTATACAGGCTGTTTGGCAGCAGTATATGATGTGGATTTCAAAAAATTGTTATAAGTAATCTACAGGGAATTATGATGTGTGCCATATATGGTTAGAAAGCTTATCAAGTCTAGTTTCTAACGCACTAAAGAGATCATAATTCCGATCTGGATATATTAAGATATGACTGTTTTAATGAAAAGAGGTCAGGCTGCCAGTATTAATTAGTTAAGTTAACCCTTTGTGTAACTCAGTTGATTTTTGTATAAATGGTCTCAAAAAGGGTTGATTAAATTCTGATATGTTGAAATGATCTTGGATAGGCCATTAATTATTTTGGGGGAAAAACTAAGTGGTGGAATCGAATGGAGGTAAGTAGAATCTCACACACTTTGCTTGTTTTCGAATCTATGAATATATATATGTGTTTCTAAATGAAAGAATGTTTTATTTCTTTATTTTCGATGTATGAAAATATGATCAAGCATATGATTATTTTGTGTTTATCTATATAAATAATGGATCATGCTTATTAATGAAATGAAAAAAAAAAATGATTTATGTTTAAAGGATAATTTTATGATAGCTACGTTTTTAAATCCCTGGGAAGTGGGATCATCGACACCAAAACTTAGTTCTACGACCCTGGCTAACGGGTAATAGTAGTTAGCAAAGACATGATCATATGACCCTGGCTAACGGGTAGTAGTAGTTAACGTAAGCCTTGGCTAACGGGTTATAATAGTTAGCAATGATCATGAGAATGAAATTATCGATACGGCCAATATCACTGGTTATAACAGTGACCGTAGCTAACGATTTGAATGATAATGATGATTTACGATGATTTTTAATGATTGATCCATGATTTGGTTTGATTATGATATTTAAATGATAGCATATTTTGCAATGATTTATGAAGTGATATATTTTGACGTTGATTTATGAATTTATGAAATTTTGACAAAACGATGATCTTGAAATATTTTGATATTATGATTTGATGAATGTTTTGAATGATCTATATGATGTGTAAGAAAACGATGCTTGATCTGGTAAGGTATGTGAGCCTATACTTACTGAGCTGTGGTTTGCTCATTCCCCTTTTACTTTTTTTTTACACATGATTAAGTGATAAGTTTGGTTAGTCTTGTGTGAAGCTAGAAGATGAAATAGGTAAGATTACTTAATCGTCAGAGAATATGTTGGCTAATGAGATTTTAAAAGGCAGTTTTATATTTTACATGGTTTGTATTTGGATATATAAAGATGTATCATCAGTTGGATTAAAGATATAAATTTTACTTGATAGATTGTTTTATTGAAGAATTTTAGAATGTTTAAGAAAGAAGTCTTCGTATTACTTTGAGATTTTTTTCAAAGTAATATGACCGTGTTATGCCTCAATTCGGGGCGTGACACTCAAACTTTTTTCTGTTTTTCATTTTCATTATTTTTAAAATTTTTTAATTGTCAAAGTTGATCTTGTAGACTCCCAGAGAGATTGAGATGTCTATAGTAACCATATTAGTTCCACTTTTGTTTCAAGTTTGAGGAGGATATAGTTCCCATAGTGCAACTGTTGTGTCTTCTGAAGCAGAGGCTATCAGCTTGCAGTCGGTTGAGTATGAGTCAAAGTTACACTGCAAGAGTAGATGCTTTATTTCTAGATTGTAATGCAAATAATTATAATAACATGGAATAACTCATTAACTGTTTAAAATCATCAACATTAATGACTTAATGCAACTGACGAATAGCATGATACACTGAGAGTCATAATTACACAGTTAAAGCTTGTAAGGACCACAATTACATTGAATGAAATCACACCAGATATTTTAAAGGAAAATAATAAAATGTGGGAATTTCGGCCTGAGAGTCTTCACTGTACCGTAGCATGGTGATATTTAAGAATTGCAGAGGATTTCCTTTGTGATAATTGCATATTCTAACGCTGCCACCATGAATGAAATAAAAAGGCAAGTTAAAAGCAACTCATTGCAGATAGCTACCTAATAAAAGGTCACCATGCAACTGGTTACACCTAATATATATTTTCTGGTTGAGTCTTGATTTCCGAGGAGAAATATAGAACAATAACTCACTTTGACTTAGGCAAAAACTAGTTGGGGGCACAATATAGTTCTGTAATCCAGTTTTGAATGAAGACTTAAAGTTGCACTTCCATTAGGTTGATTAGATACATAGAAATCTACTTAAAGGAAGTTTGTGTTCCATGATGACTTTGATTTTCAAAGACCAAAAAGAATTACATCCAATCAAATTCAGATTGAACCAAAAAACTCATCAAGGAAATCAATGTAAAGGATTTTTCCTTGTCAAGACACATGAGACAGATCAAATTACATAGTTCAATTACGGAATGACAGATTTCCCCTTGAGCAACTAAAATAGCAAATTATATCCAGCAAATTGAGATTCATTTTGAGGATGAATGCCCAAAGATTCAGGAATAAAAGAAAAAAAAGAAGTAAGATGTGATACAAACCTGTGGTCCCAGCCAGCAGTTGGAGCAATTTTACAATCAGGCCAAATTGAGGTGCTGGATATGCCTGGTCGTTCTAAACTAATTTCTTTCTAACAAAACAAGAACCCTACATCAAGAAGAACATAATATAAGAAGCATTAGAAAAAATAATGTGGCTTATGCCCATGCTATGTGAAGCCAGAATTATAGTGGTTAAGCAAAGAACTCTACCAGCCCTTCAACATGTCAAAGGATTCAAAATGAATCCACTTTTTGTTTACCTCTATAATAATGGAGACTATGATTACAGTGAAAAAACAGACATGGGTCACCAAAACTAGTACTATGATTGTAACCAAAAAAAAATTAGCACTATGAGCCATCTGATGTCACTCTTTGATATTACCAGAAAAACTGGATCCACAAAAGCATACAAATGCAAGTATCATACAGAAACACCATAGGAAACATTTGGTCAATGATTTCCAAAATGAAAATTCCTTAGTCATAACTAAAACATTGAAGATTGCAGCAAGAGGGCATGTGAATCTGTATGCTGTTAGCAACCAGCTTATAAGTTATAAGTAACGAAAAAGGAGTCCATGGGAGGTTTAAACAAAGTGGAAAGAACTTTAAATACAATGAGAATTACCATGGGATAATCCAAATTGTAAATTACAATCTTGTCATCTGCTGCCCCTGAGATACCTCCATTGCATGATCCATCAATGCATAAACTTAGAACTGTGTGGAGAATAAGAATAAAACATACTTACTTTATGAAGAAAAGGAAATTAGAAAAGGAAGATAAAGATGAAGGAGAATATATGTGAGGTCTCTGTATTCTGGGTTGCACACCTGGCTCTGAATGGAACTTCATAGAAGTTAAATGATTCCCTGGATTTCGTATATCCCACCAAAGAATGGAACCATCCTCATAACTAGCACATACATCATACAAATCCATAAATGACAATATCTTAGATAGCTATTCCAAAAGTCGGACACCATATTAAAATCTCTAATTCAACCCTCTTTTGGAACAATGATTCCACAATCTTTAAAAGCACCAACCGCAAACAATAAGTCTTTTCCTTCTACTTTTTGAGAATGATTGGAGTAAAAACATGGGAGATGTTGGAACCAACTCCGGTGCAGTAGATGGAGATATCAGAGACATACCCTGCCAAGACATTAAGAAAACCCTCTGATCCAGGTAGTAAAAATGATTGAAGTGCCATGCACATTCCTGCCAAAAACAACCAGTTATAGTTTTAAACGCCTCAACAATCAACAACAAGCACAATGACACTCATCAGAAAGGACATTACAAATTAAAGCTTCTCATAGACCATTGTTCTTGATTATAGACATGCCAATATCCCACTTAATGGAAAAAACTAACAAAACCAATTCCATTACAAGATGTTTGAATAATGGCACTGAATAATTAGCCAAATGTTTGGTATCCTAGAGCTGATTTATCAATGCAAAACTTGCAATGTCCGGAGTCAAAAGTAATGTATCAGAAACTGACCTCTCTCCTTACTAGAGAAACCAGAAGAACAAAGAAAGTTGTCTTGAGATAGCAGTGCAGACCTTTTGCCTGTATTGAGATCCCAAATCTCAACCTTAGCATATAAAACACATGGAAACAATCAGTAATAAGAAATCCGAATAAGAAGAAAGAAAACAAGAGTAAATTGAATGGACAAAATATATCCAGAAGCAGCATATTATCCTCAGAAGATTCCTCTCCTGCCATAGCCACATACTTTAGTCCTTCAACATATGTTTCTTCTGTTAATCCACCAAGCAAATGATCTAGTAGGCCATAGCAATGAAATTTTAGAAGAATCAATAAGCAATCAACATATAAATGCAAATAAAACATAGTGCAATGAGCATTAGCAAGAAAAATCTAATGTAAAATTTTGCCATTAGTGCTGCAATAAGCTCAATAGGATGGACTAGCACATACATGGGTGTAAATGTTTCCTCGTTAAAGAAAAAAAAATGACTGAGTTCTTTCCAAGATGCATCTTCCCGTTCCAGATTACAGCTTACCCTTCAACAGGACCCTGCGTGCTATATCATTACCAAGGTAAAGCTTACCCTTCAAAAGGCCCTGCATGCTCTATCATTACCAAGGTAAAACCAGAAGAATTGATCCCAGAGTGTGACGTAGGAGAAGAAGTGGTTGCTTTGCTATTGTAACAAGGATGGTTTAAAAAACAGTAAGAGCTATACAAGTGAAATATTACTACAAGCATACCAGCCCCCGTTTCCATATCCACATAGAAAATTTCTAAGATTTGTTTTCTACATTCTAAGAGAGCATCTTCATTGTCAGATAAGCTAATATTAAGTCCTCACAATAAGTATTGATTAGGGAAAAAAATGGTCCCTTGAGTCCATTTCTGAATCTAGAAACTCATCGAAAATCTAAGCTTATAGAGAGAGTGTGTTGTCACAAACATTTATGTTGAAAACCTGCCTGAACCTCATAAACTAACCTTCAAAGGTGTTGGAACCCTGAACTTGATTTTCTGCAGTCTTTCCTTTACTATCATCAGAAATTTCTATATCAACGGCTTCCTTGCCTTGCTTTGCATTAGCAATAGGTTTCTTCACTAAAGACAGCTTGCAGAAGTGGTAAGCATTTGTGCTGACTGTAACTGAGGGTGTCCTGTCAAGAACCAAAATAGGAGTAAGGTGAGATTCCAACTTATTACTAGATATTGCTGGTGGGTGGCATCAAAACCAAAATAATAAAACATGAAGTTTTTCTAAAGATCCCAAATCTGCTGGTACGCCCGTGAATCTCAGTTAACAAACAATAAGCAGGCTCAACTATAAAATACAGATTTGGAGAACTTCTATTTGACAAAAAGAAAACAGATATGGCAATCTAATCCCTTGCAGCATCTACACAACAATAGCTACTCAATTCTCTATATTTCCAACTTTCAAGTCATTATTTTACAAACTAACAAAACAAGATACTAGAAAGGAAAAAGATTTAGTCATTTAATCTCTAAATAGTTGTTGCCATCGGTCGATAATACATTCCAGGTCAATGTTTAAAAACCGTATGGATTATTAAACTTCATACTTCATATCATGGAAATATAGGCATTTATGGATAACAAAATTAGCCAAACATGTTTTCCTATAATATATAAACTGCGTAAAAAAGAAGCATTGATAACCCACATCCCCATGGCCACCATTTTCAATGGAGAACAATTAAGAGTGGTCAAGTACCTGGAGAAACCTCCCTCTTCTATGTCCCAACACTTGACAGTTCCATCCCCGCCCTGACCACATATGTTAGAAAAAACATTAAAAAACCCATTTATCTTGTAATTCCAGAAACCATAAAACATAACAAACAAGGACAACCACCTGATAACTTTGTTGGTCCCCAACAAAGAACTGCAAGCATTTATCTTGTAATTCCAGAAACCATAAAACATAACAAACAAGGACAACCACCTGATAACTTTGTTGGTCCCCAACAAAGAACTGCAAGCAACAGCTAGAATCCCATGCGCAGCACTATGCACCATATTAAAAAAAAAAAATAACAATGGTTAATCAACAAAACAAGCTTGATTTCGTCAAAAAAAATTTAAAAGGAAATAGGAAATTAAAAGAATGGCAACAAAGCATGAAACTTACACCGTGCGATGCTGAATTATGTCCCAAATCTGCAACTCACCATCTGAAGAACTGAAACATAGAATAACCCACATTTATTTTGTGTCAAAAAATAAATGTGAGTGATAAAAAAGGGAAGTTAAGAAGAGAAGTTGACGATTTACCCGGCGAACGAAATTGATCTCGAAGGATGGAAACAAACATCGGTGACGGAAGCGAGGTGGCCTCTCAGTACAGCCACCGGGTCAGGTGGTGGTCTCTTGCTCTTATAACTCATTCTTTGCTTCGAGCCTTTAGCGGAACATCAATAGTCTTGACTACATATTTTTTGCACAAAAAATTTATGTGAAAAGGAGTTAACGGTTACCCATTTTAGCGCCAAGCCGCCCCAACGATTTTTTTCTTTTTTTATTTTCTCTCTTGTTAATAATGCATGAAATAAAACAAATTAGTAATAATTAAGGTTAAAGTATATATTTTCTTTAATAATATTAGAGTTTTTAATCAATTTTACCAATAAAATAAATAAAAAATAACTAAATTTCAAATTATTTTTTAGAAGGCTAAAATATTTTTAAAAATTCCTAAATTATTTTATTTTTTAAAAATAAAACTCTTATACTTTTATTTTATTCAAATAAATTCTCATTATTTGATTTGCATCCAATTAAATTTTTATTTCAAATGGAAAATTGATTAATATTAATGATTTATTTAGATATAAAATAAAGATTAAAAACTTATTCAAAAAAATTAAAAATAAAAAATTTATTTGAATACTATAAAATATAGAAATTTATTAAAATAAACTAATAAAATTTAAAGAATTTTTTTGTTATTTAACAAAAGAAGAATTGTTTCTAATTATATTGTTTCCTTTTTTTTATCGTTCAATTATTTTTTAAATTACATACATAATATTGTATAAAATTATCTATGATGTTTAAGTTTGTAAACTCCATTAACAAAATTAAAATGTTTTTACATGTTTTATTCAGATATATGTTAAAGAACTAAATTAATAAAAACTTACACAGATCCTTGTAATATTTTTTTATACGTACTAAATTTATCATATTTTATATATATGTCTAAAATTATGTTCATTATGATTTATATTTAATAATAATAAAATGATTTTATTTTTTATATATTTAATAATATAAGTTTTTAATTCTATAAATAGAGTTAAAAAATTATCATGTGCTCCACTTACAATTTCAAGGAATAAAAAAGTAACATTAATGATGAAAATTGTATTTTTAAATAAATCTTAACTGGATTAAAGATATTATATTTTTCTTTTCATAAATAACAACCAATTAAAATTCGTGTAAATATCTAAATTTTAATTTAAATAATTTAAATAATATTTTCAATAAAATTATCATATCACTTGTAATCTCTTTATTTATCATTAGAATATGATTTTTTTTAAAAATTATTAAAAATAAACACTTAATATAAAACACATTGAATTTGGAATCTGATTACCAATTATTTTAATTTCAAGTAATTATTTTCAATTTACAAAATCCAACCTCCAATAAAAAAAAAAATCATGTGGAGCCAAAAATAAAAGAGGCATTATTCCGAGGTTAGTTAATCGTTATTTAATTCCTTTATATTTTCTCCTAATGATAAAAATAAATATAAAATATTCCACTCCACCGTGTTCGCAATGCAATGCATAGGGGGCGTGGCTGCGTGAGCCCACCTCATTCCAGAAACAACGACGCTAACGTGCGCCTCTCACTCTCCTCGACAAATTCCATTAACGCCTCCGTTTCTCACTGCTTTCGTCCCCTCAGGTCTGGATTGTCCGTAATCCCTCTCTCACTGACTTTACCTCTTTCCTTGGGGCTTACTAAACCCTGGATTTTTGTTATTGCCATTTTTTTTCTCTTAGAAATCTTATTTCCTCATTGGATTTCATGCACTAGAGAGGGTTTAGGACGAAGGCATTGACGATTCTTTGTGGAAAACTCATTAATTGAAAGAAACTCTATCCACTTTTAGTTGTGAATATATGTTTTTTGCTGAATATTTAAGGATTTTGAATTTTTTTGGCTTATGGCTTTAGTTGCTTGAAGGAGGGAATCTTTATTTGAAATTATGAGCTTTGGTTTTTTGGTAATTGAGAGATGGAAAGTGATGATGGTTCAAATTCCAAGACATGTCCGGAATTGCAATTTGATTTGGGGAATAATGTTGAACTAGGGTTAGAGAAGGTTTCGTTACGGAATTCATTGAAACCTAATAACAAGAAAATGGATGGTGGCGGTGGCTTTAAGAAAAGATTAAAGGTTGCAGCTGCTAAGGTTGGTTTTGATGCAGATGATGATGAACCCATTGGGTATTTGTTGAAGTTAAGGAAACCTAAGAATCCTAGAAAGGTTAAGGCTGGATTGGAGGGCAGTGCTGAGAATTGTCTGAAGGTTGAAGTTAAGGTGGGTAAAAGTGTGGGCAAGGATGAGGATGATTTGGGGGGAATGGATGAGACATTGGCTATCTTTTGGAAGAAGTTGAAGGGTCCCAAGAAAGGTATTGAACCTGGAACAATGAGGGGAAGGGGTTATACTTTAAATGAATTGGTTGAGGATGATGCGGTTTTGGGTGGGAAATTTGTATTGAAGACTCTGGAGAAAGGTCAGGATATTGGTGAAGACAGGTGTGATGTGGTTACTGATAAAGTGGTGGACAAAAAACATACAGGGAAAGTGAGGAGAGC
Organism: Durio zibethinus; assembly: GCF_002303985.1. The sequence goes on from NW_019167826.1 coordinate 1,271,785, forward strand.
CAAGTTTGATTCAAAACCAAAGCCCATTGGAATTGATGATGAATCAGAAGGGTTGGAATCTCAGCTTGAGGAAGACCAGAATGAGGGAGGCTTGTGGCCTGGGGAAGGTTCAAATCAGTCTTTGGATGAGAAGTTGGGAGAGTCATTGTCTACCTTTTTCCAGAAGGCACAATCTGTTTCACTAAGGAGATCTCTCTCAAATTCGAGTTTGAAACAGAATTGCAAGGCTACCCATCATGCTTCTGCTTCAAAGAGCCCAAGTAGGAATTCTGATGATAGTTCTTATTCAGTTCTTTGTTCAAGCTTGTTGCATTCATCCTCCAAAGAATGCATCACAGCGGAGAATCAAAGATTAGAGGATGCTGTGTGTCAACAAGAAAGCATTTTGGAACCATGTGACTTAAATGTTCAAAATGGATTTACAGAGGATCCATGTAGGTCACCTAAAGTTTGTGACAAGGATGGAAATTGGCATTCAAATGTTCAGCTCAGGGACAATCGTTCAGCAATTGACCTGAGGGGCAAACCAGAAAGAGAAGGTTTAAAGGATGGATTAGAGCTTCAATGTACTGGTAAAATAGGCTGTTCAGTGCCCTGTTTAGTTGAAATGCCCAACTCTCTTTCTTCCTCAAAGCAGATAGAAGAAATGCATGGGTCTGCTGATGGAGGTTTGGTTTGGCAACCTGTGAATATTTCTGACAAACACATTTCAAGTGCAGATCTCAAAATTTCTTTAGCTGGGAAGGAAAACTCTGAAGAGGCTGCAAAATTAGAAAGTGGCTGCATCGACCATCTGAGGCTGCATCAACCATCTGAAGATGCATGCCATGGGCCCTGTGTTGCCAGCCATGAATGTTTTTTCATCAACGAAGAGGCTAATAGAGATTCTCCTACATCTTTAACACCTGATGAAAATGAAAGTTTCCATGAAGATGCAGTCTCTCTGCCTAGTTCTGAAATCAAAGAGAGTAAGTCATCAGCTGGCCAGCGAGTGGGGCGCAGTATTAAAAAACGTAGGCATGGAGATATGGCTTCTGAAGGGGATGCTGATTGGGAGAATTTGTTAAATGAGCAAGGTTTTTTCGGAAGTCAACATTTTGTAGACAGTGATCATTCCTTTAGAGCAAGAGAGAAGTTTGCTGAGGCAGCAGTCTCAGCTGGCCTAAAAGCTCGTGCTGTGGGTCCACTTGAGAAGATCAAATTTAAGGAGGTCTTGAAGTGTAGAGGTGGGCTACAGGAATATTTGGAATGCAGGTTCGTGAATGTGTATATAATTTTGTTTACTTATCATTGTTATCATGAATTTTTTTGAGTATGGGCTCCTGTTTTTATGCTCCCATTATTTTTTTTCATTTTCAACTTTATACTACAGTGATTAATTACTCTTTAAACCTTGTGCACCAGGTAGCATCTTTTGTGGAAGTTTTTTATTTTAATGATCTGTGATTTGGCCAATAAACTTGGAATTTTTCATATAATTGACTGTTTACAATGTGCTACCTTCTGATTTTTTATTTTAAGAAGTTCTGCTTTCTTCAATGGAATTAATCGCTTGGTGCTGCAGGAATCATATCTTAGCTCTTTGGAGTAAAGATGTTACCCGAATTTTGCCTCTTGTTGACTGTGGTGTTAGTGATATTCCTTCAGAGAATGACCCACCCTGTGCTTCCCTAATTAGGGATATATATGCATTTCTTGATCAATGTGTAAGTTTGTACTCTTTAATGAGTCCAATTTGTTTTATATGGTTTTTGATGGATAAAATTTCTTTTATGTCTCAGATTTTAGTACTCTTAGGTTATATTTAGTGTTGGTCTTGAAGTTTGGTAGAAAATGAAATGCTAACCTCCTTTTTGCAGGGTTTTATAAACTTTGGAATAGCTTCCAAGAAAGAGAAGGCTGAACTTAGTGCTAAGCATAACTACAAACTTCTGGAGGAAAAAACTTTTGAGGGTAGTTCTGGCACCTCTGTTGCTGATTCAGAGGAAGGAGTTGCCTTTACCCTTGGTCAGGTCAAGACTTCTGAAGCTTCTATGGAGGCAAAGAATGGTGTTAGAGTTGATGATCAAAACCAGGCACCTCAAGCCACAATATGTGAAGTATTGGTTGATTCGATCACACCAGAATTACCTAATGTAAAAGAACAAGAAGAATGCCCAAGTGATAATTGCCAGCAAAATGGAAGTATCAAGGCAAAACTAAACCTTGGTTTGATTAATTTGCAGGTTCCAAATGCTGATCTACCTTGTGATGCAGTTGACATGGGAATAGCCCCCGTAGTAACTCTGGAAGAAAGGAATGATTCACAATATGTTCAATCTGCTGCTTATGATAATCCTGAGTGGAACCACCACTTGCAGGGTGATTCAGAGGTCAGAAAAGAAATTATAGTTGTCGGAGCTGGTCCTGCTGGATTGACTGCTGCACACCACTTGCAACGTCAGGGTTTTTCTGTAGTTGTACTTGAGGCTAGGAATAGGATAGGAGGTCGTGTTTATACAGATTGTTCCTCTCTTTCAGTACCTGTGGATCTTGGGGCTAGCATTGTTACAGGAGTTGAGGCTGACGTGTCCACTAATAGAAGACCGGATCCTTCCTCATTGGTTTGTGCACAGTTGGGACTAGAGTTAACTGTTTTGAATAGCTCCTGCCCTCTTTATGACATCATAACTGGTCAAAAGGTTCCTGTGGATCTAGATGATGCTTTGGAAGCTGAATACAACGCCCTTCTTGATGACATGGTGTTTCTTCTTGCTCAAAAAGGTGAAAAAGCAATGAGAATGTCTCTTGAGGATGGTTTAGAATATGCTCTAAAAAGGCATCGCATGGCAGAAATAGGAGCAGATATTGAAGAAACAGAATCACATTCTTCAATGGATGCTTTATATGATTCCAAAGCAAGCAATGTCATTGGAAAAATTCCAGAAGAAAAATTTTCTGAAGAGGAGATTTTGAGTCCCCTTGAGAGAAGGGTTATGAATTGGCACTATGCCCACTTGGAGTATGGTTGTGCTGCTTCGCTTAAGGAAGTGTCTCTTCCCCACTGGAACCAAGATGATGTTTATGGTGGCTTTGGAGGAGCCCATTGTATGATTAAAGGGGGTTACAGCACAGTGGTTGAGTCTCTTGGAGAAGGACTTTTCATCCACTTGAACCATGTAGTCACAAATATTTCATACAGTCTGAAGGACTCTGGAATTGATGATAGTCAAAATAGGCAGGTCAAAGTTTCTACATCAAATGGCAGTGAGTTTTCAGGAGATGCTGTGCTTATTACTGTGCCTCTTGGCTGCTTGAAAGTGGGAGCCATAAAGTTTTCTCCTCCATTGCCCCAATGGAAACATTCTTCCATACAGCGGCTTGGTTTTGGAGTTCTTAATAAAGTTGTCTTGGAATTCCCAGAGGTGTTTTGGGATGATACTGTGGATTACTTTGGAGTGACTGCTGAGGAAACAAATAGTAGAGGCCATTGCTTTATGTTTTGGAATGTCAGAAAAACTGTTGGGGCTCCTGTTCTTATAGCTGTAGTGGCTGGTAAGGCAGCTATTGATGGTCAAAGTATGAGCTCATCAGATCATGTAAACCATGCAGTAATTGTTCTCCGTAAACTTTTTGGAGAGGCTTCAGTTCCTGATCCAATTGCCTCAGTAGTGACTGATTGGGGCAGGGATCCTTTCAGCTATGGTGCTTACTCTTATGTTGCCATTGGAGCATCTGGAGAAGACTATGATATGTTGGGCAGGCCTGTTGAGAACTGCTTATTTTTTGCTGGAGAAGCTACCTGCAAGGAGCATCCTGACACAGTTGGTGGTGCAATGTTGAGTGGACTTCGGGAGGCTGTGCGACTCATTGACATATTCACCACTGGAAATGATTATACAGCTGAAGTAGAGGCAATGGAGGCTTCACAGAGACGGTCAGAATCAGAAAGGGATGAAGTTAGGGACATAATTAAGAGACTTGAAGCAGTTGAACTTTCTAATATCTTGTACAAAAATTCTTTGGATCGAGCTCGGCTTTTGACTAGAGAAGCATTAGTAAAGGACATGTTCTTTAATGTGAAAACCACTGCTGGACGATTGCATCTTGCCAAAAAGTTGTTGGGTCTTCCAGTTGAATCCTTGAAATCCTTTGCTGGGACAAAGGAAGGGCTTGCCATACTCAACTCTTGGATGCTGGTATTATTGCTTTTCTTGATTTATTATCCATCCTTGAGTCCTAATATGGATTTTTTTTCTAGCAATGCACCTATGTATTGGCATTAAATAATAGCCTTTGATGTTTATATTGTGTTCAAATTGAAATTTATAGGATTCGATGGGGAAAGATGGGACTCAACTGTTGCGCCATTGTGTTCGTCTTCTTGTGCTTGTTTCGACTGATCTACTTGCAGTTCGTTCATCCGGTATTGGTTTATTTTATGCATGTCATATATGTGGTATCATTCACAATGTATTTGCATGGCATGTGTGAATTTTTGGTTTGTCTGTGCAATTCTGATGGCTTTTCCATGAACTAGTATGTGCTGAATAAAAGTGGCTAAGATGACATTTTATTAATAATTTTTTATTTTTAGGCATAGGGAAAACTGTGAAGGAAAAAGTTTGTTTACACACAAGTCGTGACATACGTGCTATAGCAAGCCAGCTTGTTAATGTGTGGCTTGAAGTCTTCCGTAAGGCAAAAGCTTCTTCAAAGAGAAAATCCCTTAAAGATCCAGCTTCAGGAAAGCCACCTCTGTGTGTGCATCATGTTGCTTTTGAGAATAAACAAAGCTTGCAGGATCCTTTTTCTGCTGGAAGCCAGTATCCTTTCAATGTGAAAGAGAATGGCAAATCAATGGAGATGGAGGTAGAAGCCGTGGCAATGTCTGAGGAAGAACAGGCTGCCTTTGCTGCTGAAGTAGCTGCTCGAGCTGCAGCAAAAGCAGCTGCTGAGGTTTGTTCTTTCTTTTACCCATACATACAGTGGCATATCTACGTTGATACAGTGTCCGTAAACTACCATTACTTGGATACCACCTTGAGGCTTTATTTGTGCTTGTGGACGTTTGGCTTTATCTTGTTTTCCTTAAAGGCCAACAAAGTTACAGAGCTTATCCCCTGGTTTGCTGTTATTTTTTTAACATACTGCCTTTTCATGTAAATTTTTAAGAATATTGTGTGATGGCTTTTGTACTGTGAAAGAATTGAATGGCATGCTTCTTTTCACTTTTGATCAAGATGATATTATTAGTTGATAGACTGGCCAAATTTGGATAACTTGTGACAGTATTTGATATTACTTTAAAATGCAAAGAGTCGCCTGACATGGCATTCTACAACCATATTATTCATAACTTTTGCTTTTCACCTTCACTAAAAAAAATTTCCTTCTTCTGCTGTGGTTATGGACTTGTGTTTATAAAGGGATTAACTATTTTTCTCTGTAGGCACTTGCATCCACAGAAGCCAACTGCAACAAATTGCTACAGCTTCCCAAGATTCCTTCTTTTCATAAATTTGCAAGAAGGGAGCAATATGCACAAATGGATGAAGGGAAGTGGCCAGGTGGTGTTTTGGGAAGACAAGATTGTATATCAGAAATAGACTCTAGGAACTGCAGAGTTAGGGACTGGTCTGTTGATTTCTCTGCTGCTTGTGTTAACCTCAACACTTCCAGAATGTCAGTAGATAACCTGTCTCAGAGGAGCCACTCAAATGAGATTGCTAGCCGCTTGAAACTTAGAGAGCACTCTGGAGAAAGTTTGGCCATGGACAGCAGTATCTATACAAAAGCATGGGTTGATACTGCTGGTAGTGGGGGGATTAAGGATTATCATGCCATTGAGAGATGGCAGTCCCAAGCAGCTGCTGCTGATCCTGATTTCTTCCATCCGACAAGGCATGTGAGGGATGAGGAAGATTCAAATATTAGTTCAAGGCAACCAACCTCGAAGCATGATGGACGAGCGAATGAGAGCTCCATCTCCCAAGTTACAGTAAACAAGGAGCGATGTAAAAATCATCCTTGTGGAGCTGATCGTATTAAACAGGCTGTTGTTGATTATGTTGCATCACTGCTTATGCCCCTTTATAAGGCAAGAAAAATTGATAAGGAGGGTTACAAATTGATAATGAAGAAAACTGCAACAAAGGTTTGCCTTCTCTTCCCATTCTTGTCTTTCACTCCTAAGTTCTCCACTTCTTTTCTTCTCTACTTCCACTCTGGTCTTACCCTTATAGTTCCTTTAACAGGTAATGGAGCAGGCAACAAATGCAGAGAAAAACATGGCTGTTTCTGAATTTCTTGATTTCAAGCGCAAAAATAAGGTATGCATTTTATTTGTGCTGTATCCAATATATCTATTTACCCAGTTTACCTATTGGACCTGTTGATTTACTTTTTCTTTTTCTTTTTTTCTCCCCAATTTTGAAAGATTCTCTGATGGACATTACTGGCTTCATTAATTACTATTGTGATGATACCTGGCTGTATTTTTGCTTTTTTTAGGTTTTGTTTGTAAATTAACTTTATCTATACTTCTTACTATTATAGTACTATTCTTCACATCATTTTAACAGACTTCCTTACAAAACTGCTGATGTGATTACGGTTTCCTTTCCCTTTTACTGTGAAGAAGACAACTGCTTTTTTCTTTGTTCTGTTAGATAGATAACCTTGTTGCTATCACTCTTACTGAGTTGGTACATTCCTTTGCAATAATGGACACTTATTGGTAGTAAATAGATTTGGTTTCTTGATGAAACTTAATTTGGATGCCTTTGACATGCAGATTCGTTCCTTTGTGGACAAATTGATTGAGAGGCACATGGCGAATAAACCAGTCATGAAACCATGATGCTGTGAAGGGTTGACTGTATGCTTCATTGGCTGCTTCTCTGCAAGACCTACAATAGCCTCTCTCTCTCTGCATGAGTTCATTACCTTAAATGATGGTGGTGCTGCACAAAGAGTTCTACAATCTGCAGTTCACGATCCAGAAGGTGTCCAAGGAAGAAAAAACGTGGTTCAGTGTTTTAAGATCTTGATTGACCCCGAAAGCAGAGCAAAAGTCGCCCAAGTTAATGTGTTCTTGCAAATTTTATCGGAACTGGTACTGGAATATGGTAGAGGGGGCTGTTTTTGGATGTTGAATTGGCTTCTTTATTGTGAACAGGCTCAATAAAAGTGTTGTGGCTCATCCATCTCATCTGGATTCTGGGCAATCGCTTGGCGGTGAAGGTGACATCAAAATCCTTATATTCATTGGCTAAATGACCTTGTACTTCGAAGGGTGGCAGTCAAGACCCAAAATTTTATCCTGGGATTCCCACAGATGAGACATTACTTGTCTTGACTTTTCTTCTTGTTTTTGATGTGTACAGCTTAGTATTCTTTTACTGATGACGAGCATACAGAGATCGTCTATCTGGAAATGCTTCAATATTGTCCTGATTTTTTAATTGAACATCACTTGCTAACTTCAATTTCTTTCTTCAAATCTTTGTATAAGGAATGTCGCATTACATGCACAGAATGAATCTGAGGGACAGTATCTACATTGTCGTTGTTTGTATGGCGCCTGTATTGGGGGCTTGGGTTTGAATTGCATGGCATCAGCGTGCATGGAGCCTTTTTTTTTCTCCGTACCATGATTGAAGACTTTGAGCTGTGTCCTATGTGATATTTAAATTGAAATAATTCCAACTTTCTACATTAATAATGTATATCAACTGCTGGGTAAGTTAGAGGCATGTACTATGCGATACTAGCTGGCTGTTATATTTTATACACTTGTATATGCAGAATGTAAATAGTAGAATATCCTTTTTTTATTTCCTGGTTATTACTTCATCGCTAACACCATTCTCTCTGGAATTCCAGGTTGGGAAAATGTTGTAGTTCTGGCCAATGGGAGGTATGCACTGTTCTGCTTCTTATGTACTGAATTCTTAAGGCCTAGAAACTATTATTATGACCACAGGTTGGGTGATAATGTTGCAAAGATCCAATTAATACAGGTGAAGCTCGAATATATTTACATGTTCTTTTATCTTTGGATATTTAGCATTTTATTTTCCTTAAGCTTTCAAGGTTTATAGAATGAATGAGCTGCAACTGCTTTAACATGATGGTTTTAGTCCCAACCAAATATAGAGCAGAGATTTATACTGCTACTCCATGAAACCTTGGCTGCTTCTGAAGAATTAACCCTTATCTTGGGTGGTTAATTAATTGAGATATGGTGTGACTCCAATGTATTTTGCTGACAGTTGACATCCTAATGATCATGAAACTGTTGGTACCCAGTGATAAGTCGATTTATGTAGTTGAAAATGTGCTTTGCAGTTTATCTTCTGTCATTCGTTGCTAATACATGCTTGTAAAAACTAGTCGGCGGAGGTTTTTCAAGAAAAGGTGGGTATTTACTCTTGAACAATGGTAGGCCTTGGCGTAAAACTAATAACCAATGATCGGCCCATGTTTGGAGTTAAGTGTGGGCTTACAATTAATCTTCATTGTTTTCGGTTGAAATGTTCTTCTTAAATGTTATCACACTAAAAAAAAAAATGCATTTTGGATCTTCGAAAGCTCATATTCTTTACCAATTATTTGATTATAACTAAGCTCAGCTTTTGGAAAACATTTAACAATGACAAAACTATTAAGAATATATTCTTGCAAGTATTTTATTTTTCTATTGAACCAAAATAATTTTTAAAAGAAAATTACTGTTTTTTATTGAAACAAAAAAAGGGTTTAGAATAGAATTGATATGAAAATATCTGGTGGATTGGAACCAATTCTACGGCCCAAGTTGACTCTTATAAACCCTAAAGAAGCCCAATTTCCAGTTATTGAGCTAGTCCTTGTTTCGTTACTTTTTCCAGTTAGATTTGCTTTAAAAAAAATATTGCTTTTGCAGGAGCGAATTAAACATTCTCAGATCCGATCCGTTACGCTCTTCGGAAAAAATGTCTTCAACCTTTAGCGGCGATGAAACTGCTCCTTTCTTCGGATTCTTGGGCGCTGCAGCTGCCCTTGTTTTCTCCTGTAAGCAATTTACGATACTTTTTGACTTTGTTAAGAGATGATTTTTATCTTTGTGGATCTGGGGTATGGGGTTTTAATCGGATGTTTCGCAGGTATGGGAGCCGCTTATGGGACCGCTAAGAGTGGGGTTGGTGTAGCGTCGATGGGGGTGATGAGGCCAGAGCTGGTGATGAAGTCGATCGTCCCTGTGGTTATGGCTGGTGTACTTGGTATTTATGGCTTAATTATTGCTGTTATCATTAGTACCGGAATTAACCCAAAGGCTAAATCTTATTACCTTTTCGATGGGTATGCGCATCTGTCTTCTGGTCTCGCTTGTGGCCTTGCTGGTCTTTCCGCTGGTATGGCTATTGGGATCGTTGGTGATGCTGGCGTTAGGTAATTCTTTTAGCTTTGGTTAAACAGTTTATTTTTAGTTGGTTTATGCTTTATGATCATACAATTTCTCTGTAGAAAATTGGTATTATTTCTGATTTTTTGATGTTTACCATTAATAATCACCAAGTTGAGCATTTTATATCACCTTGTTAACCCTGAAAATTAAGCCCTTTCGTTCTTGGTTGTTTAGATGCAGCTCGGGAGAAATTTAAGTAGGGTCCTTTAGGCCTTGAGCTTGATGAAGATGTTGTTAGGGTACTTATGATTGCTTCGGAAGGAAACATGAATGTAATTTAACATAGGGGTGAGAAAAAAAACCGACAAATCCGAAAATCGATTCGAAACCGTAATGTTTGATTCAGTTTGGATTGATTGTTTTCTTATTCAGCTCAGATCAAGTTTGGATATATATATATAGTAGGTTCGGATCGGGAGATGAAAAACAAAAAAAATTGGAACCAAATGGAATTTTATTTTTTTTCTTAGTTTATATATATTTTTTAATTTTTTATCAAATAAAAATAATAATTTTATATCAAAATCTACTTAAATATATTAAAATTTGATATTAAAATAATATATAAAAATTAAAAATCGGTAAATCAAACCAAACCGATAAAATTTGTTTGGTTTGGTTTGGATCGAATGAAAGTTCGGTTCGAATTCAGATCGGATTTTAAATTTTCATAATATTATGCAATATCTGAAAAAATTGAACCAAATCTTATTCGAACCGAACCGTTATCACCCCTAATGTAACCATTATTCTTGTTTTATATCCCCTTAAACTAGTACTATATCATTGACAGCATTTGGATATGCTATTATTCATTTTGTATATGTTGATATTCCTTGGTACTTTTGTTGATGATTTGTTGCTTTATTTTGTCTTTTAAGTAGTTTGCAAGCAGTATTACCTTGGAACTGTTTGTCTTATTTTGTAATTGGATTTTGTAGAGCTAATGCACAACAGCCAAAGCTTTTTGTTGGGATGATCCTCATTCTCATCTTTGCTGAAGCATTGGCACTATATGGCTTGATTGTCGGCATTATTCTCTCTTCCAGAGCTGGTCAGTCAAGAGCTGAGTGAACAAAGGCCTAATTACTCGGTAACTGTATGGTTGGCTATGGTACCTGATGAATTGTTGAATATATTTTTCTTTTCTTTTGCTGGTCAGAGTTATATTAATTTTTTTCAGGAAGTGTTTTCTACATAAAATTTCTTGGCCACCGGTGTTGAGTGTTCCTACAGATTGAGAAATTTGCATTGGCTGATGATAGATCAGAGATATGAACTAGTTGTTTCAATAAAGTCTGTAACTTAGTTTCATTATAAAATTATGTACTTGTGGATCCAATGTAAACCTTGTAGAATTACTGCTTGCACTATTTCTTTTTGCTTATATTTTGGTGTGAATGTGATATGAAGCTATTCTTGCAGTCGCAGCTAGCCTAAGTTATTTATGCCTCAACTAAGCCTTCCTTGGGTCTTCGCAGTTGGCTTCAGAGTGCATTTTCTTGTATGCTTTTACACGCCTCCTGCCATTTCACTGTTCTGCTCAATTCATCAATGAGCCATGAAGAATGATAGATTTGCTTGCGTGTGATAAACCATATGCGGATGCAGGGCTATAAGCTATAAAAGGCAATGCAAAGGGGTCGCCCTTTTTTTTTTTTTTTTTTAAAGAGAGGGTATAGCTTTTATGACGGGGAAAAAAGAAGAGATCTTGACTCGAAATTAAGATTTTATGTTCTCATAAAACTTTTTTAGCCACGAAACCAAGGCGGAGGACAATGGGGTTGCACTTTTTGCCAATTCCTTTTGCGTAGGAAAATATTGCACGCATTGGTAAGGCTCTTACCATTGCTGTATGAATATTAATATTTATATTTAAATATGCAAGGCGTTAAGTAATTCTTTTAGCAATAATAAGGCACGTAGGAAGGAGCATTGGTTGAAAAGTGTTTACAAATATTAATATTTAAATATTAAAATATTAGATATTATTTTTTAAATATAATTGTATAAATCAATTAAATGAAATCTAGAATTTAACACTATCAAAATTTACTATAACTAGTTTTGGCCTAAAGCATTTGTGATATGTTGACGAAGTAAAAACAAAATTTAGGTTATTAATTAGCAATCATTCTTGTGGTGAAACATATTTGTGTTCTTTTGAATTAGAACTTTGTTCATAAGAAGATTAAACTACTTCAATACTGTGTAGATAGCAAAGACAAAGATCACAAATAAATAGAAATTCAATAATTTCAGAGTCTATTATTGGCAGATTATTAATTTCTTTTTTTATGGTCTGGTTACGGATAAATTGGGGTCAAAAGGGCTATTGATGTTTTCCCTGACTAGCGCATAAGATATTCCTGACGGCTTTCCGTTGCCAGGTGGCCCAGTTTTAGAATTTTCTATCACTTCCGTGGAAAAAGAAAGGAATTTTAACTGATAGCTCTGTGGTCTTTGTCCTCAAGTACTAAATGTGCATGATCATACGATATTGATCACTTAAATTGATCTATATGATGCTTAAATCACTACCCAGAGTTCACTTTTTCCAAACAAAAGTACCAATTTTTATTTGAAGTAATGATGTTATTCGCATCTCTCTCGCACAATCACAGGACCAGTGTAAATAAAGAAAATTTTGGGATGACACAATGTTGGATAGATATGCATTCTTTTTCTAGGGTTCTAAATCTATTGAGATTGATGATGAACCATAGCTGCGGTGCTCAAGATACCAATTCCAGGACCAATACCCAACTTTCTCCAACGGTTATAGCAGTTCAACATTAAAAGCATGATATATAGTCTCTCTTTCTCTCTATATATTCCCATGCAATTTTTCTGTAAAGCTTAACAATTAAGGAGCAAGTGGGTTCTCATGTTATCTATCATTGTTGATGAGAAAAGAGAAAAAGGCAAGAGGAAATAATTGTCAACTACCTCCATTTTCAAATTATTTTAGGCGGTTAACTAATAGTAGTAGTAGTAGTGGTGGTTGTAATCATTTGCGCAGTGTTTATGGGTTAAATCTCTCCCCATGGCTCCAGGGTCATCATCACAAACTAGCTAGGCCCTCCTCTCCTCTCCTTTCCTCTCCTCTAACGTGATTTGATGATAGCTAGGTAAATTTTAAACGAAAGAAGTAGTAATGTAGTAAAACCATGCAATGGAAACGCTGTACACATTCTGGGATAGTTGCACTTCTCGGAGAAAAGATGAAGTTATCCAAATCATTAATGGTAAAAAGTTATTTTGACTTCCTTTTTTTTTTTTTTTTTTCTCTCATTTTTGCGGACAGCCAAGAGTTTGAAGGGGAAAAAATTCCGTTGCCGGGATTTGAACCCGGGTCTTTCGGGTGAGAGCCGAATATCCTAACCAACTAGACTACAACGGATTGTTGAGTTGTGTTATAGTAGATATCTAAAATTGGATTAAAGACAGTAGTACTTTCCGCACCGGAACGAGAGGAAGAAGCTGAAGCAAGCACTACTCAACTGAGAGTGAAAAAAGGGTTTAACGGTTTAGGCCTTAGAGCTTTAAGCTTTTTTTTTTTTTTTAATCTCACATATTCCAAAAATGGAATCTTTGAGACACATTAGCATCGGCCTCTGCATTCCCTCTCTAACTCCATTGCCTCACCCTAGGAAACCTTTCAAACTCCACCACCCTTCAACTGCCACTGTCTGCTACGCCAGTAAATGGGCCCATCACCTCCTCGCCGACTTCCAATTCTTCCCAACCACCGACAACTCTTTCTCCTCCTCTCATCAACCACCACTCTCTCCCCTCCCCTTTCCCTCCCTCTCTCGCTCCTTCTCCTGGGAAAACCTGGTCAAGAGGATTCTGCCATCCTAGCTGAGATTCCTGGGACAAGTAGTTCGGAAGAAATGTATGAAGAAGAAACAATTACTGACAGAATTAAAGATGGTAGTTTCAAGATCATGTCTGCTAGTGTGGTAATTGGATTGATGACATTGTGTTGCTTGAAGTTTTTACCTGGTAGATCAATTTCATCAGTTGTTGGCAAAGAAATCAGCCCAGCTATGGCATCTAATGTCATTAATGTAGGTATGACTTAATAATGCATTATACATGTGGTAAATAAGTGAATAGTCGACCTAATGTCGCATTTTTGCCTCCCAAGTGAAGTATTTTCTATAATAACTTAGAACTTGGCTGCCGATAATGATTGAGCCTATAATCAAAGTTGTGATATTTGCATGGCTATTGTTGCATTTATTTTTTGTTATAATGTTAAATTGGTAATAGGGGACGGAGGATGTTTTTTCCCTCTAAACATGTCAAAAGTACCCAAGTTATGTCAAATTCCTTCGAAGTTGTTTCTGCATGATTAGTGTTGATCAAAACTGGCTTAAAACTTTTCAGGGTCAGTAGATGAAAATTCTTTGCAAGAATTACCTAGAATGAATGCAAGAATTGCAGAAGGCTTTGTTCGCAAGTGGCAGAACATTAAATCTCAGGCGTTTGGGCCTGACCACTGTCTTGATAAATTGCCAGAGGTAATGATGCTGTAATTTTCATTTTCTTTTTGGAATTTCCGCAAGTATAAATCTTGAAAACTGCCCCACAAACTGGACTCTCTTCATTTTGGGATGGTTTTATGTGGATTATAGGAGTTTCATTTTATGTGATTCAGCTAAACATAGTTATTAGATTGCTTTTGAAGACTGTTTATTGCTTCATTAGCGGACTGTGTGCCTTTAACACTGAGAAAACTGCCAGGTTCTGGATGGTCAGATGTTGAAGACATGGACTGGTTGTGCAGCTGAGATTGCCCAGCTTGGTTGGATATATGAATACAGTATACTGAACCTGGCTATTGACCGCGTTACTCTTTCACTAGATTGGCAGCGTACTGTAGTCGAAGCAACTCTGGAAAAGTCCACCCGCTTGACTAATATTCATCATCCAGAGAACAATGCCTCTAATGTAAAATCCTACACAACAAGATATGAAATGTGTGGGTCCAAGTCAGGCTGGAAAATCACTGAAGGATCTGTCTTCAAATCATAGATGATGTAAAGCATAAAAAAGCTTAAAGCTCCGATGTGAATACCAACTTTGCCTTTTTGCCATAGCTATTTTTAGTGTATAGTTTGACAAAAACAGAGCACTGCATTTTTGAATCATTTGAGAAGTTCAACTTAAGGAGTTAAGCCAAACCTTCTGCTCTTAATGAGAAGATTTCAACCCTGCAAATATATGAACCTAGATAATTCTCTTTATCTTCAAATAACTTCTATAACAGGGGAGGAATGCCGTGCTTCCAGCCGGAAGATCTTCGGGTTATAGATCGGGGCAAGATGCTGAGTCCAACTACCTCCTTGGGGGCTTGACTTGGTTCGACAAACCCGAGCAGCTTGGCCACCAGAGCAGCACTCTCCTTGACATGGACCATGTCCTTCATGTTTGTCCATACACTGCGAGCCAGCTGTAAGCTCCTCTGCTTTGTGTTCAACCCAATGCCCCACTTCTTGAAGAGTTCCTCTTTCTCCTTTCTTGAGAACTTCTTGTTGATTTGTTTGCTCAACATTCCCCTCTCGCGGATCAATTCCTTCACACTGCCACCACAAAAAAATATGTATATACTATTAACTATTAGGAATTTGCATGGAATTGAAAACGAATCACATAAGGTAATTCCTTTGCATTCAATCGGGTCAAAAGGTTGATTAATTCCAAGTAAGTGCTAGATGCCTATGCATGAATTTGCACTTATACTGTTCAACTTATTGAGAAAAAAATCTTAAATTTACCTAGAAGCTGTTGCGTCGATGGGACTATCTTGCCCAGCATTAGTTTCGTATGACATTGAGTTCTTTAGAAAATTCAATCTTCTGAGCTCTACCTGCATATACAAAGAATCGGAAGGATCACCTTTGAAAAGCAGGAAGAAATAGGTTCTGTGGATTAATGGTGTATTGCAAGCATCCCAAAGTTCAATTATCTTTCTCTGCTGCTTCTCAAATTCTGAGGGCCAACTAGAGTTCAGTTGCATGGAATCCTTTATTATTTCCTGTGCCTGTGCCTACCATCGTTAGCCATTCCATGAAAAAGGAAATATGTCAGTAGCCAATAATCATCAGCGATAAGTTAGCACAATATGCCAAAAATTTGGGGCGGAGGTGGGGTGTTCAGGAAGAATCATCATAGGGATCATACAGCTTTTCTTAGAGTTGCATTAAGTAAATTGGGCTTTGCAAAGGAAAAAAAAAGAAAGACTTATACTCTAAAAAATGAACGACAGTCCTACCTTGAAATGAGCTGTCCTAAAAGGACTGACTTGAGAACCAAGTAGACTGCAGTAACTAGTTTATAAAGGAGTATAGAATAAACTCTTAAAATTTTATCACATAAGAGAAGATAAAACTGCTTAAAACGGTCATAGTCTGGAACAACAAAACTTTGCATCTTCAATTTCTCTTACTCAAACAACAGTAGTATGCACTCTGCAACTCCATACTTCTGTATGTATGCTTCAGTACAATAATATGAACAGGAATATTTGTGCCATGCCTACTAAGAATCTCTTTTCACTCTATTTGGACACTTTGGTGAAGAGAAAGGATAGAATCTTGGAATAACCTTATCTATCAAGCAGGAATATAATTATCACAATCTTTGACTTCTAGGCCATGTTTTCATTTTTTTTAAGATATAATTGATGAGGACCTAAGTCATACCAAAAGAAGTTACTGTAATGTAACAAACGGAAATATGACAACAAATTTAAAAGATTGATTTCGTATGAGAACTATGAAAAACGAAGAGAGGCTCACCAAATTGTTATCAAATTGCTTTTCTGACTGCAGTTCCGTTTCACTGCCGTCCGAAGCAAAATCAGAGGAGGAAGTTCTTCTCACAGAATCACCGCTAAATGACTTCCATGGTCGTGGAGGAAAATCAAGTGCACTAAAAGTGTCTTCAACATCCGAATCTTTCAGACTTCGTGCTTCCCCAGAAGTACTACGAGAAGTTTGAGAATTTCTTCTGGACATATTTCCATTTCTGTCGTCATATTTCAATTCAGAAAGCTTTTGATAAAGGCCTCTTGGTCTTTCAAGGAAATCCTTTCCAAATCCAGTGGAAGGAGGTGTGCTTTCATTCTGTTCTGCCTTCTCAAAGTAAGGTGAAGATGGCACAGTTGTGACAACCGCACCGCAGCTTCTGCTTCTGGTCATGCTCGTGCTACTTGAGCTAGATGCATCTGAGAAACAAGGCAACTCTAGATGATGAATACTGACAAGAAATTTGACGGTCCTTTGCAGCTCCTCAATTTTTTGTTTCAAAGCTTTGTAAGTTTCGTCTGTATAGACATGACTTGATTGCAATTCTTCCTTTTGTGGGGATGATACTACATTTTCCTTCATGGTTATAGTCATGTCTAATTTTCCTTGACTTTCCTCAGGATCAGTAGAGAAGCTATCACCTTCCAGCTTCTCAATACTTGACTCTGTCACGGTTAATTTTCCTTCAATATCGTCGGGATCAGCCAGGAACTCACCAGCTCCTGTTTTCTTGAGAAGGACCTCTGTCAAGGCTACTTTTCTTTCCTCTTCCTCAAGAGCAGTTGAATTATCAACATCTATTTCCTTGATAACAGCCTCTGTCATGGTACGTTTTCCTTCCTGTTCCTCAGGATGAATTGTTAACTCACCAGTTTCGGTTTTCTTGACAATGGCCTCTTCGATGGGTAATTTTCCTTCATTGTTATCAGGAATTAAAGACCAAACTTCTGCATTTTCATTCATCTTAATGCTTGAGTTTTCAATTTCAATGCATGGAACTTCCTTGCAGTTATCTTCAAATTCTCCATTCATTCTTTGGGTAGTCTCCCCCCAACCTTTGCATGGACCAGACCCAACAAACTCTGGAGTGATGCCATCGCGCAGAAAATCCTCTTCGTATTTCTCAGGAAGCCCTAGATATTGGTTATTGGAACTAGGCACACGAGGTGCAACAGTATCCCTATGTTTGTTGTAACCTACCATACAGGGAACCTCGGCCACTTCAGAAGAATTTGATAATGAATAATCCCCTTGCTTTAACATTTGAACTTCTCTAACTGACAGTAGCAAATTCTCAACTCGAGATCGAGCAAGATCACGTTGCTGAGTCAATTCCTGTATCTCTTTGGCCATCTGTACATTCTCAAAAGAGGAAAACTAAGGTTAACATGAGTAAATCGTTTTCTTTATCTTGTTTTCACAGTCTCTTTTTTCTCTCTTTTACTTTTTCTCTAGGATAAGAAAAGTTGAACAGTCTAAACTTCGCTCTCACGATTCAATATTGAAGTAACATATTGGTACAACCGTACAAGTTTCCTAAACCACTTCTAAAATCCAAATAATAAAGGTTGTGATAACTACATAAAGGCAGGGTTTACACCGCCAAGATATACTTCTAACTTCCTTAGATGCAAGATGTCGTGGTTAAATGTAAGGAAACTGCTTTGTGAAGTTCGTTTAATCACCTGTTCGATGAGTTGCTCTTTATCTCTCAACAATATAGCAATATCACGTTTGACTGAAGCTGATCCCATGCTCTTCATTTCGTTCTCCAGTCTAGCCAATTCCCTTTGCAATTGCTTTACCAATGCCTTATCTGACATAACTAAATTGACCTGCGCATTAGTGCTTACCTCTTTAGCACAGCTTGCAAACAAGAGAGTATTTCTCGATTGCTCAACATGACTGCGTTCAGGACTCATAGTACAAATGATGGCTGTTCTAGCATTGCCTCCTAAGGCATTCTGGAGTATGCGTGTCAGCTTAGAGTCTCTATAAGGAACATGGCTATTTCTTCCCTTGCTGCAAAATATGGTGCAAGTAAATTGGCCATAAACAAACATTTTCCATATTTATAAGGAGTTAAGGACACATGCCCTTCAATATTTGTTTTAGGAAAAAAATGAAAAAAAATTGTTCAACCTTAATTTTCGAATTACAGTTCCAAGAGTTAGTAAACTCCGATTTATGTGGCAGCCTTCTTTCAATCTTGCACCAGCAGATAAGGTCTGAGAGGCACGCTCACTTCCTGCTAAATCAACAAAATTCTGTACAAGAAAACCAAGTCAAAGTTTCCTTGTTAATGTTTAAGTTACTACTTACTAATTCAAATTTGAATTATGTTGTCTTTATTATTTCATTAATTCCAATTTGAAACAAGAAAACTGCATTGTCTTTTAAGAAGTTGACTGTATTATACCACCGACGCTGCAAGAATGCTTGAATTTTCAGCTCCAGCATATTCACGAGCAGAACTTTCAACTGTCTGCAAGATTGCATCATTAAACACAGCTGTAAGACCAGGCACAACTCTGATAAAGAAAGTTTACTCAAGTTGACATGTCTACCAGCCGCAAAATCTGATGTGATCTGGAGCTAGTTTCGTTCAAAGAGGTCTCTCCTATCTGCCTTTGAGCTGCGCACATGCAATATCAAAATGCATACATAATGTCATCTGGTGAAAAAGAAATGTATACAATTTGAGAAACACTTCACCTTCACATATTGAAAGGAGCTCCTGAAGATGTTTCCTGTCCCTTAGAGTCTCCTCAGTAAGTTTTTCCACAACAGTTCCCCTCTATTGAAGTGATACAGTGTTATAAAAAGGTTTATACTCATAAAAAATACGACCAGACAGCATAAAGAAAGGGGAAATTTTTACCTCTGGATCATCTAGAAGTCTGAGTGGGGTACTATCAGAGCTAAGGAGGTCCCTGACGGCTTCATTATATATCTCCAAGGCAGAGAATTTCACCAAAAATTCTCTTTCTTCATGCTAAGGTATTCAACAAAACAAAACATGTCATTTCAATTCTACATTCCCAAGAAACAGAATAGATAGACTTCAAATATAAACTATCATTACCCTCTCTATGTAGTCACATATATCCTTGACTGCATATTCAGTGATTCCCCTCATTGTATATGTCTTTCCACTGCTTGTTTGCCCATATGCAAATATGCTTGCTGAAAAAAAAAAAAAATTCTCCATCAGTAAAAACGTTCACTTAATTACATAGTAATAGATACCAGAGAAACAGAAACAAGGAGACAAAAGATTACTTACCATTAAAACCATTGAGTACTGAAAGTGCAATGTGTTTGGCTCCCTCCTCGTACACCTGAGCTGTCAAGCAGTCACAGCCGAATACTCTGTCTATTCACAATAAAATTGCCAAAATACTATGATTAAATAGGAAAATGGTTTGGCAACGAAAAGAAAGCAAATGGTTTTCGCTGTGTGACTCAATTAACAGGCAAGGAAATGCTTACCAAATGTGTAGGCGGCAGGGAACATGGAGCGTTCGGGCAAGCTATTCTTGAAAACAATGGTGTCATTGTTAATGCACTCCCAATCAGATATATTGTTTCTTGTTCTATCTTTATCCTTGAATGGCCTTAATCTGACCGAAACAAAAATTTTCTCTCCCTCTTCCTTAATTTCCAACTCCTCACTCATTGTCCCCGTATCTTTCGTTCTATTCACAAACAAATCACCAAAATTTCCTTCTTTTCAAGTTAAAGGTCTGTCTTATCATGTGAACCTGGCCAAAAAATCATTGAAGCACACCGTATTGAAGGAGAGAAAGTTTGACGTTATTATTTTTCTTTTTTTTCCCCAAATGTTGCTCCTATGAAGCTTTAGAACCAATAGTTTTCAATAAAATCAGGTCGTTTCTTCCGCTTCGAAGCCTTCTTCTCTGTTTTCCCGACGTTTCACGGTTCTTTCCTGAAAAACACGAAATTCCGGGAAAATTTTCAAAACCTTGTCTCTCCCCTTAATCTTCCAAATCAAACCTAAGAATTAACATCTATGCTAATGATAAATGACAGAAAAAATTGAAAAACATTAAAATTTTTAATACAATTTAAAGAATCCTCTCACCTTGGAGCTCCAATTCAAGCAACAAAAACGAAGAGAAATCTCAATGAAACGCTTCGACTTTCAAGTTTCAAATGCAATCAATCGACAGTTGAGATAAATTAAGCTTTAAAAATTTCCCCTTTTGTTTTTTTTGAAAGAAACAATTTTTGGTTGAGAAAACAGTAGAAATTATAATCAAATTCCGCAAAATCAGAGGAAAAAAAAAAACAAATTCAACTAAAAGATTTTCATTTTTCTTCTCTATCTCCCTTACTCAACACCAACGGAGCGTTTTGGGAAGAGAAAGAGAGTAGAAGAAGAAATGGCAGCGAACAGCAAAGCAATGCAATGCAATGCAATGCAATGCAATGCAATGGCGTTGTTCTTGGCTTTTGCCTCCCTTCGTTTCTCTTTGTGACTTGGAACAGTACCGACCTTTCAAATATAACCGCTACTCTAACAAAATCATATGTAGAATTACTATTTTCACCTTTATTCTTCTAATTATTAACGCTGTAGCCGTCCTCTCCCACTGCCTACACGTGTCCACAATTTCAGTTTTTTTTTTTTTTTTTTTAACGCCTTAATTCTTTAATTCTTTTTTCCTTTTTGTGTTTTGGGGTTGATTTTGCTCTTTGAAAGGTATAATTAGTGGGATTGAACTTAGATGTTAATATTAAAGTTAAAGAATATACTTAGGGACTATTTTTCATCATAGTTTACCTTCTTTGTTATAAGAAATTCACACTTTTCCTCAGGAAAAAATCAATTTGATTGCCCCTCTTAGAATAATAATAATAGGTATTGGACCCAAATACTTTATGAAATAAAAAGGTTAAGACAATATTAAGTTCATGAAACTCACAAATAAATAATATCTAGATAAATTTTAAATATGTCAACTTAATCGACTATAGGTCAAAAAGAAAGGTATATATTATATTTGATTTGAACCATGTAATTTATTTTCAAATATAAAAATTGTAAGATAAAAATCGAGAGATAAGATTAAGACTATCTTAATTATTTATCATATCCATTATTTTTATTTGCATAGCCTACCTCGCATAAATATTAACCTAAACGCCAAATCATATTTTATAATTTAACTCATGTATTCCTTTGACATTTTTTTTTCTTGACAAGTCGAATGTACTTTTTTTTAAAAAAAATACTTACAAACTTCATTTTACTAACTCTAAGGCAGTGGATAGATTAATTCAATAAAATTCTATACTCTTTTTAAATATGACAAACTAATTAAGGATTCTAAAAATTAATAAAATATTCATAAAAATATTTTCTTTTAAAAAATGAGTCTTATTATTTGAACTTAAAACACCTATCTAAATTCTTATCCATCTAGCAACGCTTTATGAAAGAACGAAGCATTAATTGAGAGTACATAAGTATTTTCAAACAATAACAAGAAGCAATTGTTAAAATAATCGGTTAGCTCAATTAAGATTTTGTTTTCAATTCATGTGAGACATAGAAAAGTTTACTGAAACCCAACAATTTATATTTAGGAACAGAATTCATTATGTCATTTAAGTTTGGGCAATTTCCGTACGGATTAATTCTCATACGGGCTTTAACCAAGTACGTCCACTATGGGCCAAGGTTATGGGATTGGAGGTTTAATCCTCGTTTCTATCTTACTGTTTTTTTGTTTTTTTTGTTTTTTTTAACAATTAGTACAAAAAGTTAAACGCAGACAGCTGGCAGTTAATCCACTTTTCGCCTCAAAATAAGTCCATTAACCATTAGCCAACTGCCAACCGACCATCCAAACTCTCTCTCTTCCTCTCTTATCTTGCAAACAACCAAAATCAAACATTAAAACTCATTAAAACAATTCCTCAAACAATAAAAAAAAGTCTGCTTTTTGTGGGGTATTAGCCCCCACTCCCTCATCATCAGAACTCATTATCTCTTTCCTCTTCTTTCCTGTTTTATCTCTCTTCTGCCGTTACTCCACCAGATCCAATGAAACCAAGAGAGCATCCCCAAAACCCAAAATTAAACCCAACAAATTTGAACAATCCCTAACCTTATTAATTATTGTTTTAAGTATTATTCCCTCTTTGAACTTTTTCTAATTTATGGTTTCATTCCTTTTGGAAAGAAAAGAAAAACCCATCTTTTCTCTTTTTCTTGGCCCCTCATTTCCCAATTTATTATAACCTTGGCGTTTCAATTTTCAATTTCGAAACCCTAGAAGAAAAGAAAAAAAGAGTAGATGAAATGGCGACAAGGGGGACTAGATCAGAGAAGGTGAAGAGGATTTTCCAGCAATTTGACACGAACCGAGATGGGTGTCTTAACAGGGATGAAATGGCAGCGTTAGTCGTCGCTGTTAACCCCAGGGTCAAGTTTAGTAACGAACAAATCAACGCCATTCTCGACGAAGTGTTTCGAACCTATGGGGAGTTCATTGACAGTGAAAAGGGGTTAACTTATGACGGTTTGTTGAGAACTTACGACGATGGAGCCGGTGATGTGGACCGTGACTTCGACGCGCTGGGTCTCGAGCTCAATTTCGACCAGAACAAAGGCGCGTCGATTGTTTCCGAAGCATCTTCGTCGTCGATTGTGGATGAGAGATTAACGGAGTCACATAAGAAGCAACGGACGGCAACGTATGCTGTGTCGCCGCATCATGGGATAGTTTTCGATGACACGTGGAAGCTCGTCGATGATTTGGAGATTTTGGTGAAGAGATTGAAAGCAAAGCAAGCAAAAGATGTGAAATTTAAAAATGATAATTTTGATGTGTACTCGGATGCTGGGTGGTCAAGGGAATTGGGACCGTCTGCAGAGCTTTCAGAGAAAAGGATATACTGGGAAGAATCAGGGCCTGATTATGCTGTTTTTGTTAAAGAATTGGGAGCTTTAAGGAATAGAGCTGATGGGGCAAGGTCGAGAGAAGAAGCATTTGATGGACACATGGCAATTGGGAGAGTTTTATATGAGCATCAGTTGTTTAAAGAAGCTTTGATTAGTTTCAAAAGGTCTTGTGAATTGCAGCCAATGGATGTGAGACCACATTTTAGAGCTGGGAATTGTTTGTATGTGTTAGGGAAGTATAAAGAAGCTAAAGAAGAGTTTTTGTTAGCTTTGGAATCAGCTGAGGCAGGTGGTAATCAATGGGGTTACTTGCTTCCTCAAATTTACGTCAATCTTGGGATTGCTCTTGAAGGAGAAGGTATGGTTTTAAGTGCTTGTGAGTATTATAGAGAAGCTGCCATTCTTTGTCCTACTCATTTTAGAGCTTTGAAGCTTTTAGGTAGTGCTCTTTTCGGGGTAGGGGAACATAGGGCAGCTGTTAAGGCTTTAGAAGAGGCTATATTTATGAAACCAGATTATGCTGATGCACATTGTGATTTAGCATCAGCTTTGCACGCTATCGGTGAGGATGAGAGGGCAATTGAGGTTTTCCAGAAAGCTATTGATTTGAAACCGGGTCACGTTGATGCTTTATACAATCTAGGCGGGCTTTACATGGACTTGGGTAGGTTTCAGAGAGCTTCTGAGATGTACACTAGGGTTTTAGCTGTGTGGCCAAACCATTGGCGGGCACAGCTCAATAAGGCTGTGTCCTTGTTGGGGGCTGGAGAAACTGAAGAAGCTAAGAAAGCTTTGAAGGAGGCTTTGAAAATGACAAATAGGGTTGAATTACATGATGCCATTTACCATCTGAAGCAGCTACAGAAGAAGAAGAAGGTGAAGACTAACGGTGGTGCCAATGGGGAAGGGGCTTTTGTAATAGTGGAGCCATCAAAATTCAACACGGCGGGTGAGAAGACTACATTGAGGCAAGATTTAGGAAATGCTCTTCAAATTAGGGCTTTCCAGAGAATTACTAGATTGAGCCGTTGCAAAGTGGATCTCTTGAAGAAGGAAATGAGTGAAACTGATGTACCACTCTCCTACTCTGGTGGTGGCGGTCCTCAGAAATCCATACGCAAGCCCAATTTGGAAGAAATTCTATGCAGATTACTTAATTTTCTAAAACCTGAAACCTTCCAAGGAGCTGTCAAAGCTATAAATGAGAAAATCCTCTCTGTCTTGGATGAAACAGGATCAGGCAGGGTGGACTTGGGCATGTTTTATGCTGTTCTTGCCCCCATTTGTAGTGGACCTCCAGATAAGCGAAAAAGGATTGCCTTTGATGCACTCTTATGGCGGCCAGTAAATGAAGGTGATTCTCGGATTAGAAAAGTAGATGCTGTTCAGTATATCAAATTGTTGAGGGCAATTTATGTTCCTTCTCATGGAGTTAGTGAAATGCTGGAAGTTCATGGAGAAACAGAATCCTCAAAGGTATCTTTCAATGAATTTCTTATCATGTTCGATGATCATGATTGGGGCTTTGGTATCATGTCCACTCTGTTGAAGTTAGAAACTGGAGATAGGAATCGACATGGACGCCATGTTTGTTCAGTTTGTCGTTACCCAGTTATTGGTTCCCGCTTTAAGGAAGTGAAGTCTCATTTTAGTCTTTGTAATCAATGCTACAGTGAGGGAAAGGTTCCTCCTAGCTTTAAACAGAATGAATATAAATTCAAAGAGTATGGAAGTGAGGCTGAAGCGATGAAAGATAAGTGCATGTGCTTTACTTTGCAGTCCCACAAGGCTCCTTAGCTAACTGGTTTAAAGTCTTTTTGCTAATCTTGTACCATTCCATTGTGTTATTTTAGTCATCCAGTGTGCATTGTGCAATATATAGTTCATCAATTGTGTTCAGTGGGCATCATGCCTTTTTGTAATAAACCGTTTTTCAAGTGATGGCTCTGATAATATCCCTAACAATTGGTTGTAGAGATTATTTTTACTCGTTCGTTTTTGGGAAAAAAAAAAACTTGAGATGGTGTATATTGAATTTGTTCACAGATGTTACTTAATATGATGACTTAAAAGAGTGTTTTCAGTAGTGTTAAATTCCCTTCTACATAGGAGTACTCGTACATCATTTTCTTGGTAGGTGATTGCAGGCCCAGCAATTGAAGACAATACCTTTTTTTTTTTTTTTTGTCTGAACAATGCTTTATCTTTAAGGGGAGAGATGATACTTTTCCTGGAGTCGTTGAAAGCGCAGCCTGCAATAAATATTCTCGGTAGAAGAGTTGATCTCGTTTTGTTTTTAGATTATGGTATTTCACCTATATGATATAGTCAATCCCAACTGGTGGGAAACATCCTGAACCTGTGTATGCTTAATATAGTTAATGGTCATAAAGAGGAGATTGACTTACCAAATCATCATTCAGGCCTGCCTTTTTAACTGTGAGCTTCCATAATCTGATATTCATTGCTTTATTAAAAAAAAGATTAGCCTTTTATTCTGTTGCTGCAGTTGTGATCGTTGTTAAATGTTCAATGCAATATTCTGATATGTCTAAACCAGGGAATCTCTACAAATCTTGAATACCTTTTTATTCCCTATTTGGCATTAGCATATGTAAGATTCTGGGCCATAATCTGTTGGTAAGTGCAGGCATTTTTTATCCTTCAAAATTCTTTCAAATCAAATAAATCTCAACTCGAGATTTCCTTTCCTTTCCTTTTCTATTGGTCTTGTTCATAATGAGGATAGTGGGGACTCTCCAGGTTGGGAAAGTTTGGAACATGTGACAGCAGCGGTAGGTACCATCATTATTATTTGAGACTTGAAGGAAAACAGGCTTAATTGAGTTTTGACAATTAAAAAAAAATAATGTTTACAACTATTTAATTTCTTAAATATATTCACAAAATATTCTGCTGTGATTTCTCCATGGCCTGCAAAGATATCTCACCATTTTTTTATTGGAATATTCATTATCAATGACACTTTTTTTTTTACTTGAAATAACAGGATGGTATAACTATAAGACAAAACACTAACCGTTTCTAGTCATTGCCTATTTCTATGATATTCAATTATAGTAGTAGTATTATAGTAAGAACAATAATATGTTTTGAAGTACATGGACTACAAATGTCACAATGAATCTTGCATCAGAGATCAGACAATTTTAGACGGTCTTCCATTAATGTGGGGAACACTCCAGTTTCCATGATTGAATCAAAACAAGGTCTAAGTAATCACTCGCATGTTTCAGGTTTTTTCTCTGCGTCCAAACACATAATTCCAAAAACTATAGGCTTGCTTCCAGCTTTTTTCATCAGCATTTCCACTACTTGCGACAAAGCAAATTGATGATTTAATATAACACAGCTTGATCACATTGCACACGTCAAGAATGCTATCCATAGCCGTCAATATTTTATTTTTGGAATGGAAAACATGTTTCCATGAGTTGTGGTCCATGCCACTCATATATATCACTCAAATATAACTTAATGGACGTTTGCAGCGGGATCCGTTGTAGTCTAGTTGGTTAGGATACTCGGCTCTCACCCGAGAGACCCGGGTTCAAGTCCCGGCAACGGAATGATATCTTTTTAGCTTTCAAAACCTCGAGGCTAGAGCCTTAGCGAAGCCCAATCAATTCGGTTGTAATAGGCCCAAAACATAATAAAAACTTAAGCTGGCCCATTTCACAAAATTTCAGATTTTTTTTATTACGTTCCCAGTGTTTGGGGAAAGAAAAAACTTTTGCCCATTCCGCACATTTCAATCTTTGTTTGATTTTAGTACAAAATACAGTTTGCGAAGCTCCTTTTTAATTTCATACGTATTGATTAGATAAAAGTTAACTCTACCTTCTTTTAATTGCTCTATCAATTGAACATACAGCATGTCATATTCACTTTTTCATCTTTGTGGCAAAACATAGTAAAATAAGATTAAACCAAGACTCTTCATTTCGTCACACCACATTAATCTAAAAAATTTAGCTTCCGTTTAGTACATGCAAAAACCATGACCTATTGGCCATGATCAGAAGGAAGATCAGTTTAATTCAAGCACTGCTATGGTTCCAGTCAGGCCGATATTAAAAAACTCCCGTTCTCATAAATTATAGTACCATTTGTCAACTGACAGACATGACAATGACCTGCAATTTTTAAAGGCTTCAAGTTATATAGATCACGTAGGTTCTAAAGGCTGCACTCAAGGCACAAAATAAGCATGTCAAGATTAATTGAGAGGTCAATCATGCATATTTTTGGTGTGATAATGATGGTTACCGGGACATTGATATGCCCATGTCAGCAACAGATCATCCACCGTCGCTATTATCGCCATTATCTTCACCAGCATATCTTCTCTTCCTTCCATTGAGAACAAGCAGCAGCCGAAAGTGAGGAGAGTGAAATTAGCTACCAGCAGCTGCAGCGGGACCATGATCAGAAAGCTAATTTCCGGGAGGATAATGGTGTCTGGAACCCTGCACCTATATCAGGTAGAGCGTATGCTTCTCCCTTTCCCCATGCAAAAGTCAGGCCGTATCAAAATCCTTCCGGGGTTGAAGGTTGATTGCCCATTTTCGGGCTCGAAGGGGACCTAAGCATTCAGGTCCATTTCAATATTGAACAATAATATTTCTGCATCTTACTCCTCCATAATTGTAGTTCTTTAGGCAATATAACACGTTCCACAATATGGTATTTTCTTTTCTGTTTTGTTCTACACAAGTGGGAAAAGGAAAAAACACAACAATTATTTTCAAATTTGGCACTATACTATTTATGAATCAAAGTTAAATTTTATTATATTGTATTGATAAAAAAAATAGTAAAATTGAAGAATATTTTCTATTTACTTTAATAGAATATTTTGTTAATATTTCAATTTATGTACTTTTTACGAGTGATAACTGTGTTATTAGGGTGTGTAAAAATTAAAATGAAAAAATATAAAATAAAATCCTTAATTTAGTCATTAATAAGGTTACCTACTCTTTTGTAATCAAATTAAAAAACAACAATCGTAATGACATGGTGGTCACTCGTGTGTCTCGTCTAGCCAAAATCCTGGCACTTTGAGTGCTCTCCCAACTAGCTCATTTGCTCAATCATGTGTGTCTCGTCGTTTCACTTTTGTCTGAGAATCAAGCAATGTCCATGTTAGGAGTTAGCAGACAAGCACTAGATGGTGAAGCCGGTAGAAAACTTGAGCCTGAATCTGAAAGAGAAAGTGAATGCCAGATCAGTTTTGATTTTTTTATTTCTCATTTGTAGTTGGAGACATGATGACGGTACCAGTGCTCTGAAATCAATTTGTTCTGTACTTTATAATATACAAATACAAGCAAAATTATGGTATCCCCACAAAATGATATACTCGACTGCTCTTTGCTCTTCACACTTCTTCAATCTCAAACGTCAAGGTAAAGCTCGCATCAAAATCGTTTGGCAAATGGTAAGGATATACCCTCTGCCTCAGAATTATCCCTTTCCAACATATCCTCTCAAAACTTGCTCTAGTTAAGGTGTAATTTGAAGCGAAATATTCTAGCTAATGCATGCAATTCCTGATCAAAAACATTAACAGGCTAGTGGATGCTATTTGGTAGACTTCTTTTGGCACCAAAGTTTCACTTTGCTCATCAGCCTTTCAAACATTCTTAAGTATATCCATTCTTCTTGGTCTTTAGGTTTTCCATTTCTCATTAGATTTGTGCTTGTATCATTGCATTTGGGGAAACAAAAGCTGAAAAACTTTTTGATAGTCAATGATCACCCCTGTTTAATGGATTGGTGCCACTATGCAAACAATTAACAATCAGCCACTACTCGGAGTACTCCCTTCTTTTGGAAACATACTTTCAGGGTTTCTTCAATCTTCCTAAAGAACCGAACAAGACTGATGAATAATGAGGGCTCAAATATGATATGGCTCAAATGTTCATAAAATTGAGTCCATGGCATGTGACACTTCTCTTTTATTAGGATACACTGACATTATCTCCAATTACCTTATTCCTCAGAGTCTCAGACGACCTTGAAGAGGCACATGTGCAAGTGGGCGAGGCCCTCAATTGAAAATGGGGATAAAGTGTGTCCCAAGGCATCTCAATTTTTCTCACTTTTAGGAAGAAAACAAGTAGCAAATGGTTGTTTTGGGTTTCCTTAAAGATCTAGGTCAAGTGGGGCCAAATGTATAGCTGTAGAAAATATTCATATAAACCCGAGTGGAATATATAGATCAGGCACGTAAGTTTATGCAACAGTTGCATCTTTTGTAGAAATCAAAGGATGGAGACATTAGTAAAAGGTTTTCGGGTTCTCTTTTTTGTAGCAGTGGCAGTTGTTAGGCTTCGAGGTGACGTCTTGGTAAATGGCACTACTACTCAAACTCAAGACAATACCAATTCTTCCTCAGTTCATCTCAAGCTTCCCCCAGGAAAAGACTATGTTACATTAAGCAACAGAACGTCCACTGAAGTTGTGCTCAACAACAACAAAAATAGAGGATCTTATTATAGAGGTGGAGGTGATGGTGGAGGAGGCGGCGGTGGAGGTGGAGGTGGAGGTGGGGGTGGCAGTTTTGGATGGGGATGGGGTGGGGGTGGAGGAGGGGGAGGTGGAGGTGGGGGATGGGGATGGGGAGGAGGAGGTGGTGGTTGGTATAAATGGGGATGTGGAGCAACAAAACCTGGGAAAGGCAAGGGGAGAGGAGGAGGTAGAGGCACTAACAGTAATCAAGCGCATAGGAAGAGGGTTTTCAACAAGGAGGATTATAAGCTAGGTGAGTTTGCTCAATGCATGGTTAAAGGAAGGTGCAGAGGCATGAGGTTGGATTGCCCCCTTCACTGTGGTGGACCTTGCGTCTATGACTGCCAACATATGTGCAAAGCCCACTGCAGACGCCCATGAATATTCCTTAACCTTCATCACATTAGTCTAAACCTTTCTCATTTTTCCCCCCATCTTGACTGGTTCCTAATCTCTCTGAATCTACAAAATGTTAAGAAGAAAACCGATTGAAGAGTTTAAACAAATAGATGTTTGTGTTTGAAATTTGATGGGCTAGGAGGATTTTACAAAATGTGTTTCTGTCTTTAGTTCTCTTTTGACTATTTGTTTGGGGTTTTCAATGGAAAACCATTTTGGACAAATATTGCATCCATGTTCATGTAATTAAAGCCGAGTGCTCAAACATTGATCTGATCAGTTGTGCTGTGTAGCTGCAAAAATTTCCATTCAGAAAATGCCAAACCCTAAGCCTTCTTTATATATTTTTTTAGTGGCTTGTGTTAATATATATATGTATATATATATATATATATATATATATCTTAGATTTCAATATTGGTTCTCAAAAAAAGTAATGACATGATCCAATTAGCAGTAAATTGAATGAAACTTGATGCCATAATTCGGCATCCTTATATATCATTTTAGTTAGGCCTCCATAGACCTGGTTAACCCAAAGTAAAAGCTGTTAGGGCCATAGTCCAACCAAAGGACTAGACCCACTTGCTCACTGGACTATATAGTCCTTTCGTACTAAAACTTACATTTTATATTAGGTATTTGATTTCAATATTTGATTCAAGATAATTTAATTTTGAATAAAATTAACAGATTATTAACGGTATCCAAAGTCCTAAATCAAAAACTCATATATCTCTAGAATATTCTAAGATTTTGCAGGAAAAAATAGCGTTATTTCTAAATTTGATTTGAGTAAAAAATTATGAAATAGTCATTATCATTTTAAAAATATGTTTAAAAATAAATGCAAGTCAGTTATAGGTTTCTGTTGGTAAAAAATTTGGTTTATATATGACGTTTGGTATAAAAAATACCTTCAATAAATCACCATTCAAATAAATTTTGAGTTGAAAAAATACCTTAAATGATGATCATTTTGAAAAATCTCATTCAATTTTTTTGTAAGGAATTATTTAAGGTATTTTTTAAACAAAAATGTCTTAAATAATCCTCTCATAAAAATTAAAACGGATTAAAAATGCATTGAATAATCTCTTCAAAAAAATTGAAGAAGATTATTCAAGACATTTTTTACCAGACACGTCTTAAATAACTTCATTCAATTTTTTATAAGAAATTATTCAAAGCATTTTCTGATAAAAAAATACCTTGAATAATCTCTTTCAATTTTTAGAAAGATTATTCAAGATGGTTTTGACCAAAAACACCTTGAATGCTAAAAATACTTTGAATAATCCTCTCATAAAAATTAAAAAAGATTATTCAAGATGTTTTTTTATCAGAAACGTCTCGAATAACCCTATTTAATTTTTTGTAAGATATTATTCAAGATATTTTTTGATAAAAAAATGTATTTAATAATCTATTCGTAAAAATTGAAAATGGATTATTTAATGTATTTTTGCTAAAAATACCTTGAAAAATCTATTTAATTTTTTATAAGAGATTATTTAAGGTATTTTTTGAATAAAAATATCTTGAGTAATCTCTTTCAATATTTATTAGGGGATTATTTAAGATATTTTTTGACAAAAAAACCTAAAATAATCTCAAAAAAATTGAATAGTATTATTTAAAGCGTTTTGAGCCAGAAACACTCTAAATAATCTTCTTTAAGTTTTATAAAATATTATTCAAAACATTTTTAATTAGATAACCTCTTGAATTATCTCATTCAATTAATTGAATGAAATTATTTAAGTTACCATTATATATGTTAAGAAAATTATAATAATTATTTAAGATTTAATATATGTTAATTTTTTTCAATTAAACGAATGAATTTGAATATGAAATATTTTAAAAATAAAAAAAAATCTCAAAAATCATATTTTTTTTTAAGAATCAAACTTTTTTTTCGAAATCTATAATTTTACGAACGCCTCTTAAAAGAAAGATTGGCAAATGATGTGACATTTCATGCAAAAACAAAGGGCACTATTGCTCATTTGAACCCACCAAAAAGGGAAAAAATGGGGGGCAAGGGCGTAAGACAGGGCCCTGCTTGGAGTTAGCTTAAGTCGGTTTAGACTTACGTGGTCAACACAAAGATGAACCTTTCGGCCCCGACCAGTACTCAGATTGACCGCCAAGTTGTCATTTGCAAGCACGTTTATAATGATAAAATGAAGAGACTACATAATTGATGTAAATCGTGAAAAGATTTGCTGTGGTTTTTCTTCTTTGTGATCTTAAAAGTGAAATATTTACGCTGAACTACAAAAATCAAAGCAGATAACGTTCACTTAGACGAAGAAACGTGACATTCACGTTTGTGTATGCCTTTCTATGTAACTTTTCTGCAATTTAACGACTCTCATTTTTTTTATATTAAAATTTATCTATCATAAACAATATCTGACTAAATGGTTTTTTTACCAGGGTCATGTAAATTTGCATAAGTACAGAGAAGTACAACTGCAAGTCTGCAAGAAACCCTGACTAGCAACTAGTCCTGAATTCTTTTTTTTTCCCAAATTTGGTTGGGAAAATTTCAATTTGTTGAATGAACTAGAGAGAATTGATAGCTATTTTTAGGATATATTATATAGGTTTGGGCCTTTGGGGTATATGCTCGTCCCCATCGGGAGTGCAGGGCACAGCAATTTGCTTTAAGACAAAACCAGACCATCCCTTTTTGCTGACCCCTCCCTTCCTCCTTTCAATATCCGATCTCATCATCAATTCATCATAACTATCCTCCATCTTCTTCTTCTTGTACCTTCTTAAAATGTCTGTCAGTTTCCAATCTCAATAACATGATACATCTACCCGACCAAAAGTTGATACAGAGTTGTTTTCAGAAAACGACATGTAATTTGCCAGATTCCAGTTTAATATGTTCTGAATTTTCTATATCTTCTGACTGATTGTAGTCTTTACCTCAAGATCCAAATTGAAGATGGGAAAATTAGTAAAAGGAAAGAAAAGTAACTTTGAAAATTTTTCTTTCAGTTTTACAAAGTGGTTGCATTGTGCAAGTACACAAAAGAGGAGAAGAAAATACTACCAACAAAACCTGCCCCATTAGATTACTGAAAAAGAAACATCAAACAGAAATGGGAAAATACAAAGGAAAAGGCAAAGATGGGAACTTGAGCCCCTTGTCTATAAGAGAATATGAAGCCTTTGTGCTTAGAAGATGTGATCCTACCAGAGAGGCCTAGATCTCTTGGAGCCAGTGGATGAAGGGCTGATCTGTGGAACTGTAAGGGCATCCTCTGTCCATCTCCTGTTAGCTTTCATGCCTGGAACTTCCTTTGTTTCCTTGAACCCAATTTGCCCTCCCATTTCTGAAGAATATTGGGGAGGATACAGAGGAGATGGTGACTGCGGAACCCAAAGACCTAAACTTTCTGGTGAGAAAGAACTGATATTGCTCTCAAGACCAGCATAAAAAAACGGCAACATACCATCATCACTCTGATAAAATTACACCAAAAAACAAAATTATTCAGATCCCAAAGAAAATCACATCATTCAAAAATCAAATTGTAAAAAAAGGAAAAGAATAGATCAATCATGGATCAATGCAAACCTTACAGAAACCAAAGGGAGGTGAAGAGGAATCAAGGAAATCTTCAACCTGCCAGCCTGGAAGCATCTCTATCAAGTACTCAGATATGCTGCTCGTTGAACCACCCCCTTCACTTGCTAACAGGTTATCTCCACTGCTCTTGTTAACTACTGCTGCTGCTGCTGTTGTTGTACCAATAGATGAAGATTTAGCAGCAAGTGAAGATGGATTGAAATTTGCTGGAGAAGCAGAGACAGGGTTCTTGACCAATGGTTGAGACTTGAATTCAGGAACAGAATCACCACACTTGGATAAGGAAGCCATGGAGGATGAAGAAGCGGATGTGTATAGAGCAGAGGCTGCAGAGAGTTTAACCCCTGTAAGAAGAAATCTGTTATGCTTCTGGGTATGTTCGTTTGCCGCGTGAATTGGAACATCACAATCTCTGCATAGAATTGCTCTGTCTTGTTGACAAAACAAGAAAGCTCGTTTCTCCTACAACAAAAAGAAAAAAAAAAAAAAAAACCCAAAATCAAACAATCAAAACCCAAAGAGCAAGAAAGGGAAAAAAAAATACCTGACAGATATCGCAAACAGGGACTTGTTTAGAAGAGGACGGATGGAGAAGCAAAAAACGTTGGTGTTTAGAAGCAAGCTTGTTGGCGTGGTGGACGCTGTGGTCACATGCGTCGCACAGGGCGGCCTCGTCTGCTGTGCAGAACATGGAGGCCTCCTCTTGGTTACACACGTCGCACTGAATCTTCATTTGTTTGTTGGTCTCTTGATCCAATCCGATCACTTTCGGTTCCCTGAAAGAGAGGACTGTGCAGACTATACAAGTCTGTAACCCCTGACAAGTTGAAAAGAGAGGGTTATAAGCGTATCTATCAGAGTAACTAGTAAGATTACTGTGAGATAGTGGGGGTTCACATTTCATGCTGTACGGATAGAAAGAGACATGGAAAATATGGGTAGGTTTCCTCACTTTCTATGGTGATTTTTTATTTTGCATTTTGATATTATAATCTTGGGTTACAGTGAAAACTTTTGGATAGTATAAATAAATATTATAAGTGCTTTCATTCAAACAAGTAATAATCTTCACCCTATTTTATTATTAAGTTTATATCTCATACATTATTAATATATAAATTTTATAAATTATTAATAAATTGGATGATTAGATGATGATCATTAATTAATGAAATAGATTAAATGATAATATCTTGTTAATAAATAAATTTTTTAAAATTTTAATTTATGATATTTATTTTAAAAATTAATATTTACTCATTAATAAAATATTATCATTTAATTCACTGATAATATAGTATGTCAAATATAAATTTTTTATTATTTAGCAAAAAAAAAAATAGTAATCTTCACTCTTTTAGCACTTTTCCTTTTTAAGTTTGTAAAGTAAAAACAATATTTTAGTCAATCAAAATCATGTAATCTATTGATAAAATAATAAAATTTTAATTTTAATAATTAAATTTTAAATTTTGATAAAATTAAATATAAAAAATAAAATAGTACTAACTATTAATTATCTTATGACCAATGAAATCATACATTATGAGTTGTATCTTTAAGTTACTATATGTTAATAATTTTATGATTTTGTCAATATTATATTGTGGACCTGACGTACTATTCTATACCATCTTTTTAGTTTTCAATTAGGCAATTGCTATATTCCTTTTTTCTTTTTCTTTTTAAATTAAATGGTTTGCATCATCATGGTCGTCATCTAATGAAGTCGTGGGCATTTTATTGCAACACCGGCACTGGATTGGCTACTTGAAGAAATCACGCCAGATGCCGAATCAGAACCTGTCACAATGTTTGAAATTAGTGCAAAGTTTAGGGGATGAAATGAGACGGAATTTCATTCTAAATTCAATCCCCATTTCAATGGAATATTAATGCCTTTCTTGGTTAGTTGAATCCCTCATTTGGTAGGATGTTGCTTCAGCATTTCCCAAGTAAAACAGGACCACAATTGATAAACAAAAGAAAAAAAACTAAACAAAATTAACCTATCAGGATCTTATGAATCGTTTGATATTAAAACATTGATTAATTGATCTGCAGGTAACATTGGATCGAGTTTCATCATGGATTTGCCACTGATCAATTGTGAAAACAGCAAAACGAAGTGATGGAACCTGGGCCCTGATTAATTTCCTTATTAATGAGCGATAGTTCTTGCATTTTCCTTCCAATTGGCAAGGCATCTTTTGCTTTTCCTTTCCTGTCATAACTTTACGCTCGTAAGTGGTAAAATAAATTTTATGTATTTGAGAGGATGTTTACGTAACACGTTAACCTGCGAATATCACATCAACTTGTCTCATGAAATCGACAACCACATTTATCCTTAAGGTATGGCCAGGATCTCTAATTCAAAGTCTATTATTATTATTATTATTATTATTATTATTATATATAAAATAGTTTAAGGCGTAAGAGAATGTATAAACTATTTTTAAACGATATACCATATATTATATAAGATCAAAAGCATATGTTTAGGCTGTGACCCTCATCTGTAAACCAAACCCAGGCTCCAAAGTCACGATACTTAACGTATAGAGCCATAGTTTTGAACAAACATAGACTATGAGGTATAAAACATGTGCTACCATCTCTCGAGAAGAGTATGACTTTCAATGAAACTATATATAGAAAGAATCATGGGCAAAGCATTGGTTTTAAATTTTGAAGGAATTCTATTTGATCTCTGAAGTTAAAAATAGCAAGATCAGAAGAGTCTCGATTGTTGATGTGAGTTGCCTGGCACATAATGGAGATGTTGTGTCAGCTAATGGGTGAACAGTCCCTTTTTCAATCTCCTCTTCCCCCTCACTTTTATAGTCGCTAGTCACTCTTGATAAAGCAGATATTTTCTCTGCTTCTTTTTTTATTTAGTCCCCATGATCTCTCTCATCAATTCAAAGATGGTGGAGATCTTTAAAAGGAAAGGATCAATCAGCAACCCCCCACGTGCCTCCATTGTTGGAAAGGCTTTGAACATGAATAATTTAATTTAATTTAGTTGAGCTCAACTTTAAGTTTGAAATTACTAGAAGCTTGAAAAAAGTTTAATATTAGGGATACATAAACAAGATAATATACAAAAGTTGGCGCAGAATTTTTGTCATTTGCAAAGCGAGCAAATAAATCATCTATGGTGTTAAAACGAACAAATTGCACTGTATATGAAGAGAAATTGTTAGCACAAAATGTGGATTATGCCCACAAAAGCATTAGCAAAAAGTGGTGGGTCAGATGGATATTTTTATGCATGGTGCAATGGAGAAAGACAAAAGATGACAAAACAACATTTTAATTTTCTGGCTTTCAAAGATATGACCATATACTATATATTCATAAAATAAATGAATAAATGTCAAATACTTCGCATCTAGGAATCTTTGAAAGTGAATAACAATAACATGGCCTGAAAATACAGGACTATTCGTCATCACCTTGTCTTTCGATTCCATGGACTGGAAATTGGCTCTCATTGAAACTCCAGCAATAATTCCTGACAAAAATTCATGCCGATCATTTGATAAGTTTGACAATACCTTCTGTTTCTTTGCATTTTTCGTTTACAATTTAATTGTTAATTATTAACTTTATTTTGTAAGAGATTTGATGAAAGACAACAAGTAAATAACGGGAGTATACCAGTCAATCATGGTGTCATACAGAGGAATTTTCATTGAAAACTCAAAGAATTTTACAATCACATATATAATTAATAGAAAACCAAAGTTGATTTTACACTTCAGCTATTCTTTTGATAGGAAATCAAACTTAAATATAGATATTAACAAG
This sequence comes from Durio zibethinus, assembly GCF_002303985.1. The sequence continues at coordinate 1,309,335 of NW_019167826.1, forward strand.
AAAATAATAAAAATCAAAGGAAGTGGCTAGCTAGCACTAAAAAGGTGATTGATTGAAAATAATTAGGATGGCTAGTTCCAGGAAACGACATGCTAATTAATTAGTTGATAGTATAATTCAAAGATCCACATCATATATAGGAAATATATTGTCCTTTATATATGAAATGAGCTTGACACCTGTTATTCATGAAATCTGTTCAACATCACTTCATTGATTTTGTCTAGCGGCTGTGTTAACAGTCAGTACTGAACTCCGTAGTAATTACTTGTAAATAGAATTATTTCACCTAGCTAGCTACCTAGCTTTGTTTTCTATACTAATGCTCTTTGTCATAGAATTCTGCAGATTTTTCCCCGAGTAAATAGTTAAATTTGCGATCTATGTGATCTAAAAAGAGGAAATTATATATACATATATATAGGAAAGAAAAAAGATTTTATACATTAAATCATTGGTGAATTACTAGAATTACAGTCGGTCACCAGCTTAAGAACCCCAGAAATTAGTGTCTAGCTTTCCATGGATCGTAAAACTTGCTAATGTGCTAAATGTTGAATGGTTCAAAAATGTTTCAAGCCATTTTCTTCTTCATGGGAACGAATATATGTCAATAATTAGACAGCCAATATATAATTAATTGACCGTAAACAAAAACTCATGACCTTTATAAGAAAAACTAAAGAAACCTAGCCATTTGTGAAAAGCCAATTTAACTTGAAGAGAAAGGAAAGGAAAGAAAAAAAGTTGCTTGAGAAGAATATTATAGGAATGACTTGAATTAAAATATAGGATGGGAAGCGAAGGGACTGGAGAAGCATGGGGAAAAAATATCTTTGGTGGCAGAGGAGTTCGATCCTCAATTATCTTCGACATTAGTAATGAACATAGGATGCGTTGGATAAGGTTTACCATTGACAGAAATGAAGGGTTTTCTACCGACAATGGAGTTCCCCACTTGTCCTTGACCACCCCCCACACCCTGTCCCTTTGCCTTAAATGAGAACAGCTAGAAGCAAAAAGAACGAGGAGTTGAGCCAAGATTAAGTCGAAGTGATGAAAATTAATATTTAGCCATCTTGAAAATTTTACAGATGATATAATCCGAAGACGTCAGATTCATATCTTATTAAATTTCCACGCTCTTCTTCATACATGATGACACAATTAATATGAATTTTGTGGTTTCTGATTCTGACTTGTCCCGTTACCTATAGCTGAGCAGAGAAAAAGAGGAAAAAAAGGGGCCCATATTTTCTTCAATATTCAACTAAAAAAATTGTAGACGTAAAGGTCAAAACTGATGAGCCAACATGCTTCCTGCGCCTAATACAATTGCAATAAAGCTTTAGAAAGGTCCAATGCTAAACTATCGATATATATGGGTTTGGTAATCTTTTATTGCACCGATGAAGTTTGGGTGGGCACAGTCAGTAGATTAGATCCCAGATCTAACCAAACCAGTTTTGATGATGATGAGTTGGAGCACTACCCGTCAAAGGTAATAAAAATGAAGATGACCAATAGGTGTTAAAAGAGTGCCTAAAAAGATTTGGAAAACGATGCTTTGTATACATCCATGATGACCTTGATTAATGAACTACCTTGTTGCTTATGAATAACTTCTAGGAATATATGTAAAGGAGGAAAAAAAAAAGACCTATTGGAATTGGATGACATTTTCCAGGATTTACACCAAGATGACAATTTCAAGGGATTCTGTACCTTATCCAACGCATCCTATGTTCATTATTAATGAACCCGGATTAGGTTTAGAATACGTTCCTATTGAGACAGTTCATTTACAAGGTATAAACATTAAATTTTGTCCGAATCTATGGCCTACCTTGCAGCCACCCCTTGTCTAGTCCCCTCACTAGCCCCTGACCAGTCAACCTACAGCCTACCGTCACTATCTACATCCCAGACACTCAACTCAATCTGCTATAAAGCCCCAGCTTCTTCCCCGTGTTCAGGTCTCTCCTCTCATACATACTTTTGGATACTAAACACCTTGTTCTTGAATATCCAGAAACCCCAAACACCGCTCCTTCTTATGCCCAAACCTTAAACACTATGCCCAACCTAACCACAAATCCCATTAAAGCCCCATTGTAAACCAAAAACTACCCCTCTAAAATATCTATCGCAGCCCAAAAAAAAAAAACAGGTACTTATAAAAAAGCATATATCAATTTTAGTTTATATAAAAAAAAAAAAAAAAAGGAAAGAAGACAGAAACTTTAAGCCTCGATCTATGTCGATCGAAGCTATTTTAGGCAAAAAGAAGGCCAGATCTAAGAATAGTGCGTTGAAAGGAGCTTCTGAAAGTTTTTTTGGTGATTTTTGACCACTCAAGCGGCAGTCGGAGCGACGGTCTGATGTCGGATGCCAGCAAAGCCCTGGGAGCTTTCCCAGGAGCTCTAAATTTTTTTTTTTTGGGCTGAAGGGTGAGAATGAAGTAAAAAAAAAATTGCTTTTATATAGAATAGCAAAACCCAAAACGACGTCGTTTTGGATTAAAGGGATCCGCACGTCAACCTGAATTTGACCCGAGATCCGCGCAACCCGACCCACAACCCGCTTCAGCTAACCTTGAATCGGTCCAGACAAACCTTCAGTGAACCGGTCAAACCAGTCTGAATTGCTGGACCTCCGGAATCACTGATTGAACTGCCGAACCAGTCATATCGGTCCAGACTAGCGTTGACCGGTCTGGTACAGGTAAAAAAAATTTTTTTTGAAATTTTTAATTTTTTTATATATTATTATTTTTGTTATTTTAAGTATTTTTTTTATATTCATGCATGATAAAATTTTTAAATTTTATTAGAATAAATATTTGGTTGTTTTTAATTATAACAAAATAAAAACAAAGTGAGATAATAACTAAAAAATACTAAAAATGCTAAAAATAATAATAATAACAATCTAAAAAAGTGATAATAAGAATATAATAATATTTTTTTATATTCCCTGCCTAGATATTGGAGAGAATAAAAATCTTGAACTTTAAAATATAATTTCGCCTAGATGTTGGGGAATTATAAATAAAAAAATTAATTAAAATTAAAAAAATAATAATAATATGTTTTCATAAAAAGAAAAAATATAAAAAATTTTTAATTAATTTTTTAAAAAATCACTAAAATCGAACTTGCTCCAAAAGTTTACCTAGATATTAGAGATTTTTAGAGATGTTCGCGTTTTCTTCAATTAAAAAACCTAAACCCTAAAATCGAAAACCTAAAACTAAAACCCTAAACTCTTCAAACCTCAAAACCAAACCTTAAATCCTTCAAACCCTGAAATCAAATCCCTAAATCCTATAAACCCTAAAACTAAACCCTAAACCCTCCAAGTATTAAAATCAAAACCCTAAACATCCAAACCCTAAAATCGAAAACCTAAACCCCAAAATATGAAGCTCGAAAACCTAACCCTAAAATCCAAAATGCCAAACCCTAAAATCCAAAAAACCTCAAAATTCAAATCCAAAAATCCTAAATTTGGTACACAACTCTAAACCATTAGCAAAAACAATCGTTCAAACTCCAAAACCCCTAAAACCCTAAATTTATTTCAAAACTTTAAGGATACGTGTGAAAATCTCACATGAAATGATTTTTTCCCGAATGCCCCTAGATGATGGGGTATTTAAGAAATTTTATTTCATTAAGTTTTTCGTACGAATCCTTAATTTACATTAATAATGGGGTTAATAAATAAAAAGTATAATAATAAATTGGGATCTTAAATATAAACAGTCGCACTTGAACTCTGTCTAGATGTTTGAGAGTCGGGGTGGTCTCATTATACTTAAGAGCCCAACCTTTAAAATTGTATTTCATCCTACATAATGTTCATCGGCATATACACAATAGCATGTTATTGTTGATAATCATTTGCATTCTTCTATCTTTAATTTTTATTTACTACTTGATGATAAAATATTTTATAATAAAAAAAGAGATAATACATTTTTATTCTTGATATTATAAAATAAAATAAAAATAACATTTCGAAAGAAATAATTTTTGGTATTCTGCCTAGATGTTAGAGAGTCACCAACAATTATTTTCTATAAAGAGTGTTATTTCATTTTAAGGATTGTTATGTTAAATCTTAGGCGAAAAGAATTATTTTAAATTCTGCCTAGATGTTGAAGAATTTTAAGATAATTCTTTAATTTAAAGATTTTCTTAATATTCCTAAATAAAGAGTTTTAGCAAAACTTTATTTATTTATTTTTTAACGAAAGGGATTATTATTAAATTTTCAATTAAAACCATTTCATCCAACATAAAAAATAGCGCACAATTAATTGGTACCAATTTATGGGCGTTGTGGGGGTGCTAATATTTCCCCACACGTAACTGATTCTCGAACCCAACTTGATTTTTGTAGACCAAAATTTATCTTTTTAATAAACTTTAAACCCTATTTTATAGTTTTATTAAAAGGATAAACTTTTGGGTGACCAATCACACCCTAAAAAAGATTAATGGTGACTCTTCCTTTTATTTTTTTTATTTTAAAATTCTTTATGTCTGGCGGTCCCAAAATCGTTACAACAGCTTGACGACTTCACTGGGTACCTTTTAGAGTCAAGCTAAAATTTTAATTATGCGCTATTAATAGTTGTTGGATTTAATCAGTTTTATTTTATATTTAATTTAATTCCCTTTATTTTAAAATTTTTAAAATATATATACATATAAGTTAATAAATAAAATAAATTGTATGTTAGTTATTACTTTATTTTGGTTTTGTGTTATGATTTATTTATGTTATGTTGATTAATACATCACTTTACACACATTTTGCATATTCATTCATATGTATGAGCTCTAGACCTGGGCTCTATCCTTTTTAGGAGGAAGTGAAGTAGCTAGGCTTTTGTGAGGTGATAACCTTCGTATTTGCTAGCAAAACACTTTCATTCAGATTGAACCATTTTTGTTAATAGCCTATAATGGGTGAGGATCGGGGAGTCTTACTAGTCTATAATAAACAATGATATAAGGAATAGTTTGGGAACCTTAGATAAATAAATCCTAACCTAGCATATTGAGAGCCATAAGATGCCTACCTAAAGTAGAGTCATGCCATATTTTTAGAAAATTATCAAAAGTTAAGACATTATACATTATATTATTTTGTTGTATGGTTATTATATGATTTCTCTGACTTGTTTATTTTAAATTCTTGAGTCATTTTATTTTTTTTTTATATTCTTTGATTGTGTGCATTATATTTTAAGATGTGATATTTATTTTAGGTCAGTCATTGGAAAAAAAAGAAAAGAAAAAAGAAAGGAAAAAAAAAAAGAGTTCTCATTGAGCCATTAGAGGTGTCAACCTTTTCTAAAAATCATTTAGAAGTCCAAAGCCATGCCATTTTTTTTTCATAGAAATTACCCAAATTAGGATATGTGGGGCACTTGGATACAATTTGTGTTTAAGGATAATAATAGTGTAAATAAAGTTAGGATAAACAAAAAAAAAATAAAAACAAAAAAGAGATTTGGATAGGTAACGAGTTTTGTTTCCTTTTTGGAATTTAGTCATTCCATTCATCATTAGGCTAGTTTGTATATTTTTGGGTTATTCCATCTTTGTATATATCTTTGCATCATTATCATATTCAAGCATTCACAAATATGTTACATGCAAATTAGGAATTGTACCATTCATTTATTGGTGTTAAACCTTTGAAATAATATTTTTTAGTGAGTATAAGAAGCCAAAAAAGATGAAAGATCAATTGAAAGTCCGAATTAGTGCATTAGAACGAAATCAAGAAGAGTTTGGTTATAACATTCAAAAGCATAAGTGAGCCTTTTGAATTTATGGAGTCATAATGAATCGATTCCCACTAGACTTGGTAAACTTTCAAAGCATGCTGAATTATTTGATGGTTTGAGCAATAATAAAGGTCTCGACAAGATCATGAGAAGGATGAGTGATCTAACCATTCAAAGGTCTGAGCTTCAAACTTTGATTTTCAATATGGGATTATCAGGTTTCATGCAGCTTTCACTAATTGTTCTAACTTCAAACTTGCATTCAAATTTATCTCATGACTGTTTTTTACCTTCTTTCCAAACATCTACGATTAGGCCTCAAAAATTCATACAATCTTCAAGAAGTCCATATCTGAACTAAAATTTTTTATCTTTCTTTACCTAACCACCTGTTTAACCAATTGCTCAAGTTCGAGCCTTTGCACCACTGTCAAATCTTAAGACTTCTAGTCAACTTGTTACCCAAAAATTATCCCAAAAAAATAGCGAGATCTTTTCCTCATTTTATAGAAAAATTTTTTTTTTCCCATCTGTTTGAGAGACACCTTATTGTCTTTATGCTTTCAGACCTTTAAAACCTTCGTACCTAAAATAATTTGACCCAAATGCAAGATGTGAATATCATAATGGGAATATAGGGTATTCTATTAAGAATTATGAAGGTTTCAAACATAAGGTACAGTTATTCATAGATTTAAAGTGGTTTAATCTAACTACAATAGGGGATTAAAAGATCTATGAATAATGGGAAAAAGATTACAATATGATAAACATGGATGTGACTTTTGTTTAAAGAAGGTCTTCAAGTGACAGACTATTTGAAAAATAAAATACCTTATGAATTTTTTTTGTTGAAAATTTTTTGACATTGTCTATTAAACTTAGATATGTGAATTAGGGTTCATCTTTCATTTTGCCCTTTTGCCAATTTTCATAGCTTTCAGTGAACAATTTTGTCAGCCATGCATTCACTCATTCATTCATTTATGCATTCACTTATTCATTCATTTATGCATTCATTCATTCATTCATTCATTCATTCATTCATTCATCCATTTATGTATACATTCAGTATAATGCAATTCTCATGTGCTTTAAAAAAAGAATTTTTTTTTTGAGAATAATCTCTATGATTTTTTTCTAAAGATCTGAAGAATATTGATCAATTTATGAGAGATGGAGAAGATCATTGGTGGACAGTGTGCTCAAGAAAATAATCATTTTAAAGGACCTAGCGTAGGACTCATAAGGGAAAAACTAAGGAATCTAAATGAATAAAAAAGGTACAATCTCTTGAAAAAAAGAGTTTAAGCTATTAAGAGTAATGATAAATCTTATGGTGTAAAGGAATAAGGACGAATCTTGTGATGTAAAAGAATTTCAGCTAGTTTCGAATGTGATTATTTCACTCAAGTTCAAGGTTTCGACATTTGAAAAATATAATAGAACTGGATCTTAAAATACATTTGGCTTAATACTGTAATAAAATGGTTGGATATACTGGTGACAAAAAGCTATTTATTCATGTATTTCAAAAAAGTTTGACTGGGGCAGCAGCTAATTGATATTATAGTCTGAAAAGTAATCAAATTCGTACTTGAAAAGATTTATCACAGGCATTCTTAAAGCAATATCAATATATGTTAAAGTTGGCTCCAGATTGATTAACGCTTCAAAATATGAGAAAGAGCCCCAAAAAAAGCTATAAAGAATATACTGTTAGATGAAAGAAAACAGCATCATAAGTGCAACCACCTTTTACCAACAGGGAGCTGAATTCTCTGTTTGTGAATACCCTTCTTTCTCCCTATTATGATAAGTTGATCAGCAATACTTTATTAGAGTTTATAAATTTATTGTTTGTTGTGGGCAAAATTGATGATGGGATAAAAGGCATTCCATAGAAGATTGTACTGCCTTCAAAGATACAATTCAAGCTTTGATCGATGTAGATGTTGTAAAGTTTAAAGAACTTATTGGTAGTCTTGATGATCGATAGTAATAGAGTTACGAGTTAGTGATGCTAAAGTTGAAGTGGCAAGTGGAAAACTTTTATTTATGTAACTTTGAATGTCATCTCAAGAGTACCATCAAGATGGTAAATTTTTTTGTCAGGTCCGAAGGTTTACATTGCATGAGTGTACATTATGCATCATAGTGTTTTGTGGTTATATTATCATTTGAGGTCTTTTATTTCGTATAAATTTTTTATATATAGTTGGTTTTTTTTTTAAAAAATTTAGTAAAAAAGAGGAAGATGTTAGATATGAATCAAGCCCCCACGTGGTTAAGTACTGAGGCTATAGCAATGCCTTAAAAAAATTAAAAAAAAAAGTTTTGAGTCTAAGATGAATTGATAATCACTATTAGGAATTCTTAAATACCTAAACACTAATTCGGTTTAATCATTCAGTTGACCCTATTCATCACCCATGACCCTTTGACAGTCTTGAATTTGAATTTGTGAACCTTGCTTTCACTTGATACTGTTATTATATTAAAGGGGCAATATTCTTTTCTAAACCAATGAAGAAATAGCCATTGAAAAAATGTGTGATTCCTGAAAAATCAAGTGTATATGACTTTTTTTAAGAATTCAAATGCAATAATTTGATGTGTCAAGATTATACTATAGTTCTAAAATTTTCAAACCCAAGTTTTGAATGAATTCAAACATATTGACTTTTCAGCTCTTTACCTCAAAATCGACCTGATCTTTTGTCCTAGGGGCATGTTTGTCAAAGAAAAAAGATCTCATTGCCTCTAAAAGATAACTTGAGTTATGATAAAGCCTTTTATTCTCTTTTTATGGAGTAACTTAAATCATCTGATACCTTAAATAGTTTCATCCCACATAATCTTTTTCTAATTCACTCCATATGATCATTTTCTTGTTCATTCTATATAACCATTTTCTTTCATTAAAGGTGGTCTGTTAAAATGAAACATCTTTCATAGAGCATATTACTGGTAAAATTAATCTATGTGTGAGCCATGTGGGTATGCAAAAAAAAAAAGCCAAAGAAAAAAAAAACAAAGAGAAAAAATGGTTATGACATCATGCACTTAGAAAATTTGAGCAAATCCAAATAAAGTCCTGATAAAGTCAAAGCTTGGAAAATAGACGAGAAAAAGCCCAAAATAAAAAATAGTCAATAATTAAAAAATAAAATTTTTTAAATAAAACCATTTTTTCAAGTTTATTTTCCTAAAGAGAATTGCTCTTCAATTTAAGTGTTTATACTTAAAATGACAAATGGTCATCTTTCATTATCCCTTCACAAAAATAGAAATTTACCCCTTGTTATCCCTTTGAGCCTGATTGAATTCTTTCAAAATAAATCATGACTAAGAATCACCCTCCACATTAGAGTATAAAAAAAATGTGTTTGAGGGTTAAGAATGGAAATGTCTAATAGAATCTCATATGATAAGGGCAAAAGCCTAATATAAAACTTCATAAAGTTTTTAATCCACCCAGTGAAAGAATACACAAAAAAAAAAGAAATGAAAAGAAAGGAAGAATAAAAGAAAAAAAAAGAAAAGAAATGAATGGGTGGAAAGCATAAAAGAGAATATACCTTAGAGTGTATCCTTCAAATGAAAATTGATCCTTAATTTCAAATACCTTTGAATACTTATTTTGGGCCTTTTTATCTTTTTTTTTGGTAACCCTGAACCTTAACATACGTTACAATCTTTGAAAAATTCATATTTGATCAAGTATGAAAGCTTAAACTTGAAGAGTTTCTCTTGAAAAAATGAACATGAATCTATTGCGTTCCTCTTTATTACCTAATTTTCTGTCTGAACTGTTAAACCCTTTCAAAAAAATTATTTTTATCTTTTGGATTAGGTGCATGGTGTGTAAAAAAAATTAAATAAAAAAAATAAAAGCAACTCTAGGGTGAAAACCCTCAAAGAGGCAGTCTAGAGTAAACCCTAGAAGGCCACTCCTGATGCTAAGTATGGTGGATGCTAAATAAAAGTAAAGCCAAACTTTTTTGAAATGTCTGAAATATCAAAGCCACAAAAGTCTGAGATGGGTTGATGTTAAAAATTTTAACTTTTATTCATTTCCAAATAACCTTTTAAAATCTTAAGCCCTTACAGCTAACCTTGACATATATCAAAATGTCACGTTTGGAGACTAAGAAAAATGTTGAATATGTTTGATTTTCAAGGAATTCATATTTTTGAAAAAACTTATATTTCATTTGTGAGCTTGCATGAAAAATTATATGCCTCTTTCACTCTCTTCAAGTATTGGAACCTTTTGAATAAACATCTCTATTTACAGAACCAATACATCCATTTGAAAAGAAAATTTTCACTTTTTTTATTTTTGATAGGGATTGCCAAATTTTAAAAAAAATTTAAGCCTAGTTTATCTAGCATCAATGAAGTTTTAAGCCTAAATGATTTGACATCAATGAGGTTTAAACCCAGTTTAGCTAGTACGTAAGCTCGAATTATCTAGCATCAATGAAGTTTAAAGCTCAATTTAGTTGGCATCAATGAAAAGTTAAACCCAGTATAGCTGGCATGTAAAACCAGATTAGATGACATATAAGCCTAGTTCAACTGGCACAATAAGCCTATATTAGTTGGCACAAAAGCTCGAATTAGGTAAAAAAGTGAATATCTCTTTTATCACTTCTAAGTGGTGGAATCTTGTTGAATTAGCAAGAATCTTTGGATACTAAATCAACCAATCCATTGAGAGAGATTTTTCATTATTTTCATTTCTAATAGAAATTGTTAGTTCTTAAGAAAAATTCAAATCTACATAAAATTTAAGTCCAGTTTATTTGGCCATTAATGAAGTTTTAAGCTCAGTTTAGTTAGCCCCCAAGAAAATTTTAAGCCCATTTTATTTGGCAATCAATCTTTAAACCTGATTTATCTGGCCATCAATGAGGTTTAAGCCCAGTTTATCTGGCCATCAATGAAGTCTTAAGCCTAATTTATCTGGCCCCAAATGAGGTTTTAAGCCCAGTTTATCTAGCCTTAAAAGAATTTTAGAGTTTTAAGATTCTATCCAGAATAAAAAAATTTTTGATGCAAAACCTTTTGAAAGATCTTGCATTTGCATTACTTGTATCATGAGAAAGACATTTGACCTGCAAATAAAAAAAAAATTTGAAGTTGCATCACCTACCTATACATCATGAAAGGGACATTTGCATTTGCATCATTTGCATCTGCATCACAAGAAAAACACTCATATTTGCATCATTTGCATTTGCACTTGTATAAGATATTTGCATTCGCATTATAAGAAAAATTTACATTTACATCATGGCATCTGCATCCTAAGAAAAGGTAGTAGTATGAGCATTTACATGAAAAAAATATTATCATTGTCAAATATATTTGCATCAAGCATTCGCATTCTTGCATTTGCATTAACATTTGTATTCACATCGACATTTCCATTAGCATCATTTGATGAGAATAAACTTTTGTACCATGATTGCATTTATCAACTTTGATTGGGGGACAGTCATTTTCAATTTTCAACGTTTTAAAATTTCGTGGCCTATAATTAGATGAGCATTCAAAAATTTTGAGATCTGTAAGACTTCGAGCATGATTTTTAAGACCTCTGGATATAATCTTTAAGACTTTCGAGTATAATTTTGATTCGCGATGTCGTCCCAATTGATTCTCTATTTAACTTGTAGTGTTGTCCCAGTCGATTCTGTAAAACTTTCTGACATGATTTCTAAGATTTTCGGGCATAATCTTTAAAACCTCCAGGCATAATTTTGATTCGCGATGTTATCCCGATCGATTCTTTATATTTTGACTTGCGATGTTGTCTCAGTCGATTTTGTAAGACCTTTGGCATGATTTTTAAGACCTCTAGGCATAATTTTGATTCGCGGTGTTATCCCAGTTGATTCTTTAATTTTGACTCGTGATATTGTCTCGATCGATTCTTTACTTTTGATTTACGATTTAATCTCGGTCTCTTTATTTTCTTAACTCTGGTTCAATCCTGATCTTTTTAATTCTAAGTTACGGTTTAATCCCAATCCTCTTTATTTTTCTTTAACTCGTAGTTCAATCTCAATCTCTTTACTTCTAAGTCGTGGTTTAATCCCGATCCTCATTATTTCTCTAACTTATGATTTAATCACGATCTCTTTATTTTTTTTACTTACAGTTTAATCCTGATCCTTTTAATTCTAAGCCACGGTTTAATCTCGATCCTCATTATTTCTCTTATTTACAGTTTAATCTAAATTTTTTTTATTTTTTTTTACTTACAGTTTAATCCTGATATTTTTAATTCTAAGTCACGGTTTAATCTCGATCCTCATTATTTTTTTGATTTACAGTTTAATCTGGATTTTTTTATTTTTTTTGACTCGTGGCTCAATATCGATCTCTTTACATCTAAGTCACGACTTAATCCCGATCTTTATTCTTTCTCTGACTTACGATTTAATCTCGATCTTTTTATTTTTTTGACTCATGATTCAATCCCGATCTCTTTACTTCTACATCGCGATTTAATCTCGATCCTCATTATTTCTTGACTCATGGTTCAATCATGATCTTTTTAATTCTAAGTCATGATTTAATCTCGATCCTCATTATTTCTCTGATTTACGGTTTAATCCCTTTCTTTTTATTTTTCTTGACTCGCAGTTCAATCTCGATCTCTTTACTTCTAAGTCACGGTTTAATCTCGATGCTTATTCTTTCTCTGACTTACGATTTAATCTCGATCTCTTTATTTTTTTGACTCGCGGCTCAATCCCCATCTCTTTACTTTTACATCACGGTTTAATCCTGGTCTCTTTATTTTCTTGATTAGCAATTCAATCCTGGTTTCTTTACTTCTACATCGCAGTTTAATCCTGATCCTCATTATTTCTCTGACTTACGATTTAATCCCGATCTTTTTGTTTCTTGACTCACGGTTCAATCTCGATCTCTTTACTTTTAAGTCACGATTTAATCTCGATCTTCATTCTTTTTCTGACTTGCACTTTAATCTCGATCTCTTTATTTTCTTGACTCGTGGTTCAATTTCGATCTCTTTTACATTTAAGTCACAGTTTAATCCCGATCCCCATTCTTTCTTTGACTTACGATTTAATCTTAGTCTCTTTATTTTTCTTAATTCATGGATCAATCTTAATCTTTTTAATTCTAAGTCACAGTTTAATCTCGATCTTCATTATTTCTCTGACTTACGGTTTAATCTTAATCTTTTTATTTTTCTTGACTCTCGGTTAAATCTCGATATCTTTACTTCTAAGTTACGATTTAATCTCGATCGTTGTTATTCTCTGACTCATGATTTAATCTCGATCTCCTTATTTTTTGACTTGTGATTCAATCCAAGGTCAATCTTGATCTTGTTATTTCTCGACTCATGGTGTTGTCCCGATCATTTTCTTTATTGTTCGACTTGCAGTGTTATTCTAGTCGATTATTTATATTTTGACTTACTACGTCATCCCGGTAGTTATCCAAACCAAAAAAAAAAAAAACTTTTGAAAAAATCTCAATTTGCTTCCAGACAAAATTGTTGTCTTTGTCTTTACCCTATTTCTAATTCTCAGTAATGTGCAAAGAGCCGCAGTTGTAGACACCAAATTTGTTCAACTTTTTTAGTTAAGTATCGTATTAAAATTCGTCAAGCTGTCACCAGTGGAGTTGCCAAGCTGTCGTAATGGTTTTGGGATCGCCAGACGTAAAGAATTTTAAAATCAAAAAAATAAAAAGAGGAATCACCACTAATCTTTTTTAGGGTATGATTGACCTCCTAAAAGTTTATCTTCTTAATAAAACTGTAAAAGCGGGTTTAAATTTTATTAAAAAGATAAGTTTTGGTCTACGAAAAATCAAGTTTAGCTCGGGAGTCGATTACGCATGAGAAAGGATTAGCACCCCCACAACGTTCATAAATTAGTATAATTTAATTACGCAGTATTTTCGATGTTAGATAAAAATGGTTTCAATTTGAAATTTAACACTAATTCTCTTTACTTAAAAAAATAAATTTTGGTTAAAATTCTTTTTTTAGGAATATTGAAGAAATCTTTAAGTTAAAGAATTATCTTAAAATTTTTCAACATCTAAGCAGAATTTAAAATAACTCTTTTGGCTTAAGATTTAACATGATATTTCTTAAAATAAAAAAATAACATTCTTTATGAAAAATAATTGTTGGTGACTCTCAAACATTTAGGCAGAATACCAAAAATTATTTCCTTTGGAATGTTATTTTTGTTTTATTTATATATCCATTTTTGTTTTGTGAAACATTTTATATGAAAAAGTAAATAATGGTATTATTAAGTAATAAATAAAGATCAAAGACAGAGAAATACGAAATGAGTGTCAACAATAATATAATGATGTATATATATGCCAATGGATATTATGCAAGATGAAATGCAATTTTAAAGTTGGGCTCTTAAGTATAATGAGATCATCCCGACTCTTCAACATTTAAGCAGAGCTTAGGTGCGACTGTTTATATTTAAGATCTAAATTTACTAGTATTTTTTATTTAATAATCCCATTATTAATACGAATTAAGAATTTGTGTGAAAAAACTTAATGAAATAAAGTTTCCTAAATACCCCATCATCTAGGCAGCATTCGAAATAAATTACTTCAAGTAAGGTTTTCACATATGTCTTTAAGATTTTCAGGTGGTTTTGGTTAGAGCTTGAGTCGAGGTTTTAAAGGTTAAGGTCTCATTATTTTGAAGATTCAAAAATGTGTATTAAATTTAGGTCTTTACCTTAGAATTTTAGGGGTTTTTAAAATTTTGAATTTTTAGGTTTTGGATTTAAGGTTTAGGATTTTGAATTTTAGGGTTTAGTGTTTGGGGTTTGAAGTTTGGGGTTTTAGTTTTAGGGTTTAGAAGACTTAGGGTATGATTTTAGGGATTGGAATTTAAGGTTTGGGATTTTTTATTTTTATTTTAGGGTTTAGTGTTTAGGGACTGGAATTTAGGGTTTGAGATTTTGGATTTTTAGGGTTTAAGGTTTTGTTTTTTAAGGTTTAGAGTGTTTAGGGTTTCGTTTTTAGTGTTTAGAGGGTTTACGGTTTAATTTAGGGTTTAAAGTATTTAAGGTTTCATTTTTAGGGTTTGAAGGTTTGGGTTTAATTTAGGGGTTTGAAGGATTTAAAGTTTGGAGGTTTGGGGTTTAATTTTAGAGGTTTAAGATTTAAGAGTTTCAAAGCTTGGTTTTAGGGTTTGAAGGATTTAGGGTTTCAATTTTGAAATTTTGATTTTTGAAATTTTAAAAAAACGTGAATATCTCTAAAAATTCTCAACATCTAGGTGGACTTTCGGAGCAAGTTCGTTTTTTGTGAATTTCAAAAAAATAATTTTTTTATTATAAAGAGTTAATATTAATCTATTTAATTTTAATTTTTTTTATAATAATAATTTTCCAACATTTAGGCGAAATTACTATTATTTAAAGCACGATTATATTTCCTCCAACATCTAGACAGGAAAAAGTTTTTTTATTATTATTTTTTTACAATCATTTTGTATTTTTATTTTTACTTTTATTTTGTATTTGTATTTAACACTTAGGTAAAAATGTTAAAAGGAATTAAAACTTTTTAAAACTTTTTTTTAATTGATATTATTAATTATAAATAACATATACTTATTCTAACAAAATTTAATAGTGTTAAAACATGCATAAATAACAATAATAATAAAGTTTAAAAAATAGTTAAAAAAGATTAGAAAAAATGTAAAAAAAAAAATACCTGAACCGAACTGGTCAACACTGGTTCGATCCCGTCAGGCGGTTTGGAGCAGAGGCGGTTCAAACTGGTTCCCTGGCGGTTCATCGGACCGGTTGAAGGCTGGATGAGATAGATCAGCAGGTAGTTTGGGTGGATCTCGGGTCAGGTCAACGACGAATCTTTCCTGATCCAGACAACGTCATTTTGGGCTTTATATATATATATAAGCCAATTTTTTTTTAGATCATTTTCCACTTTTTCTTAGAAAAAAAAAGTTTCAGAGCTTAGGGATTCTCTGGCCTTGGCCGAAGTCTGGTGTCGGATCGTTGCGTCGACCACCGTTTGGCTGCCTCCGATGGTAGTCGCTGATGATCACCAGTGATAAAAAAATTTCAAAATTCACCGAAATACTCTTTTCGACCTCCTAAGCTTAGATCCGCTGTCCTTTTCATGAGAAAAAGCCTCGATCAGCATAGATCAGGGTTTGATGTTTTCTGTGTTTTTTTTTTTTGGTTGAAAACTCAAACTGACACTCTTTTTTCTTTTTTACAGGAGAGCTTTGGCATTGAGGTTCCTCCCTAGGGGGGACTGTTTGTTTTTGTTTTTGTTTCTGTTTTTCTATTTGGGTATTTGGGTATGGGTTTGTTCTGGCTTTTTGGTTTTTTGATTTTCTGGTGGATGGAGTTTAGTGCTTCGGGGTAGTTGGAAATGTGTCCAAAAGAACAGAGGGGGATGAAGCTGGATTCTTTATAGGGCTTGGTCTGTGTTTGGGATAATGGGTGCTCTAAAGGTTGTAAGGGGTGGCTGTAGGAATGGTTGTAGAGATGGCTGGTTTGGTGGTTGTTTACAAGGGTCACTAGTCTGATAGGACTGGGTAAGGGTGGCTAGATCAGATGGGATCAGACAGAGGGCTAGATAGAGGCAACGACGCCACCGTAAATCAGCCCTCTATTTTTTATCTCTTTTTTTAATTAATTAATTTTTTTAATTTAATAATTTTTTAATATTTAATTTTTTTGTTGTATTTTTTGTTTAATTGATAAATATTAAAATAAAAATAAAATAAAATGTAAATATGTTTTGGGCCTAAATAATGAGATTGGGCTTCGAGCCTAATTGAATCACATTAGGCCTGAAATCCAGTTGAATCAAAATTGGGTCTGAAGCCCAATTGAGTCAAAATCGAGTTTAAAGCCCAGTCAAATCGAAATCAGGCTTCGGTCTAAAAACCTAATACCCGTGACGAATTTTAATATGATACTTAACTAAAAAAGTCAGACAAATTTGGTGTCTATACAAGGATTAAGGATTAGGCTGACAGCAATTGGAGATGTTATTCATCGGATGTTAATCTAAACAACAACAACAACAACAATGTGTTAATATTTAATAGCGTCAAGGCTTTTTTTCACTTCTATTTTGTCTTATTCAGGAATTCCTAGTGTTAATGGGCCCCCAATATCCGAGTTAGCCTCAGTTTAAGACTATTGACTCTTAGATACAGTAAATGTTGGGCTAAAGTTGAATTTAAGAAACAAAATTTGGAGTTCGGCCTAGATGGTGGCCCAATTGGTACCACTAACCAGTTTTCTTCTTGCTTCTCATCGCCCAATACAAAAGCATTGAAAACCTGAAAACTTATTTTACTTATCTATTCATTTTATCAGAATATAAAAGAAAAAGAAAATATAAATTGAGAATAACTGAATAATAGATTGATACATAGAGTCTTATAAATCCTTAATCATCAATATATTAGGAAACATCAAAACCACATAATTATAAAGTGGAGAGAATTTTAGTAATTAATAGTACACACCATTTTTAATTTGTTTTCACACCAATATATATATATATATGGCATGACCTTAGCTTTGAGATATGCTAATGGAGCAAGGGATAGGTTGTGAGATCTGATCCTCCTCCAGCGCTGTGAAGATTGGGATGGTTAGGCTGTAGGCTTAAAGCAAATACACGAGGACCTCGATTTTGGTATCCGATTAGGGTATCATAATCCCCACCATTATCAACTAACCCGTATGGATCTTCTTTGATTGCATCCTTGAATCAGATGATTGAATAGACATCATTAGAAAACAATGGTTTCTGATCCCTTAATATGATGAAAATGTACAAACTACAATGTCACTAACTCTATGATTACAAGGTACTTACCAGTTCATGTAACAGATTTTTGTGTATCCCTTCCTCATTCCTCATCTGGGACAAGATATATAATAAGAGAAATAATATATATGAGTAATTTTCTATACAATTGCAAAATTAAAAGAATGAAAAATGAATGAGAGTTAAATTAAATTCAAATATCATCATATCAAATTACCTTTTTTCTAAAAGTTTCGATCTGATTGCTGAAGACACGATACTGTTATATATTTACAATCAAAACTCGATTAGATTCTATATAAAAAGACTTCGAAAATTATTGTGCTTATAGTTATAAATTGAACGCAATGCCAAAAGAATAAGATATGGATTCCAAATATCAAAGCATAAGGAGAAAGTGATTGAGAGAATATTCTCACAAACTATTTTATTTTCTTGTATATATATAGGGATAAAATTTTCTTGAGATCTGAATTTAAGAATTTTATTCAAAATCATTATCCACCACCACTACTACTTGAGTTAAATAATCCATATAACTTTTCAAAAAAAAAAATCAAAATAACTGATAATATTCTGGAAAATTAACCTTTCTTTATAAAATATGTTAAATGTATATATGTTCCATTCCTGGGATCGATTAGGAAGGAGATTGCAAATACAGGGTGGTTGTAATCTTTATGAACCAATTGAGTTATGTGTGAATTTAAAATTTAAAAACATTTTTTTATATAAGATATAGGGTAAAAAATGATTTTTTTTAATAGAAAAAACATAAGCTATTATGCCAAATATTTGGATACAAAATTTAAAAGTGTTTAAAAATTTTTTGAAAGGAAGTAAAAAAAAAATCTTAAGGTATTAACATTTCAAAGTAATTATTCATCCTCTTTAAAAATTAAATTTCACCTCTTTTTGGACAAAAAATTAAATCTAACTTAGTATATGACCAAGTCAGGAACATTACAGGAAAGGAAAACCCTAGTTCAAAAGGTTCTTAATTTGGTTTTAAAATGCCTGACCTTTCTCTCACGAACAAGCTTGGCAGAGCTCTCCATCTCTTGCTCCAAACCACGAAGATCCTTAATGCTCAAATCGTTCAAACAGTCACCCATCCTTTGCCTATAGTCAATTCCATCGCCATAACATCAAACATAAATAAATAAACAAGGAAGAGTAACAATGTAACATGTTAAATTCAATAAAAAACACACTAAAAAATATATATTCATTTTTTTACCTGATCTGCTTGCGCAGATTCCTGTTAACCTCTTTCAGGTGCTTCAATTGTTCTTGCATTTTCTGTAAATTCCCAAAAATTCAATGTAACAGAGAGATCGTTTTAGATCGTTTTTCTCTTTCAAGCAAGCTCTCCCAAAGATGAAAACAAGAAACAAGAAAAAGAAAAGAAAAGAGTGAGTGAGAGACCTCGAAGTGAGTATTCCAGATATCTATCCCCAAGGTTCTCTGGTACTGATCAATTATTTGCTTCGTTCTACAAAAATTAGAAAACAAAATAAAATTATACTGCTAAAAGAAAACGAGAAGCTTTGTTTTTAAGAAATATAGGGTTTTGGAGAAGGAGTTACGAGGTGGAAGGGCTGATAAACTCGTGGAGTTTTCCAGTACTGGAAAACATGATGATAGAAACTCTTGCATCGCAAAGAACAGTGAGTTCATTAGCCTTCTTGAACAGACCATTTCTTCTCTTCGAATAAGTGACCTGTCTGTTGGTTGAGTTCTCTATCAGCTTGATCTGGATCTTTCCTCTAGCCATGATATTTTCTCTCTAGTTTTTTCTTTTTCTTTTTCTTGGATAGTGGTGAAATGAAGAACAAAAAAAAAAAAAAGGAAAGAACTGAAATGAAGGAGATGGTGGAATCCATTACTACAAATGGAAAGACATTGCCTAATCGGTGAAAGGTTTCCCATGGTTTGTTAAACGTGGTAAATTGGAGTCATCCCTGTTTGATTTGAACAGAATATCGATATTTCGTCTTTGGGACCAACACTCTCCGTCTTCCTCCGTCAAGTCTCATTTTATAGTTTGACATTTTTTTTGTACTACCCATAAATTAACCGCGGTTATATCTACAGGATGTTCTCATTTTTCGGGCCTAGCTAGCTCCTAGCTCATGGCAGGCGTGGCATGGGGCTGGGGCAGACGAACAGACTGCGTCGACCTACGAATTTATGAAGAAGTTAACGTTGTTGAGGCCACGAGGTAATGTCATTTCAATCCTTCCTACACGTCTAATCAATGCTTTTTCTTTTTCCTGCATATCTAACAAACACAATCTGAAGAATTTGTCGTAGCTCGTACTGGGCCTTTATGTGGACGTTGAGGGTTCAACCCGGCAGTTCCAAACCCAAGATGATGTTGGGTTTTCAATGGCCAGCTCATGCTTGGGGCGCCGAACATATTTCATTTCATCTTAGAATATTAGCGGTAGGTTTTTATGGTGGTGAACTCCTCAACAAAGATGGCGTTTCAGTTTGCTGCTAGTCTTTGGGTTCATTCTTCCATTCTTTCTTCTCCATTTTTTCCCTTTAAAGCTCTATAGCTTTCTTTCTTTGTCTTGTTTATTGACAAATTTTTCTAGCTCAAAAGTGCTGAACAGGAAGAGGTCTAACTATGTCTTTTTTTTTTGTTGGAAGTGGTCTAACTATGTCATACCTAGATAATGAGATCTCATATAAGCCGTGGAAAGGTTGCTAAGCTATCAAAGCAAAATGTTTGATGTTGGGAAATTTGAATTTCTTCAGACAGACAAGACACCTCAGAAAATTTCCCCAAAAACCTAAACCTATTGTACTTGTCAGAATTGCCAGGTTGATTCTTGGTAAGCCTAACTTTTTTTATTGTTAACCATTCAGCATCAATGTGACTTTTGCAAATCTTGCCAAATTTTTTAAAGCTTGTTTTAATCACAAGAGACAAAATTTTGATTTTGACATATCTCATCCAACGTATTAGTTGTATGGAAGAAAAAAAGAGAGAGAACGTAAAGAGCCTAGGTAAAGTCAGAATTTATCTGTATTCAAGATATATATAATCTAAATGACAACGACAAGCTTAATTAGATTAAAATTTTCTTGCTATAAGGTTTTTCTCTAATCGAATTATATATTAATTCAATGATGACCCATGAGAAGATAGCTTGGTTCATGAACAGAACAGATCTATTTTTTTGATTTTTTTGTCATTTTTCTTTTTCGATTTTGTATTAAATATCACAAAAGACATTAATTTGATGTTGACATATATCTAGTCCAAAATGAAGCTGTTCAGAATGTAACCAATTTTTTATATGAATGAAACTACTAGGATCATATTAAAGTGTGATCAATTTTTTTTCTTCTTATTAATGATTTACCTGAACAACAAATGTATAATTGAAGATTAACTTATTTTTTAAATTGTTGGTAAATGACGGAGACTTGGGATCCGATCATTGTCTGGGAAGAGCTTTGCATCAGATCAAACTAAAGGAGACTCGAGACTCAAAAAGAGCTAGAAGAAGAAGCATTAGAGAGACATCTTTTGCACACATTCTGCTGAAGCTGGAGCCCACCAGGCAAGATTGAGCCAATCGTTACGGGCCTAATTCTTGAAAGTTGATTTATTAAACCCATACAAGATCCTTGGATGCTGAATTAAAAAGATAAAATGGGCCTACAATCGTCGCATAAAACTTAATTCCAAACGGAAGGAGCTTCCTTTTTTTTCCCTCACAATTATTTGAGAATGTCAGCTGTAAAAAAACCATAGTGTTGCTTTAAAGGAATCATCATAACAATTAACGAGTAGTAGTAGGAGTAGTGGTGTCTGCTTTTCCAAAAAAAAAAAAAGAAGAAAAAAACCTTTGGGAGAAATAAGAAACAAAGGGTTTCTTTTGTGAGGCATCCATTAAAGAATTAAGAGAGGGACTTTGGTTTGTCAAAAGTTAAGCAGTAGGCACGTGATATGGAGTTGTGGTAACCTTCCCTTGAGACAATTATGTCATGCAACGCCCAATTACACCAATAACATGCTTAAAGGGTAAAGACTTATCCCCTATACATTTCAACCTATAAATCATCTCAATCATGTCCATCACATGCAAACCCCAACCCCATTTTGACGTTCCTTTTTTCTAATTAATTAATAATAAAGTATGTTTGAAATTTTAATTTTTAGATTTTAGTTCAAACAAGGAACGTAGTAAGAAATAAGTAATAGCGCTGATAAAGGCTACGAGTCCATAGCACTTTAAAAATCTTCACCTAAAATTGCACGTAGTGTCCCCTCTTTGCTCTACTTTGTGGTTGAGCTGGGCTGGACGGCTTTGGTTAGGCTATAGGGTGGGGCTCAGCTGTGTGTGAGTGATATTTTCTAAATTGGAGAGGGACCCCTACATGTGTATTGAATAGGAGAGTTTACTATTTTACTGGTAGTTTCTAAAGGCAATTGTTCTGCTACTATAATTAGTACTATTTTGAGGCCATCTTTTTTTATAATCCCTCTGAACTTGGATCAATGCATGATCACATAACTCAACGTATGATAAGGACGAGATTTTCTTCCCAAAAGCTGAAAAATGTAAAAGGTATAAGGGAGAAAAAAGTTGTCAAACCATTGCATTTGCATACACAAAAGATTACGCAATTTTAATTTGCAAAAAATGCTTGGCCTCCCCCAAGGACTGGGAAGTACTCGAGCTTAAGGAAGAAGCAAAACCAGCATAAAATCACCTGAATGATGAAGCAAATCAAACCCCACTTCGCTTTTCAATAAAGATGATTGGAAGTTTACAACAATTTTATATTTAGTCTGAAAATAAGTTGAACTTTGAACTTAATTTTTTAGGTTTTTTTTTATTTTTCATACTAATATTGTAATATTCAACGCTTTTCTTTTTTAGGTATGTTGGATCGAGAAAATTTTCGAAACACCATGGAAATACATATAGTGAAATTGCATTTCTATTTTTGTCTAATGTGTAGGTGGTCTTCCTAGGTCATGGTTCATTGCAACAAAAATTTTGGCTTTGGCAAAACACTTTTGTCTTTCGCCTTCATTCATTTTTTCTCTTTTCGAAGGACTGAAAGCTAATGACCAGTGATGAGAGACCCAAAAGAGCATTTGAAAGCAGTGTTAAAATTTTTCTCTGTTCGAATGGAAATTGCTTAATGTAATAATGTCAAAATGCAAAAACTAAAAAAAAAAGGATTGTGTTGAAGGGAATTGCTTGGTCCTGAGAGAGTCAAGCAAGGGAAAGCAAGCACAGGGCTCGAGAGTGAACGACAGGTACTCAATTATTGAGACTCCCATACATCATTCATTCTCCAGTCAAAACCTATTTCTCAAATTTCTTCTATGAGGTGATATTTAAAATATATAATTAATTTATAATATATTAAATATAAATTTTTAATAATAGCTTCATTATTAATGGAATCTTTATTTTCTACTATTTGCCATTTTGGCATTAGGTCGAATTTATTTCACTTTAATAGGCGGATGGTTTACTCAATTACGTAGCCGCTTAACTTTCACTCAATTTGAGGAAATGGTTTATTTGATCAAATCATACCATTAGCTACTCAATTTTAGATGCTATAATGATATTTACTTTAATCGCCCTTTTAAATTGTCATGAGATTGTTATCTTATGGTACATTTTGTTTGGTTCTAATATGTCTCTTTTGGTCAAATCAAACTCAAATTTTATTATTAATTAATTTTAAAATAATTTGATAATTAAAAGTTTTGAAAAAAATTTTGAACCCATATTATATTTTAAAATAAAATCAGTACGGATGAGTTTGATTGCAAAGAAAAATCAAATGGGACAAACAATATAAAACAAAAACTTATATGTATTCATTGAACAATAAATTCTTTTTATTTGGAATTCAAAAACGTAAATCACATTGTAACCTTTTCAAACTTCATTGTTCATGGATAATATGACGTTTGATTTTCATTTTATTCATCGTATTCGTGTAGGTGATGTGATAATTAAACTAAAGCGCCAAAAAAAAAAATCTATCAGGCCATGGAACAAAAAAAAAACCCTAATTTCTAATTACAAATTAAATTACTGTAAAAGTACTGCTTTCAACTAGTTTAAAGTTTAATGTTCTATTAAAGATTATTTAGAATAAAATTACATGTAACATAAGCCAATATTTATCAAAAAGGGAATCGAAAATCAAGAACATTTAAAGGGGAACAAAGAAAAGAGAAAAAGGTAGCTAGCTTCCTCAAAATTTGGATGAGTGACCTGCTGCTGCAACATGAAGCCAGGCATAACCCTTTTCTTTTTGTAAGATTATGACTCATTTAATTCAAAAAAATGGGGCAAAAAAAAAAAGAATGTAGCTCTCATCGTACCTCGGAGAGGGATATATAGTAAGTGGTAGTAGTAGTGGTAGTTCTTTTTCATTCCTGTCCAGAAAAAGGGCAAGTTAGGCTCCCTAGTTTAAAATCATGAGGAGGGAGCCCCAATCTTTTAATCAAAGTTAGGAGCTCCAAGTTTGTTCCTATACTGAAATAAACAATCTAATCGACTATCATAGCCAAGGCAGACAAGGGCCAAAAACAAATAAAAAGGTAGAGAGAGTCCACAGTAAAGAAAAAAAAAAGGGGGGGGGGGTTCATTGCCTCGGGCCCCTAATTACAATTAGCATTAAATTTTTGATTTTTTGCTTATTAAAACTTCATTTGAGAGTTTAGTAAAATTTATTTAAAAGTTTTTTTAAGATTGACTTTTAAGATTCAGTCATAAAATAAAATTTTCAATGCGATGGAAGTTTTTTTTTATTGAATTTTTAAATGAAAGTTAAGTATGAAATTGTACACTAACAAATATTTAATCAATTAAAAAGAAATTTCTTTTTCATATTAATTTTATGTAATTAATATTTAAAACTAAAATTTTAAATATATCATGTCATATAAAGATCAATGCAACTTTAAAATAATCACTTTTACGATTTTACCTATCTTAAAAAAACTAAAAAAAGCAAGGGGATGCTAATTTTATCAAATAGTATTATAAAAAATCATGGTTACTTTATTATAGTAAAAGTTTGATTAGGCATGGCAAAGCCAGTTTTATCAAGCAGCTGTGATGTACGATTGGGGACTCAGGCAGCGGTCCGTACCTGTAAAATCATAATTATTATTACTTAATTTAGTATTAAAATCCAATTATTAGCGGCCGCTAATTTCACGCGGTTTGCACATGATTGTTCGATAATATGCCACTTTGGTGGAGTCATTTTCATAGTTAGGCACGATTAATTTATATTTAATAAACTTTATACCAACTAATAATAAGTGTATATACTTATTAATTAAAATATAAAGACTTTAAAAAATAAAGATTGAAATTGTTTTTCATTTATTCGATGCTAAATATACACATAAAATGAAATTAATATGATCAACGGAGACTAAATGAATTGATAATGGTCTAATATTTCGTTTTTACAATTTAAATTCAATTTTTATTACCAAAAATTTTTTTGGGTTATTTGTGAGTTTAATAAAGTTTTTGTCAAAATTTATGACATAACTTAATCCTAAAATAAAATAATTTTTTTTTAATTTTTATGCATGTACCTAAAAAAAGAGTTTTTATTTGATATATTATCAATGTATAAATTTTATATATTATTAACAAATCAAATGATATTTTATTAATTAACAAATATTAATTTATAAAATAAATATATAAAAATTTAATATTTTTTAAAAATTACTTATTAATAAAATAATATTTTTTAATTTACTGATAATATAAAAAATTTATATATTATTAACAATACATCAAATATAAACTAAAAAAAAAAATTAATGCATAGACACGATTTTTCTAATTTTACAGTAAACGTTCATGTAAAAGAATTGAAATCTACCAGTTTGCGACAAAATTGTGGTCTTTGTTGCTTTTACAAGTTACTACTTTTAATGTACACTTTACATTACAGTGTGTTAAAAATTGATATAAGGTTGAACAATTATATATAACACGTTTTTTTTCTGAAGTAATGTGAATATGATTATTCCGTGAGTAAAATCTTAGTTATAGCAAAGGCTTATTACTTCTTTACTTTTTTGGATTAATTTACAAATGGGTTTTGTTTTTTTTTTCTTTTTATTTATTGAGATTATCAAAGTTGAAGGGTATTGTTTTTACAAAAATAATTTTGGTTAAAATAAAGAAACAAGTGACATGGAAAAGAGAAAATTAAAGGGGCAAAATTTAGATGAAATTATTTATGGGAAAATTATGAATTTAAAAAAATAACAAAATTTAAATTCAAAATTTAAATTTATAAATTAAAAGAGTTTAATATGAAGATTAATAATATATAAAAAATATTAAAAATAAAATTTTATGGATATTTATTCAATGGTCAAATTTTTTACTATAAATGTCCATCTAAAAAAAATCAAAATTTATTAATTTCTTTGAAAAGTTTACACAATTGATTTATATAATAAAATTTTTTAATTTATCAATTTTGATTTTCAAATTTTTTAAATAATCATTTTTAATAAAAAATTTTACAAATTTTATCTAAAATTTCATTCAAAGTTATTTTCAAATTAAAGACATGATAGTATATAATAAATTGAGTTTGGTTAAATTGTCATTAGTTAATTTTCATTAAGATATAATTAAAATTTAGATGAAATTATTTATGTGAAAATTATGAATTTAAAAAAATAACAAAATTTAAATTCAAAATTTAAATTTATAAATTAAAAGAGTTTAATATGAAGATTAATAATATATAAAAAATATTAAAAATAAAATTTTATGGATATTTATTCAAAGGTCAAATTTTTTACTATAAATGTCCATCTAAAAAAAAAATCAAAATTTATTAATTTCTTTGAAAAGTTTACACAATTGATTTATATAATAAAATTTTTTAATTTATCAATTTTAATTTTTAAATTTTTTATTTAATCATTTTAATAAAAAATTTTACAAATTTTATCTAAAATTTCATTCAAAGTTATTTTCAAATTAAAGACATGATAGTATATAATAAATTGAGTTTGGTTAAATTGTCATTAGTTAATTTTCATTAAGATATAATTAACATTATTATCAATCTATCCTATAAATGAAATTTAACTACAAGTTTTCTTTTATTGGCAAGGGTTATTGGGATATATATGGGTTTATGAAAGTTTAAGTTAATAATTTTGGTATTGCCACAAGAATAGATAATTTCTTTTTCTTCTTCTTATTTTTTTATTATGTAATTTTTCAAGATTGTTAATGAAATTAAATTATTAAAATCTCTTAATATTCATTAAAATTGTTAATGATTTTGAATTATTGCATTATATTCTATCTTGTATCGAATTTCCCTACATTTCAAGAATCTAATCATAAAATAAAAACAATGACAAAATTTGAATGTGAGAGGAAAAAGAAGTCATCACTAAAAAAAGAAAGATAAATAAAGTTGCATTTTTGTCAAAAAAACACTTCATAGCATGAAAAATACATTCCAACAATCAATCAAAATGAACATAGAAACATAATTTTTTTTTTTATATAAAAAAATTAGTCAAGATTAGATAACTTCATTTTAGAGTTCATATATATCACATATCTCAATAAAAATTTATATTAAATTTATAAATTACCTGTAAAAAAATTATTAGTAATAAAAATCAAAATAAATAAAATAAAAATTTTTTTATCATTGGTAAATCAAAATTTTTTTTTTAAATACCAATTCCATCAACTTTCATAGACAAAAACACAATCTTTTAACCATCAAGTTAAAATTAGTCACATGAAAGTAACGCCGAAGATAATAAAAAAAACCAAACACATTATTCTCGTCGTTCATGCATGTAGGCGCTTTGTTAGTATTATTCAATTAAACAAAAACCTAATTTTGTTAAATGTCTCAAAGGTGTTGACCGTTGTGCTTGCAACTTTCTCATTATTGATTTTAATGTAGTTTTTTTCTAATATTAAAAAAAAGTTATGAAAATGTGACTTTCGAGAGTCAAATGATAAATTGATTACTCGAAGAATTTTGGGAAGAATACGAGGCATTGACGGAAAAAAAATAGAAAAACAATTATTTCATTGGGCGGTGGATTCTAACATGATTGCAGAACAGACAATTCTTTCACCGTAGGATTTGGGATTTGTCACAGATGTTACCTGATATCTCCGTCTGTGATTGTTAAAGAAAACGAAACGGTGACAGTAACCTTTTTTTTTTTGTTAGAATTAGGTTGCTTCTGATTCTGATATCGCAGTAAATAATAGGGAAAAAAAAAAGAGAAAAATCAAACTCAATTGCAGGAGCGGTCAGAAAAAGTACTAGCGGGTTTTCCGGTGCAAGGACGAATATGGAAAAGCTGACGCTTGCCACGTGGGGGAATAGTAACCGTACGATGGATATGTAACGGCGGAGATCAAGCCTTGAGTTGATTAGATTCATTGAAACTGAAAGAGAACTGTAGAGAAATGCCCAGAGAGATCATTTTCTTGCATCTTTGTCTTTCTGTCTTTTCTATCTCTCTCTTACATTACTGAACAAAAACCGGAGATTTATACAACAAGCTATTCTTTTTGTTAGAATTTAGAAAGAGAGAGAATGAGCTGGTTTTGTCATAAATGAGGTGAGAGTGTAGCAGAGAGAGGGGTGCAGTTCTCATGGCGGCGTTGCAGGGGCTCTAATTCCGTGCATTATTGCGGGGAATTGGAGAGAGAAAGGGGTGGATGGGGGGTAAGTCAAGGGGAACCATCCTTCTTTGTGTCTTTTGTTTTCGCCTTAAATCTTAAAGATTTTTTACCTCAAAAGCTGGCAAATAAAAAAAAAAAAAACCAAAGATCACAAAAGAAAAACAGGCTCTTCTACTAAGTTCTAGTCATTGAGGGTGAGGGTCAGGGTCAGACATAGCAGAAACAACAAAGATCGGGTCAAAACAAAACCAACTAACGCTCACAGACTAACAGTGGTCTTTAAAAACCCACCAGAAAAAGCTTCCACAGTTGAAAACCCATAAAGACCCCAGGGAAAATCCAACCAGCTCATCATACTAGTGATCTGGAGGTGGGGGTACTAAATAGGGTGTTTTTGCTATGGATTTTTGGTCCAAATTGAGGTGGGTTTCAGCTTTTGGGTGCAACAAATGGCTGGCTTTTTCTATTTAGGTGGACGAGAAGGAGCAGCTGCAAGCAAACGAGAAGAAGATAAAGAAGAGAACCTTTATTTGTACAGAAACGAGGAGATCTACAACAAAGGGTTTGAGATATGGCCACAGTATTATTATCAACAACAAAACGTGAACAACTATTCGTTTGGAGCGGGTCCTAGCCGAAGAACTAGCGGCTTTAACCTCACTGATGAGTCGTCTTCGAGATCAGCAGGGTTTACGGTTATGAGACAAGGAAGCATGAACTGCCAAGATTGTGGAAACCAAGCTAAGAAAGATTGTGCCAATTTGAGATGCAGGACTTGCTGCAAAAGCCGAGGGTATCAGTGCCAAACTCACGTTAAGAGTACTTGGGTTCCTGCTGCTAAAAGGCGAGAGAGGCAACAACAACTCTTAGCTTTGCAACAACAACAGCAGCAACAAAATCAACAACAAGAACACCAACAACAGTTTCGAGAGAATCCAAAAAGGCAGAGAGAGAATCAAGGTGCTCCCTCTCTTGCCTGCACTCGTTTATCCCCCGCCACGACAGGTAAAGTTGTAGTTTACAATACAAACAAAGAAAAAACCAAAACAAAATACACAAAAAAAAGCAGGAAAAAGAAAACGTCAAAGCAAGATTGATGGGTTCTTTGAAATGAAATCTTGGAAAGATCTATGATTGAGAATTTTCAAGAACCGTATCTTGCCATCTTTGCTAGACAAAAGTTTAATTTGTAAGATATTGAGGAATTCGATTCGCAGTGATAGTACCCCAACGAGACCGTATCATTTGCGTGTGAGCAAGTCCACCGCCATAGTTACCCACCCACTTGCTTTTCCTTTTATTTTCTTCTTTTTCATTATTTCTGCTACTGTTTGCTGGTAAAGCTGACGAAGAAGTCCCATAATATTAGGAAAAAAACTCAAAAGAAAACCCTCTTCATTTCTTTTCATTTTGGTAAGTTTGATTTTTTTTTGTTTAGCTCTTGATTTGTTTATTTATTTATTTATTTTTGTTGGACTTTGAAAATTAGGGTTGGAACTGGGTCAATTCCCTCCTGAAGTGAATTCTCCAGCAGTGTTCCGCTGTGTTAAAGTGAGCGCTATGGACGATGTTGATGAGGAGTTTGCTTATCAAACGGCTGTGAATATCGCAGGGCATTTATTCAAGGGAATTCTCTACGATCAAGGCCCTGAAAGTCGTTACACCAGTGGCGGTGAAAGCTCCGAGCAACTCAATCTCATCAGAGCAGCAGCTGCTACAACCACAACCGCCGCTACTTCGAGCAATCCAGGAACAAGTATGCTTGACCCGTCTCTCTACCCAGCTCCACTTAATGATTTCATGGCTGGTACGCAATTCTTCCCACCTCCAAGGTCTTGATTTACGGGCCTTTCCCCAAATGTTCCACTGTCTCAATAGGAGACCCTTCCTTTTTAACATAAACTCTTCATTTGTCGGAAGCGACTCTAGATTGTTGGTTTCTAGCTCATTGTTATTTGTGGTCCTTTTCGCTACTTAGCATGTTAAATGTTAACACCCATCGAAGTAGAAAGCATAGAATTTGAATGAGAATAGAAACTGAGGATGCATATGATATTGGGGGATGCTGGTTTTTGTTTTCGAATTTCAATTCAGATTGTGTGTGGTTGTTTTTGGTATTATCGATGTTTAGTAGTCTTTTCTTTTTCTGTTTTTTATTTTTTCGATTTGAGTGTACTTTGTGTAGCATGTGGATGTGTGCTTTTTTGGGTGTGAATTATTTTTTTGTTTCTTATTGGATTTCTTTATGGATGCTCTTTTTCCCTTCTTTTTGTGGGGTTTTGATTGATCTTGCATCTGCTTTCTGGTTGGTGTTGAACTCGAAGCCGCTTTTCCCCATTTATCCGTTTGCTTGCCGGATTGAAATGGGACGAGAAACTTATGTTTCGTGTTCGGCTAAACAAAGAATTTTAAAACCCTTTTTTTGTCTCTTTAAATTTTAATCCCTAAACAATTCCTGGAGAGAGAGAAAAAGGAAAACAAAGGAAGCGCATGAAGCAGCTTTACAAGTTCTTCCATTGGCAAATGAAAACCTTCTTCCATTGGCAAATGAAAACCCTGGCAATCCATTCCAAAAAGCAAAACCATGAAAGACCTCTTCTTCCTCCCGCTCCTTCGTTTTGAGAATGTACGTATTTGTAGGTATATTTATAAGTATAAACAGATCAAGCTTTATCGGGCATTTATGTCAACAACTTATCTCTGTAAAGATAATCAAATTCAGCTACTTGAATAGACGTGCATGGATGTGAACCTCTGCTAGAATTCACAAATTTTTAATGCTTCTCCGCAACTTTGTGCATGTGATTTATGTTATATTTAGTCTGAGACTGATGATATAGGATATGGTACGAGTAAGTTAATGGATATCTAAAGAGATGCTTCTGTTTGGTAGGCTTCTAGAATTATCACATGGGGAAGAAACGGAAAGATTATGAAACTTTCCTATGTTTATGTGGTTTCTCACTCAAAACATGTGCTCTGATTATCTAAACTCATGAAGATGTTGCACCTTTAACTTGTGAACCCTTTCGATATTAGATGTTGTTTTTGTTGCTTTTAGTTTTGTTATTGTTTGGAGTAATGAACTATGTTTAAGGAAGATTATGTAGGCTGTGATATCTTCTGATGCTGCTACTGATCAGAAATTATTCAATGCATTTTGACAAATTGGAACTTTAGTGGATTATTTTGTGATCATGGAAATCTTTGATTAGGGAGTTTGGGTATTCAAAGATTTATTGTCATGAAGGGTTTAAGGTTTCATCACCCTGAGCAGGAAATTCTAGATGGTAGAACAGGATCATGATTCTTCAAGATCATGAAATGATCAATACTATATAGCATCATCCCCATGGCTGATGCTTCAATCTACAAATAGGCGAAACAATCTCAGATTGTATGGAAAATAAATCTATAGGAAAAGATCCATGCAGGGTTTTTACTTTTTAGAAGATATATAAGCAAGATTATTATATAATATGTCATTGAGGAATTAATCACTGTTGAACTTCTGCAATAGTTCATAGGTTGAGCTCATGACAGAAGCTATGCGAATCTCAACATATATATATATATGTATGTATATTATATATATATATATATATATATATATATATATACACACACCCAGAAAAAAAGGAATATGCATAAAAATTAGACACAGGGAAGGGTGAAAAGACGTCAAGATTCACAAGTCACTAATGAAATCTTTACTTTTTACCTTTGTCATTAATTAGCGAAAATATCGCTAAAAATTTGACAGTTTTTACCAGGTTTTCTGTTATTTTCACCGCCTAGTATGAGTGGGATAGGAGCTATACATATTGAAAAGAAATAACACGAGTAGTTCGACATTAGCACCATTGTTTAACTTTCTTACCGATGATTATATTAAGTTTAGAACAGTACTCGGCGTGAGTAATTCTATTGGTCTTGTCATTGAGTTAGTCTGTTCTTTTTCTAGTGCTCTTTATTAATATCCTTTTTGGACTTTGGTTCGGCAAATCAGTTAGGTCATTATCAAAATCTCTGCATGCTTAAGAAATGCGTTGCTCCTTCTCTCTCTCTCTCATATTTTTTTTTATACCAGGATTTTATCACATAAATCAATAGAAGATAATGCATTAATTATAATTTTTTCGTTAAATATCATAATAATCAATCTCGTTAAACACCAATTAACATTTCTCTAAATATAATTGCGATTAATCAATGTAGGTGGTCCATATATCATTGAATGCCCTAGTTATAATTATACTAGGATCTAATCAAGTTAATTAGCGTACCTATATATACTTGAAAAAAGTCTAATACTGTAAATGTCGTTTTGCTAGGAAAATCAAAGGGGGTTGATTGTTTCTCTTTCCTACCGGTCCTTTTCCAATCCCAAAGCTGCAATCAAGTATAGGTTGTTTCATGTATCCCTCACGCTACTATATGTAGATCTTGTTAATTACTACTAAATTTTAGTACCTCAAGCATCAAATGCATAGCAGAAATCAAGCATTGCTTATGTTACTGAAAAGTATATTCTTTTGGTGGGTTACATTTTAATGAAAAGTAGTTGGGGAAACAGCATTGACCCAAAAAAATAAATCCCAAAATCAAATTGATCATTTGAGGAGAAAACTATTGGAGAAGAAGCCAAAGAAGCAGCAGCCATGGCTAGTTAACTAATGCTAATTTTTTTACATCATTTTGTATGATAGGGGGTCAAGTTTCTCAGATTCCTTTGCCCATTTCATCATGTGATGATATTCCATGATGCTTTTCATATATATATATATATATATATTTCACATAGACGGATAGAAATAATGACAAAATAATGGTATATAGGACAATTGGTAGCTGGAAGTTACAAATTAATAGTAGTATTGGAGAAATAACAGCACTTGTAAAATATATATATATATATATATATATATATTGAGAGAATTAAGAAACCTATTCCGTTAGGAAACTCATCTTAACTCTTAAGCAAGGCAATGGGTAAGAGGAAATATTTATGATTAGTTGTTTAGATCCCAAGGCATTTCCCATCCTTAAAAGCCGCCCAAACTTAATTGATTCTGCACCCTAGTATTTATTTATCTGTCATCTTAGATGGTTCCCCATGCACCATTTTGTCATGTTCCCCTCCTCTTCTTTTTCTTTATTTTTCTCTTCAAATTGTATAGTTTTAGAAAGTTAAAAACAGTTGAATTTAGCAAATAAATTGTAAGTACCTGCTTGTTATCACTAATTAATCATTTTAAATGTACTTGAAGGAAATTTATTAATAGTCAGTACGATTCTACAAGCCAATTTTTCTTTGTTTTTTGTTTTGACCATTTCCATGTTGACTTTTATTTTTAACATTATTCTATGTAATTGATCATTTAATATATATTTTAAAAGATTAAGTTTTAAAAAGTACATATAAATATAAACTTAGAAAGCACCGAAACTGTTGTTTTAAAAACAAAGTTATTAAATTCATAATTAGTGATTAATGTTTTAAAAGTATTGTGCATGTGGGATAGGGAAATTTTTCCAAGACAGATCCGAGTGAATGACACGAGAGATGATGTGCACATGTTGGCTACTTTGACATGATTTCCTTGGTTAAGACATGACATGGAATTGACTCTCACTGTCCAAAATTAGATGCATCCGAAGAATATGGTACCTAATTCTTGAATGATAAGACATCCATTGCCCCACAAAACTAGGAAAAAGAAGCTAAAAAACTTACCTCACATCCTTTCTCAAACCATATAATCCTGCTTCAACCTAATTTGATTGGTACGTCTGAGTGTTTCCTAGTTTGCGTAATTAGCAGGTAAGATCGATCAATTGATTAATGATTATCTGCTTTAATCATTCTAGCAAGTAAAAAAACAAGTCATAAATCACAAGATTTTTGTTTTGGACAAGAACTAAATCACAATTCACATGCTGCTATGTTTCTTTATGGAAACTTAATCCCCAAATTATTGAATCAACAGGAGAAAAAGAGAGGGTTGGTTCCTATTTATCCTTGTAAAGTGATTGGGAAAAAAATAAAACAAGGCCAATCCAGAACAATAGTGCTAGGGTTTCCGACAATAGGCAGTATAGGGTTGTGAACTAAGGTTTTGGCATATGACAGGCCGTCGCTAGCGGCATGCGGATCTACTATCTGCTAGCGTCTTTGCTTCTTGGCTATGTTGCTTGGCTGCTGCAAATTTCTGGTCCCAAAATCTAATTTGCTTTCATGAGAATGGATCGTTGGGATTTTCCATGCCAAAAAAGATAGCCGGCCTGCTGTAATTTGCATGGAAAGCTAATTAAACTCATTGCATGTACGGCAGGCTACAGTATCATGACTGAAACATTGGCGTGAAGATTTGATTAGAAGAGGCTGCCATTGCTATTTTTACTTCATTTGCATTAGTTACAAAAGATAGTGGGTCTCAAATTAGATATTAGAAGAGGGAAATCTTTAGGGAACTAAGGAAGCAAGTGTTGGACAACAAGTTTGTTCACTTGCCCCCTTAGTCAATGTTTGTAATTGTTCAGTAGAGAGTCGTACAAGAGTCGGATGCCATTGTCTTTTCCCATATTGCTGGTTGTGGGGTTTGCCTGTTAATTGGAAAGCAAGAATAATTGATACTTACGTGTATCATGTAATGTAATTTGACAATCAATTCTTTAATGATTTTTGCGGCTATATTCATTCATGGAAGACAATGATTTACAACGCGATTCTACCATGACTAGCTTTGCTCCTCAATGATATCATGCCAATCCCAAAATAAATCATGAATTATGGTTTTGAGTGAAGTTAGAGAACACTCTTTCTTTGCCCCTCAATTTGTTCTTTTGTTTCTTTCCCCTTCTTGATATTTTTCTCATTTGATTCACTTCCCATAAAATTTTCCTAATAAATAAACACACCAACAGGTTTAAGATACACGATTATCTTAAATTTAAACTCACTTAAATTAGTATTATATTGGTGTCATGCCTAAAATTATTAGATCCAATACCGGTCGGACAACTAGTTTAAAATAAGACATTTTTGAAAGAAGATTTGGAGACTTGTCTCAAACATCAACTGATGGGCCAAAAATACACGAAAGACAACTCTTTAGTAGACCTTATATTGGGCTTGTTAATAAAACCAAGCCCAAAATAAACAAACCTACACAAGCCCATGAGCTCTGGACAGGCCTCAACCTCAACCCAATTTTAACTTGCGACAAGAAACGTTAGCCTCTCTTTGCACTCAAAAGTCAAAAGCCAGTGTCCTAAACTCGTTCCGTCCGGTTCGTCAGGGTCCAATTCATCCCTCAATTACTGCTCAAGGAGTCCAAAAAAAAATAAAAATTTCACTGTCTTCGAAGTAATTGTCCCGACAAATAAAACGTGAATACGAAACTTTTAACAGCTTACAGAGGCTAAAGGAAACAAGACCTTGAAGATGGATGAAGATCACAGCGACAGCGGCTTTTTGGACACCGGAGAAGCTGATAAATCGGTGTGGTTAATGAAGTGCCCGGTGGTCGTGGCCAAGTCATGGAAGAGCCAGGCCGCTTCTTCTTCCGATGATGAAGATGATTCTCAGCCTGTCGCCAAGGTTGTCCTCTCTCTCGATCCTCTCAAATCCGACCATCCTTCATCTCTCCAGGTACTCTAACCCTAAATAGTTGAGATTAGTGAATAATTACTTTGAAGATAACAGATTAGTGATTGTCAATTTGCAACCTTTATCATGAATTGGCCCTTTAATAATTTTTTAAGTGGAAAATTATAGTAAAAGGTTTCTTTTTTATTGATTGTATTTTCTAAGAAAGCAAAGATTTGATGACGTGATTGTTATGAGTTTACATTGTAGTATTTACGAGTTTATCAATTGATATAATCAGTTTACTATGGAGATGGTTCTTTGCTTCTATTGCTTGTCAAGTATTCACGTTTGTGTCTGTTATCTAGTGCAATTATTTTTCTTAATTTTGCTAATATAAAGCTTGCTCCTTTTTATTTTTCTTGTTACTTGGTACAGTGACTTGAAGTAGCAATTCACTCCATGATATGATTTAATTATAAAAGCCGCTTTCAATGCTTCTCTTACTTTTATGATTTGAATAACGTGTTGTTACTTACATTGTGCACTTGCTGTAATATAGCAGATGGTTCAATCAGTATAATGTGCACGTTAAGTATCAGTTTCCTGTTCACAAGTTCATTATGGTGTTCTTTTAATAAGCGTGATGAATGACGGTTTGAGTTGGAGCTTCTTCAAGGTGAGCAATTCTTTCTAAAATGCATTGAAGGTTACTGCACATATCTGTCAAGAAAAATTAACAATCCTTAACTTTGGTATGCTATGTTGCATAGAAGGAGCTAGTACATTTTCCTGTCACTTCTGCATGATGTCTATTTATGGTTATGATAAGTGATAACTTCTGTTTTATTGTCCAATCTCTTGCTCTCTCTCTCTCTCTCTCTCTCTCTCTTTGAGAGATTGGAGGCAGAGAATTGCATCTGTGCTTTAGTTTGTGAATTAATCTCTGTTTTTGGTTCTTTCCGTTATAGGTAGGGTTGCAATGGAAGGAAACTTTGAGCATAATTCGGCATGGAACCACATAAGGAAAACATGGAGGAATATGGGAGGTTATGTCATGAAAGGACAAAAGAATCCATGATCAAGAACAGACAAATACAGGTAGGTCGGTGAGTATGCATTGGCCTGGCTAAGGCATTTTTTTTTTTAATGTTATTATGATACCAAATATCTTACTTTTGTGTCCTTGATAAATTTTGAAGGTTATTGATAATGACCGTGGAGTGCATGTGAGGCCAATGCCTGGAATTGTTGACCTGATTTCATAGAACCCCAAGGTTCTTTGAGATGTGGTCTCTAGAAAAAGATATTAGTAAATTTTCGCTCTTAAATTTACACAAAGCAAAGAGTTGGAATTATACATTGACACTTATTATCAATTGTCTCCGAGCAGGATAAGAAGGAAACAACACCAGTTAAACAATCAGACATGAAGAGAACCAGAAGGGATCATGGGGAATTGGAAGATATAATGTTCAAGCTGTTTGAAAGACAACCAAATTGGGCTTTAAAGCAACTTGTTCAAGAGACTGATCAGCCTGCTGTAAGCCTCCTATCTTTCCTCCTATTATCATCTCCTTATGTTTACCTCCCCGTTTGAGCTCCGTTTCTTCATCCTCTTACCACTGGATATGTCTTATGGTTTATAAAGGTTATTTGAGTTTTTTTTGCTGCAATATATGATTCTACCAGTATCTTTGAAATTGCTAGTCGCCTTTAAAATGAAAAAGGACTTAATAAGAATTTGAATCTCCAATTTATTTCAGCTGGATAGAAGTTGTAAACTTCTCATTTTGGTGGTTGATATTCTGTAGTTCTTGCTTTTACCATATGCAGTTATGCCTGTATGTGCTTTGTTATAGGGTATTTCATGTGATTGAAAGTTTCTACTTTTCTTTCTTTGCAGCAATTCCTGAAAGAGATACTGAATGAGCTCTACGAGTACAATAAAAGAGGCACCAATCAAAGAACTTATGAGCTTAAGCCAGCGTCTAGAAAATCTGTGGAGGACACTTTAGCTGAATAGAATAGTTCTCATTTAGTTGCAATTACATTTTATTTTTCTCACTTTTTTCTTTGACTAATGGGGACAAGTCTGAAAGAACCCTTATTGAGAATAGAGAGAAAAATCACCTTAAGAAACAGTGATCTTAGCAAAGGGATAATAGGTAAAAGGGTCTGGGAAAAGGAAACTTAGCCGCACCTGGACCTTTGAAGTCCACATGGTGCAATTTAAACAATCTTTGATGATAACCTGAGTAGGGGACTAGGGTGGCAAATGTATCTAAATCAAAATATAATTTCAAAGCATGATCAATAAAAAAAGGAATCTATTGTGATATTTATATTACGTGAATTTGCATTTTGTTGCTTCTTGCAAAGCAACTACAGTTAGGTTGTTTGCTGTTTAGCTCGATTACAAGGGTGCTTACCTTTTGTTTCTTTGTGTTTCTGTTTACGGTTTGTCAAAAAAACTTGCTGGTAATTAATTTGCTTTAAAAGGCACTTGGTATGCCTTCTTGTCTCTAATCTGCCACAAATTCTTTAAATACTGCAGGATGGCTGGATAGTGGTTATGCATATAGATATATAGTGATCGTGCCGATGCCAGTTTCCCATAACGTTAAATTGGCTTGGCATGGCACTTTAATATACTGCAAACTTTTTTAGATTCGCAAGGATTCCTATGGTAACCAATTGCTGATTGTTATTGTTCTATGCCCTTGTTTTGCTTTAAGTTTGAGGGCGATCTGTATCTGTATTTATTCATTCGCTTTGTGAATTCTTCCTACCAAATGGACAGATTGGTTGAGACCGAATAGATTGGAAGGGCAATGGCATTCACAGAAAGATAGCCAGGGGAAAATGGTGTAAATGATCTGAATAGTTTCTCCATGTTTATATTACTGTATAATTTTGTGGTTCATTTCTACCGTGTGATTGAATATTTTGGAGGTCGTTACATGTCAAAGCTTTGCTGGAATGATCCACAAGGTTTCAGTTAGCAGTCGTTGACTCATTAATTGCTGTGTCTATGATTCAGCTGGTGACATCATGAACTAAAACCTGAAATCTTCATGAAATCCAACCTTTTGAGAACGTTTGGTCATATTGAGACAAAGCACAGCAAAAATTGAAACCAAGAACCCAACCGCAACCCAAGAATGGTCAAGTGTTTAACATCATCGATCTGTTGGGTTAATTTCATAGTTTTTGCTAACTATATATATAGTTATGGCCATGGCACATAACCAGTAACAAGGGATCTCTAGGAAACTTTTTCTTAAAACATAGAATTAACCCCTAGTTAGTTCAAATTCAATAGATAGCTTGTCACGTTATTAATCCCACATTGAAAAAATTCGAAGATATAAAATTATATATATGTAGAGATTTAAATTTTTATTTGTAAGATATTTTTATGAGATAATTTTTATAAAATAAAATTGTGAGATTTTTGAGTTAAAATTGATAATATTTTTTAAATTTGATGTGAATTTTAATAAATATTAAAAATCTAAGTATTATATCGTAAAAATTACTTTTAGAATCTTAATGAGATTTGGGAGT
The DNA here is from genome assembly GCF_002303985.1 of Durio zibethinus. The sequence goes on from NW_019167826.1 coordinate 1,348,891, forward strand.
AAGTGATATATTATAAGAGTTATTTTTAAAATCTTGATGAATGAGAATTAAATGCGATTAGAAGCAATCATAAAAATAAGAATCTCAACAATAGATGTTATCTTGATCATGATTTTGTGTTCAGCTTGATGATTGGTGCGTTGAACTCGATGAACACATCAAGCTTTAACAATGGGGGATTGGATATGATAGATAGGCAAAAAATTTAAATTCATACTTATAAAACATTTTTTTAAAAATAATATTTTACAGGTCAGATCCAAATATTTGCATACAGCTAACCAGCCACATCTAAACTAACAACAAATCTAAGCTATCCGATGCCACTGCAACAATTCTTGAATGCAATCATTTTGCGCAGCTTCAATGCTAAATATAGCATGGCGTTCAAATCAATCAAAATGCTATTGAGTTGTCATTTTTCTTTGAACATTTCCATCATTCTAATGTTCGTTGCGTGTTATAATTGTCAATTAGGGACTTCTCCACCCAACATGCTTTCATTCGGAGGATGAAAGTAATGATCAAGACAAGTGAGCAACTAAAGAAGAGTCTTTTCTTTTGCCCTTATGGATATATATATTTATGCTTTTCTTTTTGTTGCAGAATATTTAAAAGAAATGTATATGTGCAAATTAATTAAATTCGAGACTTAATATGTTTATGCAATTACTTTTAGAAAGTAATATTTAATATATTTAAAATTTAAACTTTAACACATATAACTTATATATATATATATATATATTGTAGACACCCAATTTGATCCAGGCTCAAATCAATTGGGCTTGATCCAAATGAGTAATACGAGCTCATTTTTTTAAATTTTAATTTTAATTTAATTTAATTTTTAATTTTATTAATTTTCATTATTATTATGATTATGATTATGATTATGATTATTATTATTATTATTATTATTATTATTATTATTATTATTATTTATCTATTAATATTTTTTATTTATATATTATTATTATTATTTTAGTTATCTATTAATATATTTTATTATTTATCTATTATTTTTATTTTTATTTTTTGTCTTGATCAATTTTTGACTGGGATTAGGATTAAGATCAGAAAAAATTGGAATGAATTTGGTCGTGAATTTGGGGACTAGCAGAGTTGGGATTGGATTCAAAGTTTAAATCTCAATTCCAGATGAAATTGGGATTGATCAGAAACTTCTCTGATCAATTCCTATAAATAGATGCTGAAATAGAACCCAATGAGACATAGAAAGAAAACGGAGAGAAAATAGAAGCAAAAAAGTTTGAAGGTAGCTCTAGAAATTTTAGGAAAATTTTTGAAGATTTAGGCATTTTTTTTCTGAAAATTTTATGAAAAATTTTCAGAATTCGATGAATTTTCTGGCAGCATTTGAATTTTTTGACGAGTTTTTCGATCAACTTTGAAGTTTTCAACGTCTTTTTTTAGATTTCAGTAAAACATTCAACCAAAATTTGAGTTCTTTTAGAGAGAATGAGGAGAAAAAAGAAGAGGAGAGAGAGAGGGAAGGAAGCCATATGGGAAAAAATAAAAGTTTGAGCCTTTTATACACTCAAAAAACGACGTCGTTTTGCCCTTACTATTCTCAGAGGATACGCGCATTTTGCCATCAGATGACCTGACTCGAGTGTCAACCCACTTTTGACCTGCGTTTGACCCAAGTGTTAGCTGACCTTTGGAGCCAAGCCAAGCCGCACACTCCCAAGACGCGTTTTCAAGCCGTTTTTTTTTTCTCAAGCTGAGCCGACTCCAGTCGCTCAAGCGAAGTCGCGTTAAGATTTTTATTTATTTATTTATTATTATTATTATTGTTATTATTATTATTTCTAAATTAGAATTATTTGATATTCTTTTATTTTTATTTTTTTATTTTTTAAATGATTTTTTTAAAAAATAAGGTTTCTAAAATAAAATAAAATTTTCCAAAAAAAAAAAAGCATTTTGAGAAAAGTTGAAAGTATCAATTTCCTTTGAATAAAAAAGTGTTCTAAAAAATATTTTTGAGGAAAAAGTTGAAAGTATCAATTTTTCTTGTACAAAAGCATTAAGTTTTTTAAAAATAAAAAGAAAAAAATTTATATCAAAAGGTGAATCATTGTTCTTTTTTATTGTTTTATTTTATTTACTTTATTTCTTTCTTTTTTGTAATTTTTTTAAATGTTAAATAATCTGACGATGGAGTCTCTACAAGTGAAACAGTAGTTTTCTTGCATACTCTTGAGGAGAGAAAATTTTCTTAATTTTTTGCCAAAAACATTAGAGTTAGTTAAAAATAATTTTCAATAATTAATTACTTCGTAAAATTTTTAAAGCTTATCGGATAACATAAAATTAAGCTGGTATCATCTTTTGATGGGTATTGTGAGGGTGCTATAACCTTTCTCATACATAATTGAACTCTCGAACCCTATTCTGGTTAATAGACCTGAACTTATTTTTTTAGAGACCCTTGTCAGACTTAGGTGTTCCTTGAGGGAATAGATTTCTTAGGTGGTCAATAGTACCTAAATAAAAAAGATTGGTGGTGATTCCTAAAGTTAATGTCTAGCACTAAATCCCTAGATCTAGATGTTATAATAGTTTGGCAACTCCACTGGGGACAACCGAGAGTCAAGCTAGTAAATAAATTTGTGTTATCCAAAAGCCTAATAAAATTAAACATTTTATATAGATTTTTTTATTCATTTATATTTATTTACTTTATTAATTCTGTCATTTATATGCATGTGCATAACATGAGCTCTATACCCGAGCTCCGTCCCTCTAGGAAGAAGTAAAGTACCTATTACTTTCATGAGGTTTTAATGACTCCGCAATGGCTAGCGAAATACTCTCACTCAAATTGAACTTTTTTTATTTGTAGCCTGTAATGGGTGAGGATTGTGGTGCCTTATTACTTTGTAATTGACGATGATGTAAGGAGCAATTTGAGAACCTTTAGATTTTAACTTCAAACCACATATAGTGAACCTTAGAAGTGTCTAACCTATAGATAGAGCCATCTCTTTCCCTTTAGAATTGACAAAAGTATAGGATTCATTCTTCTTATTGTGTGTGACATTTTAATTTATTCAGTTATTTATTTATTTATCTCTCTTTATTTGATGTACTAACCTCTTCTCTTATTCATGTTTGCATAGTCCATACTCATATTATAAAGTTGCATAAAGAATATTTGCCTGAAAGATTGTCTTTAGTAACAAGTTTTTCATGGACTCCACAGAACGACTAATTTTCTCGTCTGTATTAACTCATTGTGAGTCACCCAACGAAGTAAAAGTCTAGTCAGAAAAGATTCAACTAAAAATGGATGATTGTTTACCAATCGAATATGCTTCTACCTTATCTCAAGAGACATCTATCCTCTTCAAACAAGATAATCTAGAGGATATGGCTAATATATGGAAGAAGATGAGTCCATTAAGACAAAAGGAGTTTTGCCAGAGACATGGGCATATAGCACACCTTCCTGTAGTAAATGTCGATAATCAACTAATTAGAGCTACAGTGTAATTCTGGAATCCTGTATACAAGTGTTTCATTTTCAATGAAATCGATATGACACCCACAATTGAAGAATATTCAATTTTGTTAAGCCTGCACCTCAAGGCTCCCAATAAGATATATGTCAAAAAAATAAGTCAAAATTTGGCTCATCTCATGGGGATAGACAAAGAGATTGTGAATGCTCATATAAAAAACAAATAAGAACAGGTTTGCCTACCTTGAAAGTTCTTTCATGATTTTTTAGTGCAACATACTTATGAAGAATAATGGTTAGACATATTTGCTTTAGCCATATATAGAATGGTAATATTTTCAAAGGTTCTAGGTTACATTGAAATAGCAATGATTGACTTCTTCAAAAATGTGATTAATGGCTGTAACCTTTCAATGGTAATATTGGCAGAAACTGTCAGATTTTTGACTTACTGTTGTCAGAAGAGAGGATGTTTTATAAGTTGCATACAGTTATTGTACTTATGAATGAAAAGTCATTTTGAGTGAAAAAAAAGGTGCTTTCTTAAAGCTTTATGTCCGTAATCGAGCTTCGATCAAAGAATTTTGTGAAAGTGGGTGGTCAGAACAAAAGTCTAAAAAAGAGTTGATAGCTTTGCTATAAAAATTGATATGTATCGAAGTAAAATGGTTTGTCCCGTGGATGAACCGTGAACCTATGTTATATTAGTGTGAAGATAACATTGTGGCCCCACTTCTAGGTTTATGGGTAGCAATAAGTTATGCACCACTTCTAGTGAGAAGGCAGTTTGGGGGTAGAATAATTTATTCCTATTACGTATAAGCTTCATCAGTCAAATTTCTCTTACAGTGAGCCAAAAGTATTTCAAAGGATGAATGAGATGATTAAGGTATGAAAAAACCCTTGTAGAGTGAGTCCTGGACCATTCACTGATAAAGTCACTCAGGGGTATTTGGTTTAGAGAGCAAGATAAAGACAAAAAATGGTATTCACTTATGAAAGTTTTCAACCGCCAACAAGAGAAAAGCATAAAGAGACACCATCAGAATTGAAGCTTACAACAAAAGAATTCGAGTCTGAAAAAGATAAGCTAAAGTAAAAAATTCAAAGGCTTCAAGAAGAGAAAGATCAGTGGAAAGATAGAGTTGAAAAATAAAAAGCTAAAGTTTACAAGATTGCTAGAGAATGTGATACAACTATTGAAGACCTAGCAGAGCTACACCATGAACATAAGAGGTTGTGTGTGAGAGTACAAGCCAAAAAGATAACAATTATTGAGTTGACTGAAGAAAATGTATGATTGAAGCAAGAATATACTGAATTGAAAGAAGAAAGTACCCAAGTATAGACAGAGAATAACATGTTGAATAATTACCTAAGCAGGTTGAGATAAAAGTTGAATGACTAAGAAGACTATATTGTTGCATTGGTTAGAGAGCATACAGAGTTATCATACCAAGTCTGGTGTGGTAAAAAAAAGAACCTAGAAAGATAAAAGTACATTAAGCACCTAACGACCTAAATTTATAAAGGGGTATGTAAGGCAAGAGAGATGGTAGAAGAGGCAAAGGCATTAAAACAAGTGGTGACCCCAATAGGAGAACATGGGCAGCACCTGTTGAACTTCATTGAGGAAACAAGAGACCAGTATGAGCAAATCAAATGATTTTATGGTTATAACTCTAGGATGATAAATTCTATGTAAACAAAAGTTCTTGGGAATAAATGAAATCTTTTGGTTAAATACTGTCTTAAGGTAAATATTCTTTTCATACATGCATTTTCATCCATTGCATTCTCATTCAATACATTTAACAAAGTAACCATAAGATAGTCATATAAACTTGCTAATTCTAAGATATGGTATTTAAGGTTCAAGGATAGCTCCACCAAGCAGAAATTCTACTTATCGATACAACATAAGAGCCAAAGCTAGACAAATGAAGCAAAAAAACTCTCATTGACTTGAAAAGATAGAAAAGGCCTAGAAAAAGCTTGAGAATGAGTTAAGTAAAATTCTAGATGCTCTCAACAAGTTAAATAAAAGGAAAAGGGTTGAAAAAAATACAAGCCAACATGGCCTTCCATCATAAGAAATAGTCGACCCTTTATATCCTTCAGGTTTTGATCTACAGCAAGCTTAGTCCATACAGGATATACCACTACAGTAGTTCACATATCTTGTATACCTTAAAATGCTATTAGCTTCAAACCTTGGGCATTATCATAATTATGTAAATCCTGTCTTTATTAAAAAGTCAGTAGAACCAATCCGAGTCCCTGATCTTGATGACTTGAAAAAAAAAAAAAGAAAAAAAAAGTAAAGGTGGTGGAATCTCAAGAAGATTTGAAGATTAGTAACCTTGAACAAAGGTTACGAGCTATAGAAAGAATTGAGTTTTATGATTCTATCGATACTGCTGGGCTTTGTCTGGTCTCAGATGTGGTCATTTCTTCTAAGTTCAAAGTACCAGAGTTTAAGAAATATGATGGTACAAAATATTCAAAAACTCAAATTATCATGTACTGTCAAAAAATGACAGCCCATGCTTATAATAAAAACTACTAATGCATGTCTTCTAAGATAGCTTTACTGGTTCCGCTGCTAGGTGGTATGTCCAGTTAGACAGAACCCACATCCATTTCTAGAGTGATATGGCTCATGCTTTTATCAGTCAATATCAGTATATCATAGATTTAGCTCCTGATCGTTTATCTTTACAAAACATGAAAAAAAAGGCAAATGAGTCCTTTAAGGAATATGCTCAGAGGTGGAGAGGTGTAGCTTTTCAAGTACAATCGCCTCTAACTGAAAAAAAAAACTACAGTGTTATTCGTTAGCACTCTGAAATCTCTCTATTATAAAAAGATGATAAGGAATACAATCAAGAATTTCACTGATATGATGATTTTAGAAAAAATTATTGAGAGTGCCATCAAGAATGGTAAGATAGAAGGATGAGAGGCATCAAGTAAGAGAGCTTTAAAGAAAAAAAGAGACTGAAGTTTAAGCTGTGAACTTTGATAGGCAATAATTTAGGGATTATCAACCCTACCCACTATAAGGATGCTCTCCATATTATCTTACCGTGAATAACAATTTCTTTTACCCATATCAACCATCCCTACAGTCATCTTATCTCCAAACATATCAACCATTTTTTAAGCTTCAAAATACCACATACAGTTCTAACACTTAACCTACCACTTCAAAACCTCAGACCCGTCCAGCTAGCCCAATGGGTAGAACATGAGAGCAACGAACTACTTGTGAAAAATTTATATTCGATCCAATCTTCATGACCTATACAGAGTTATATCGTGAGCTCTATAATAGTCTTTTGATTGTTCTTAGCAGATTAGAGTCATTTAAGCCACCTTACCCTAAATGGTATGATCCTATAACCCATTATGACTATTATTATGGGATTGCTGGTCATTCCATTGAAAATTACATTACCTTAAAACATAAAATACAATAACTAATTAAAGATGGAATGATTAGTTTTAATACATGAAGGGTAACTGCACCAAACGTTAGTGGTAATCATTTGTCTAATCATAATGTGAATACTCTGAATGAGAAACATGAGCATCATTTGAAGAGAAAAATGACATATATTAAGACATTTCTTAGTCAGCTATTTGATATTTTATGAAGGGTTGACATGATACAACCAGTGAGTTCACACAGTTATCATGGAGTTTATATAGTAGGCACTAGTTGTAAATATCATATTGAGATAATTGGTTACTCTGTTGAAGCTTGTGAGCAGTTTCACCAAGAGATACAAAAGCTCTTGGATTCACACCAGATGAAAATTTATGAAAGAGGACAAGACTCAAAGAGTGTAAAAATATCCATGACTGACAAGCCTGTAAAGTTTTTTCCAAAGCCAGTGACGATTCGCTATGGGAACAAACCAAAGTTAGTTATAGATAAACTCATTCTCAGACTAGTAATTTTTAAAGTTTCGATTCCATTCCCATATAAGGATGATCAAGCTGTACCCGAAAAATATGGCTATGAAACAGTAGTTCATGGGTAAGAAAAAAATATCTCTAAGACTGACATTACCAATATAACTGGTGTAAGGGGTATTACCCGAAGTGGAAGATGCTACACTCTAAAAATATTAGAGAAGGCTAGAAAAGAAAAAGCTAAGGTGGGTGAAGAGTGGAATAACCCCGAAGTGGAACCTGAGGAGGATCGTTCGAAGCTAGTGTAAAAAAAAAAGGCATATGAATTTTTAAAGCTAGTAAAATATAGTGAATATTCAATTGTTGAACAGTAAAACAAAATGTCAGGAAGAATCTCATTATTATCATTGCTGTTAAACTCATAACCACATCGAAATACCTTGCTGAAAGTGTTGAACCAGGTATATATGACACATAATGTATCTGTTGAATATGTGAATCACTTAGCTAGAAATCTAGTCATGCCAAATTACATTTCATTCAGTGATGATAAAATTCTTTTAGAAAGAAGAGAAAGTGTCAAGGCTCTGCATATCACAGTCAAGTGCAAGAGTCATATCTTGATTAAAATCCTTATTGATAATGGCTCCACTATCAACGACCTACCCATATCAACTTTGGTAAAGCTACCTATCGATTACTCCCATATGAAAGACAGTCAAATGGTCGTGCGAGCTTTTGATGAAGTTTCAAGTGATGGATATCTCTTCATCTTATACCTGTCTGTTAGGAAGGCATGGATTCATATGACAGGTGCTGTGCCTTTTACCCTACACTAAAAGATCAAGTTTAATGTAAAAGGTCAATTGGTAGTGATATTTAGAGAGAAAGATATGTTAGTGACTTGGCTATTGAATGCCCCATATGTGAAAGCTATTGAGAAAGCAATGGAATACTCTTATTGATTATTCAAGTTAGTCAACTCTATAGGTGAAGGTCAATTTTTTTCAAAAATAGTGATGTGTCAAGTCATCAATAAGGGCTGGTATCCAAGAGTAGGGCTAGGCAAGAGCTTACAGGGAATAAGAGAACCTTCAACAGTGGTGGACAATAGTGAAAGGCTAGGCCTAGGTTATGAAGTAGAAGGATGTGAGATCAGAAAGAAACCAGCAGGAAAAATAGCAAGACCAATGATCATTCCACACTTGTACGAGACTTTCAGGCCTGAAAGATTCATGTACTTAAATGCAAAAGAAAGTTATAAATAAAGTACGAAAGAGACATTCGCCTAGTTAACATCAAAACTATTAAAGATGAAAAGGGGTTAGAACAAGAAAGATGGGTTTGCCCTTATCCGTCAGATTATGAGCTAAATAATTGGAGTACCATTAAGATGCCCTATACTTTTGAGACTAATGTAATGCAATTGTACATCCCAATAGCTATTGCCTAAAGTATTGGGGTGATCTTTCTTGTTTGAGCGATTTATCTTTTATTATTTTAATAAAGATTAAAAGGGATGCATTTTCATTCATTTTTTCTTGTGCCTTCATTATTGCCAATTTTACATTTTTCAAACGCATCTTGCCAACATATCCCATTTCATTTAATTTTAGGTCTTTAAATGAATAAAAAGATAATTATGATAATGATCAAGAGGTTAATTTTAAAAATTCAATTAACACTGATGAACTTGACAATGAAGATGATTTTGAATAGTATGTTATACCTCCAGACCTAATGAGATTGATTGAATAAGAAAGTAAACCAATTGAGCCTCATTAGAAGATAACTGACTTGGTGAATCTAGGAAATAAAGAGAATAAGAAAGAGGTTAAAATTGACACTTCATTTTTATCAAGAAATAGGTAAAATTTAAAAGATCTATTTCAAAAATTCATAAATGTGTTTGATTGATCATACTAAGATATGTCAAGACTGAGTACGGAGATAGTAGAGCATAGATTACCTCTGAAGTTGGAATGTAAACCAGTACAACAAAAATTGAGGAGAATGAAGCCTGAAATGCTACTAAAGAGAAAAAAAAGTGAAGAAATAGTTTGATGCAGGTTTCTTACAAGTGGCTAAGTAACCAGAATGGGTGGCCAATATAGTACCAATTTTTAAGAAAGATGGATATGTTAGGATGTGTGTAGACTATCGTGACTTGAATAAGGTTAGCCCAAAGGATAATTTTCTTTTGCCTCATATCGATATACTAGTAAATAACACGACTAAGCATTCAATATTCTCTTTTATGGATGGATTCTCAGGATATAATTAGATAAAAATGGCTACAGGTGATATAGAGAAGACCACTTTTATGATCATATAGAGAACTTTTTGCTATAAAATCATGCCTTTTGGGTTAAAAAATGCTGGGATAACGTACCAATGAGTCATGGTGACGTTCTTCCATGACATGATGCATAAAGAGATCGAGGTGTATGTGGATGATACGATTGTAAAATCTCATGAAAATGAAGATCATGTCATCAACCTCAAAAAGTTATTTGATAGGTTGAAAAATTCTAACTCAAGTTGAACCTAACCAAAGTGCACATTCAGGGGTAAAGTCAGAGAAGTTGCTAGGCTTTGTGGTTAGTGAAAAATGGATTGAAGTTGATCCAAACAAAATACGAGCCATTCAAAATTTATCACCTTCAAGTACACTAAAAGAAGTTTGAGGTTTTCTGGGAAGATTGAACTATATTTCGTGGTTCATATCTCAGCTTACTTATAAATGTAATCCCATTTTTAAGCTCTCCATAAGAATAATTTTGGAGAATGGAATGAAGAATGCTAAGTGACTTTTGATAAAATTAAGCAATAGTTATCAAATCATCCAGTGTTGGTGTCACATGTTCCAAAAAAACCTTTAATTTTATACCTGACAGTGTATGAAAATTCAATGAGATGTGTACTGGGGCAGCAAGATGAATATGGTTAAAAAGAGAGAGCTATTTATTATCTGAGTAAAAAATTTATGTAATATGAGTCCAAGTATTCTTTTTTGGAGAAAATGTGTTAATGCATTAGCTTGGACTGCCAAAAGACTCAGACAATACATGCTTTATCACACAACTTGGCTTATAGTAAAATTGGATCTAATTAAATACATCTTTGAGAAACCTTCTTTGTTTGAGAGAATTACTAGATGACAAGTGATGTTCTCGGAATATGATATCATATATGTAAGCCAAAAAGTATTAAAAGGAAGTGTTATAATTGAATTTTTTATAAATCGTGCTGCTGAAGAATACAAACCAATGAGATTGGAGTTTTTCGATGAAGATCTGATGACTATTTCCCAATTAAAGAAAAGGAAGCATAAGGAAAAGTGTTGGAAGATGTATTTTGATGAAGCAGCTAATGCCTTTAGATATGGAATTAGAGTAATTCTGATTTCTCAAGAAGAACAATACTATCCTATAACAGTGAGGTTAAATTTTAATTGCACAAATAATATTACTGAATATGAGGCATGTGTCATAGGTTTACAAGCTGCTATAGATAGAAAAGTTAAAGCATTAAAAATGTTTGGAGATTCAAGTCTAGTTATATATCAATTGAAAGAAGAATGGAAGACGAGATATTCAAAACTCATTCCATATCACAGTATATTTTAGAGTTGATAAAATAGTTTGAAGATATCCAATTTGATCATTTGCCTTAAAAGGAGAATCTAATAGTTGATACCTTGGCTACTCTGACTGCAATGATCCGTATTAGTGATAGTACTGACATTCAACCTATCAAGTTAAATATCAAAGATATGCCAGCTCATTGCTCTAATGTAAAAAAAAAAAAATGGAAAGCCCTGGTATTATGATATCTTACAGTACATTAAGAACTAGTGATACCTAGTTCAAGCAACAGAGAATGATAATCCAAAGATTAGTTATGAGTTTTTTCTTGGATGCGAATGTTCTATACAAAAGAAGCCATGATCAAGTATTACTAAGATACGTAGGTAAAGCTGACACAAAAAAATCATTGAATAGGTGCATGATAGAATATGTGGGGCACATGCCAATAGACATATGATGATAAAATAGATCATGAGAGCATGGTACTATTGATTGACAATTAAAAATGATTACATTGACTATGCTCGTAAATGTTATAAATGCCAGATCTATGCTAACAAGATCCATGCTCTGTCATTTATTTTACATGTTTTGGCATCACCTTAGCCATTCTCGATGTGGGGCATAGATGTTATTGGTCCTATTACCCCAAAGGCTTCTAATAGGCATAGATTTATTTTCGTGATGATAGATTACTGTACGAAATAGGTGGAGGCAGCATCATATGCAAATGTAACACGATCTATGATTTGTAAGTTCATAAAAAGAGAAATCATTTATAGATATGAAAAAAATCAAGCATCATAACTCAGTGCCATACTGTCTAAAAATGAATGGGATAGTTAAGGCAACTAACAAAAATATAAAAAAAATTCTTGAGAAGATGATTGAAACCTATAAAGATTAGCATGAAAAGTTACCATTTCACTGTATGCATATCGAACGTTAGTGCGCACTTCTACTAGAGCAGTTCTATTTTCTTTGATTTATGGGATAGAAGTTGTATTACCAATAGAAGTAGAAATCCTATCCTTGGAGGTTCTGAAAGAGGTTGAATGAGTTCGAGAGCACTATGAACAGTTGAATTTCATTGAGAAAAAGAGGTTGATTGCATTGTGCCATAGTCAATTATATCAAAAAAGAATGATGAGGGCTCATGATAAAAAAGTTTGACCTCATTATTTTTGGGAAGGAGAGTTGATCTTGAAAAGAATTCTCTCAACCCAGCATGATAATAGAGAAAAATGAACTCCGAATTGAGAAGGGCCATATGTGCTGAAATGAGTTTTCTCGGGTGGAGTGTTGATATTGATTAAGATAGACGAAAATGATTTGCCCTATCCTATCAATTATGATATTGTGAAGAAGTATTATACTTTAAGAAAAAAAAAAAAAGAAAAACAAAGAAAAAAGAGGAATCAAGGCAAAGATCACAAGAGGGCTATTTGAGTCATAGGGGGTTTATCTAAGTTGAAAACTTGAAAAGGTAATTTAGATAAGGAGAATACAACATCAAATCTAAAAATTCATTGGCATGGAGGCTAGCAAATTTTGAAAAGCTCTAAGTTGTTAAGGGCATCTGGTGGTTGAGTTTTTTGAAAAAAATTTCGAGATGTGTTATCATGATTATCTGATTATTCATTTTTGGGCATTGTCTCCCATACCTATTTTTGTAATTCTTTCTTGGCCAAAATTTATCAGCATTTTTGCTAATAAAAGACATTTTACTTTATTTTTTTGTGTGTCTCTTCTGTTGACTATTTCCTAATCATTCTTTTTCTTTTCTTCTTCATACCTTGTAATGGAAAAAATGTGTGAATGCATTCTTACTTTTTTATATTGAAATAATGATTGATAAATGAATAATAACATGAAAGATTTCTACATTACATTGAAAAGGTCAAGGGTGGTAAGGTCAAATTTGAGATGTTCAATTCTTGATAAGGACATTGAATTTTGAAAGGGATTTCTAGCAAAAAAAATGTGAGAATTAAATGAAAAATGATTGAGAGCTATGCTGATTTGGTCAAAAAATAAAGGGTTTGAGGCCCAAAAAAAGAGCTTGAGAAACTTGAATACCACAACTGAATGGGAATTAATTAGCTAGCATAGCATGCATTGAATTTTGCATCCATTCGCATAGCATATATTGCATTTAAAAAAGCATAGTGCATAAATTCAAAAAGCAAGGGCATTCTAAAATCTTATGTGGAGAAGACAGATATGAAGACTTTCTGATGTAAAAGTTTCAAATTCAAGAAAAAGCTTGTGAGGTAAGATTCTAATCCTTGGAAAATGATATCTCTTGGTATCAGGATCGATTTGTAAAACCCTTAGGCATAATCTCCTAAAATTTTTTCAAACACGATTTTTGACTCCTTTAGACATGATTGTCAATGAGTAATTTACTTTCCAAAATTATGGTGCCTCTGTTTAGAGGAGCTTTGTTTATTTTTCAAAGTCGTTAAGACTCTACTTAGAGGAGCATTGTTGATTTATCCAAAGTTTTTGAGCCTCTGTTTAAAAGAACTTTGTTTATTTTTCAAAGTTGTTGAGCATCTGTTTAGAGGAGCTTTATTTATTTTTCAAAGTCATTGAGCCTCTGCTTAGAGGAGCTTTGTTTATTTATCCAAAGTCGTTGAGCCTCTGCTTAGAGGAGCTTTGTTTATCTTTGTAAAGTCGTTGAGCTTCTGCTTAAAGGAACCTTATTTATTTTTTTAAAAAATTGTTGAGCCTCTGATTAGAGAAACTTTGATCAAGATTTTAAAAAAATAACAAAAAGTGACGAGTTGAGTCTTGAATGGGTGTCTACGTCTTTGCACAATTCTTGTTTCACAGAAAATGTGCAAAGAAGGCCAGCTATAGACACCCAGTTTGGTCTAGGCCCGGATTAATTGGGCATGGTCCAAATGGGTAATATGGACTCATTTTTTTAATTTTAATTTTAATTTTAATTTAATTTAATTTATTATTATTATTATTATTTATCTATTAATATTTTTTATTTATCTATTTTTTTAGTTATCTATTAATAAATTTTATTATTTATCTATTATTTTTATTTTTATTTTTTTCTTGATCAATTTTTGGTTGGGATTAGGATTATGATAAAAAAAAATTGAAATGAATTTGGTCGTGAATTTGGGGACTGACAGAGTTGGGATTGGATTCAAAGTTTGAATCCCAATCCCAAATGAAATTGAGATTGATCAAAAATTTTTCTAATCAATCCTTATAAATAGATGCTGAAACATAATCCAAGAACACACAAAAAGAAAACGAAGAGAAAACAGAAGCAAAAAAGTTCGAAGGTAGCTCTAGAATTTTTAGAAAAACTTTGAAGATTTGGGTTTTTTTTTTTAAAAAAATTTTTGAAAAATTTTCAGAATCCGATGAATTTTTCAACGGCATTTAAATTTTTTGACGAGTTTTTCAACCAACTTTGAAGTTTTTGACATCTTTTTCCAAATTTCGATAGAACATTCAACCAAAATTTAGGTTCTTTTAGAGAGAAAAAGGAGAAAAAAAAAAAGAGAGAAAAATGAAAGGAAGCCATATATGAAAAAACAAAAGTTGGAGCCTTTTATACAATCAGAAAACGACGTCGTTTTGGCCTTACTATTCCTAGAGGATCAGGGCGTTTTGTCATCGGATGACCCGACCGGAACGCCAACCCGCTTTTGACCTGCATTTGACTCGAGTGCCAGCTGGCCCCTGGAGCTGAGCCGTACACTCCCAAGTGACGTTTTCGAGCCATTTTTCTTCCTCAAGCTGAGCCGACTCCAGTCGCTGAAGCTAGCCAATTTAAAGTTTTTTTTTCTTTTAGTTATTCATTTATTTATTATATTGTTATTATTATTATTATTATTATTATTATTATTTCTAAATTAGAATTATTTGATATTCTTTTGTTTTTATTTTTATTATTTTATTTTTTTAAATGATTTTCCATAAAAATAAAGTTTCTAAAATAAAATAAAAATTTCTAAAAAAATAGCATTTTAAGGAAAGTTGAAAGTATCAATTTTCCTTAAAAATAAAAGTGTTCTAAAAAATATTTTTGAAAAAAAAGTTGAAAGTATCAATTTTTTCTTGAAAATAAAATTGTTAAAAAGTATTTTGAGAAAAAGTTGAAAGTATCAATTTTTCTTGTACAAAAGCAATAAGTTTTTAAAAAATGAAAAGAAAAAGATTTATATCAAAAGGTGAATCATTGTTCTTTTTTATTGTTTTATTTTATTTCTTTTATTTCTTTCTTTTTTGTAATTTTTTTTAAAATGTTAAATAATCTGACGATGGAGTTTCTACAAGTGAAACAATAGTTTTCTTGCATACTCTTAAGGTGAGGGGAATTTTTTTAATTTTTTGACAAAAGTATTGAAGTTAATTAAGAATAATTTATAATAATTAATTACTTGGTAAAATTTTTAAGGCTTATCGGATAACACAAAATTAAGCTAGTACCATCTTTTGATGGGTGTTGTGAGGGTGCTATAACTTTCCTCACACGTAATCAAACTCTCGAACCTTATTCTGGTTAATAGACCTGAATTTATTCTTTTAAGGACCTTTTGTCAAGCTTAGGTGTTTTTTGAGGGGATAGATTCATTAGATGGCCAATCGCACCTAAATAAAAAAGATTGGTAGTGACTCCTAAAGTCAATGTCTAACGGATCTCTGGATCTAGACGTTATGATATATATTTTTAGGTAAGATATGTAAAAAAATTAAGGGAGTATCCTTAAAGTTCCTTCAAAAATCGTAGCTAACTAATAATATTTCATTTTTGGGGTAATGCAAAGACTTGGCAGCTTAAAAGGCTTTTAACAAACGTATTAGCTCGTTCATTGCATGGTTTTTTGGCGTGATAAGACTAATAATGCCTCAAAGTCCTTATCGATGCTAAAGACGTGTCACCGAAAATGCCAAGAAAAATTGAGTGGATTTTGAACGCAACATCATGCCTGGAAATGAGCCTTTGTAGAGAGCGAATGGCCACCGGTGTGTCGCCCACTGATTCATCTTGTCAGACCCACGCGAACCAAGATGATGAGGATCTTGACAATGACCAACTAGGAATCTTCTTTGTCAGCTTGGAAAAATTTTCGTAACATCTTTTGGCAAAAATATTCCATTACCATCTCCTCAATAAACTTGAGCGATTGAGCATGGCTACTGATCAACTTGACTTTTAATTGGACTTTATTTGGTATTGATGGGGTTGGGGGGTTCCCCATTTAAGGGGACCCTTCTTTCACCTTAGTGCAACTTAAAGAGAATGGTAATGGAGACTTTGTCACTCCCATGAACGTGGATGCTAAAAGTGGGAAGTGGGAACCCAATAACCGAAGAAATCAAGAAAGAGATAAAGAAAGAACTAAAGAGTCAAAGATGGTTTGATTAGGAAAATTGGAAGCTACGGCACTGCCACCATATCTTCTTGGATCCAACACACCTTTCTATAAGATGATTCATATCATGTCTATCCATAAAATACAAATGAAATTCTTTATTTCTTCGTCTTTCTTCATATGCTTTCGGATTTCAGCTCATGTTCTATCCATCGTCGTTCTTTAATTAAACTTGCAAGACCAGTAAGATTATAATAATTTATACATTGATCAATAACAGATTAGGGTTTTCCAAACAATTTGGAATTGTAATGTTCCCAAATCATGTAAGACAGTAACGTAAATTTTCATGCAAAAATTCACTGTCCCCATATACAAAAAGTGTGAGTCAGGTTGGTATATGCATGTATTAATTGAATTATAATACATTTAAAGTCATGTTTTCAGAGCAATGTGCAACATTCCACCATCTGATAATTTGCTGTGGCATCCAACTTCCAACTGAGTCAAGTTTTCTCTTTCCATTTTTCTCACACCCGTAATCATGAAACGGCTGTATTATTGCATAAAACAGGGGAACAAGTAGAATTGTAGATATGACTCTTCAGAGCTATTGATAACAGCCTTGAAAAGTTTCTTCCATAGATATACCAGGGGGAGGTAGAAGCTGGGTGCGTGTCGAACTTGATTCTATTTAGGACGATATATGTTGTTGGATGAGAGCTATGGCTAATAAGATGTTTGCAATAATGGGAACAGTTTTGGACATTTGAGAGGGACTGATTGAATTTTTCACAAAAATCTTGACAATTTGTTAACACATGTGGTATAGAAATAGAGAAAACCTAAATATAGTAACTATTCTTCATTGGTTGTTATATAACAATTAGTCAAAGATGAAATCAAGGACAACTCATACTTGATTTAGAAGCTATTTAAAAAAAAAAACCCTATAATATGATATATTCTCAAAATTAACAAGCATAATATTAATAGATAAAATCGTAATGTATTGTAGAAAATTAATTGAACTCGAAAATTATTGAAATTTAATTGGTACTTCAATATGATAGGGTTCCCATGCGTAGAGTTTCACCATTTATATATAAGTTGAATTGGTTTGGCATCATTTATATTTAAGATTGTTGGGATTTGAAAATTGTAAGGGGTTTACATTTTGATTTTTTTTTAAAATAAAAAATTAATTAAAAATGAAAAAGTTGAAATACAGAAAAAAAGTTGATTGAGTTTGGGTAGAATTGAGTTGAGGAGTTTAAGCTGAGTTAGAGTTTGGAGTTAGAAATCAAAAAGAATGGAAATCCTATTTGGTTTAAGGCTCTTGGATTGAAGCCTTATAAATAAGGCCAGAGAGACACGAAAAAATCACAGAGAAAGCAATCAGCAGAGAAATTTAGAGGGAAAACACAAAAAAATAAAGAAAACAAAAAGCAGAGGTAGGCAAAAAGTGTTTAGAAGGGTTATGGGAATCCTAGAATTTTTAGGACTTTTTTTGAATTTTTGATAGTTTTTTTCTAGAAATATTTTGGAAAATGTCTAGATTTTGGTGAAAATTTTCAACACTGATTGAATTTTTTGGGCGAGTTTTCAGACTTCGGTTGAATTTTTCGGTAGACTTCCCAAATTTTGGTCAGCTTTCTAGTTTCCGACAGCTACTTTCCAGAAAACTAGTGAACTTTTCGGTGAACTTCCGGCAAACAATCCAGATTTCGACAAAAATTTTTAGAATCCAGTTAAATTCAACAGGTGTTCTTGGGAGGGAGAGAGAGAGAGAAAAAAGGGAAGTAGAAAGAGAGGGAGCAAAAGGGTTTTGGCGAAAATAGGCTAAAACTTGGGCTTTTATAACCTCCTCAAAATGACGTCTTTTTGGCATTTAAAAAAGTTCAGAATCCGCGTGTTTCCACCTAAGGCAATCCGACCCGTAGCGTGACCCGCTTCAACTTGCTCCGCAGACTTTGTTGTTGAGCCGAGCCGAATCTTCAAGCTATTTTTTGTATTTGGAGCCGAGCCATTTTTTATTTCTTTTATATTTTTTTTGGTATTTTTTATTTATGTGTTTGTTTATTTTTAAGAGTATTTTTACACAAATAAATTTAAATATATATATAATAAAATTTTCAAAAAAACATTTTTAAGAAAAAGTTGAAAGTATTAATTTTTCTTGAAAATAAAATTTTCAAAAAAAACATTTTTAAGGAAAAGTTGAAAGTATCAATTTTCTTTGAAAATAAAATTTTCAAAAAAACATTTTTAAGAAAAAATTAAAAGTATTAATTTTTCTTGAAAATAAAATTAAAAAAATATATATTTTTAAGGAAAAGTTGAAAGTATCAATTTTTAAAAAAAAATTGAAAGTATCAATTTTTCTTGTATAAAAACATGAGTTTTCATAAAACAAAAAAGAGAGTTATATCAAAAGTTAAATCATCATTCTTTTTTCTTTTTGTCTTTTTCTTTTCTTGAAAATTTTTTATATTAAATAATCCGATAATGAAGCCTCTACAAGAAAAACAGTAGTTTTCTTGTATACTCTTGAGGTGAGAGAATTTTTCTAAATTTTCTGTCAAAAGTATTGGAATCAATTAAAAATAATTTTCAATAATTAATTACTTGGTAAAATTTTTAAGGCTTAATGAATAACACAAAATTAAACTGGTATCATTTTTCGATAGGCGTTGTGATGGTGTTATAACTTTTCTCACACGTAATCGTACTCCTAGATCTAGTTTTGGTTTCGCTGATATTGAATCTGTATTTTAAAGATACTAAACTAAACTTAAGATTTTTCTTAAAAAAGAGATAGATTCGGTTAGACGACCAATCATATCTAAATTAAAATATTAGTGACGAATCTTTAAATCAATGTATAATAATAAATCCCTGTATCTAAATGTCATAACAAAAATGAAAATAATCTAACAAATATCATGTTACAATTGGTGGAGACCTGCGCTATGCAAATTTATTAGAGTGAGATTCAAAGATATAACTTTATATTATATTCTAAAGTATATATTTTAAAATTAATTACAGCTAAAGTGACGTTGACATATATATAAAGAATAATTGTTAGTATTAAATTAATACTCCTATAGCATATCTACTGTATTGAAAGATTATTTCTAAATCTTAACTATCTTAATTATAAACGGTAAAGCCAAGCAGAAAAGAGAGAAAAAAGCCTTGCATATTAGCAAGTTAGTCGGTTTTGATGACTCAAAGGGTAATTATAAAGAAAGATTAATTTTTCGGTCAAAAAGTAGGAAATGTCTAATACCTATCGCCTAAATATGGAATTTGATAAGGTTTTCAAGCCCTTTATTAATTAGACTACAGCACACGCAATTTGTAAAATTATATGAACCTATCTAATTATGCTGGGAGCCTTGAACAAATGCATGTGAAAAAACTAGCCATATTTTCACCAAATATCTCTGTCCTAGCTCGTCCACAGTGTGGGTGAGGGTGGGTGGAATCACTTTATGTGCCAAAAGCGCCAAGCAAAAGCAATAAAGAAATCACTAGTGGTTTATCTGCTAAAAGACCCAACCCACATAAAGTTAGGGGGATCTTTCAAAAGGATAGGAGCAGGGTTTTTGTTCTGAAATCTCAATTTCATGATCGAAGCTGGAGATCATTGGGATTCATTGGGTTATTGTTGTTTTCTGTCTCCAAAAGTAACAGGTTTTAAAAGAAGAATTGAGGGGTAATATTTTTGCTCTGCTTCTTTTGGAAATAAGGCTTAATACAAACTTCCAAGCTTTGATGATCCCCTAGCGATACACCTACTGAATCCTCTGACTTATTATGTCTTGGAAGTTTGTTTGCGAATCAGTCATAAATATTCTCATCGCAAAACTTGTATGAGTCATGATTCATGATTTAAGTGGACAAAGTTTAGCAGACCAATTGCCCTAAAGCAGCGCAACTCCACCTAGGTTCTTCATAGTCCATCCTGGATAGGATCCGGGGCTCCAGGTCAATGAGTATATGGTCTTAAAGTGCTTTTACTGCAATTGATCTTTGTTTCCAGGGGTGATAAATTTCTTACTTTTATGAACTCCTCTCCTCGCTAGATCGATATTTTTCATCAATAGGTCTGCTGAGTGCTGAGTGATATCCTAGGTAATGTTGCATTCAAACAATGACCCAGTTACCAGTCAATTGAGCGGCCCTGGTTCACTTGCCGACCGAAAAACAGGCAGCAAAAGTAAGTAGAAAAGGCTCAGTTAGAACTCAATCAATCTAGAAAATGAATCATAGACATTTGTGAATGTAGCCAAACTGCAATAGTTAGATACATTTGATAAAACTCATCTGAATGCGACTTAACTTTAAAAGAGATCAAAAGGGATCAGTCAGCTAGCTATATATATATATATCAATTAGTCTTTAAGAAAAATGGGTTTTAGACCTTTTTTGAATGTAACCAAATTGCAATAGCTAGATTCCTGTAGCGAAAACTAAATTTGAATATGACCTAACATGAACAACCAATGTGATCAAAGTAGAACTGTCCTCGCAGATTAGTGACCAGCGACATGACCATGGGAAACAAAGCAGGGTAATTCACCTTGTCTGGAAAGTGCTCAACATCATGTTATATGGCGTGAAAAGAATCATTCAACTTAATCGATTCGATCCCACGACCATTCAACCTGCTCTCAAATTAATCTTAATCATGAAATTTAACTGGAGTTAAGTAAATCTGTCACCCCTGCAAGCTCAACCTTTTTCAGACTCTTTCTGCATATTGTAGCAAAAGTGGTTAGCTAGCGAACAATATTATTATTGATAATTATTTGTATTAATT
Source organism: Durio zibethinus (assembly GCF_002303985.1). Next base: position 1,370,074 of record NW_019167826.1, read on the forward strand.
AAGGAGGTGCTGCATGCTTGGGTCGATATCTTCTCCATGATTATTAGCAACGAATTTGGACAATTAAATGAAAATTTTCAAACTTTTAAATATCCCATAACTAGCTAGATTTAAATTATGAAAATACAAGCTTAAGCTTAAAATTGGCTTTTAGTTTGGGTTAACAACTAGCATCAATTATTTTTTTGTTATCTATATATACACATAAACAAGTTCAGGGTTCAATTCAGTTGTTTCACAATCACTTTCAAGAGATAAATAAATTTTAAGTTCAAATTTTAACACAAATTTTTTTATTTACAGACCACAGTCTCCTCTATTAAAAAAATAAATACACACAATCTCAATAGGTGAATTCAAATTTATTAAGATTTTAGTCTCTTCTTCAGAAAAAGAAATATCATTGATTTGGTACATATGTGATCAAGGGCTAAAACGATTTAATTTTTCTCTAATTCTAGCATTGGTTAACTAAGCTTTTATTGTGACATGCTTCCTTCCTGCACATGTAATGTTTGTGTCACTATATTGCAAATTCATCAAACTTCACTAAATTTTCTACCAAGAAACTAAAAAATAAAAGAAATTATAGACTACAAAGCAATTCCTCCATACATTGTTGGACTGTATTTTTTTTTTTCTAGGCAGAATCATAGATGAAAAAGAAGTCCACCATATAAATATACACTTTTATTATATGCCCTACCATTAATTTAGGATATATAGATATCCTTCTTTCTGCTCTATAGGCGAACAAGAGATCCAATGTTTCTTTGGCCTTTCGCTTTTAATTTAAACTTTTAAACTAAACATATGGCCGATTGTCTTCAAGAAACTAGACTTTACTTTTAAAAAGGAGGTGGAGTTGAGTGAAACGAGTCGACTCAGACCTCGACCAGAGTCTGGCAGTGAAGATTCTCTCGTGCAAACAAAATCTATTCTAGCTGTCAGTCATGTACTTATGTGACCCAAAAGAGAGAATGAAACTGTGCAAATGCAATTAAGATCACAACTGGATTGGTCAGGGCGGTGTCCGACCGGTTCATGCATGCAGGGTCAGACCCCCGTTCTTTCTTTCAATCCCTCCTTCTTTCACAATTCGTAGACCAAGACCACTCACCATCCTTGTTAAAATATTAGTAAAAGACTAAAGCATTTTGCTGTCGGATGCAAACTTTTTTTAAAGATGGAAAAGGCTAACATATTCTTTTCCAGGGGCATGCCTCTTTTTTTGAATTTTAGAATGATGGTGGTCTTAATCGAGGGGGGCAACATGTCTCTTAAAGCAAGGGTGTTTGAGATCAGAACACAGCCCACGATTGAGCAAACTTTGGGAGTGGGAAAATTAGTGGAAACACTTCATTAGGTTCCTGCAAGGGATGATTAAAATCTTTAATAACAAAACAGCAAGACCCCTTTATTTCAAGTGATTAAGGTACAAAATTGTAAAAAGATGGATTCCTCCGTGTTGGCAGCTACTTTATAAATACCATGGTCCTTGCACTATAAAAAAATTGCACTAGTCCATTTTTCGTTCTGATCCTCTGCAAGCACCAGAATGGACCCCGGTCTCGATCTTTAAAGGAAGTTTTTGAACTAATGATGTTAAAACTGTTGATAATAGTGATGTTCAGTTAATGGTTTGGCTTTCAAATGAAATTAGATCGCTTCGATTGCATTATCTCTTTTCCCCATTCGAAGAACAAAAGAAACAAACAAATGATATTGATTGTATCTTCAAAGTCATAAGACAAATAAGCCGTTTGCAGCTTGGTTCAAGAATTAATTTACATTGACAATATTAGTTGGCAAATCAGGGCTGTTCTACTGGATAATAAGGTGGAATTTGTTAATTTATTGAATGGTAGAGATTTGTTGAAGAGTGATCCAAAATTTAGTTCACGTGTAGATTCAATGTCTTGGTTTTTAAGATATAGTTGTTAGTAATTATTATACGTGGCTGGATAATTCTTAATATTCAATCACTCTTTTCACTTTCTCATTATCTGTTAACTGTATGAATTTTATTCTGTTAGTTATCTTATAAGCTTATTAAAATGCTGATTGAATTTAATAAAAAGGCAAAGCAATTTATGTGCAATTACTAAAAATTGATTCTTTCCTTGGCGTCGGTGATTTAATTTCAGAAAACCTACATCTTTCCCCAACAAATTTTTAGTATCAGAGCCTTAAGATTCTTACACATTTTTTGTATGCACTAAACTATCAACGATGGCTGTTAATGGTAGTTCAAATGTAGCTTAATCTTTCGTTCTCGTGTTCGACGAAAAACATTACGACTTCTAGAGCATGAAGATGAAGACACTTTTCAAATCTCAAGATCTTTGAGATTTTGTAAAGACTGAATACGACGAGAATGATAACGATGAAGGATGGCTGAAAGACAATAAGAAGAAAGATACCAAAGCTTTATTTATCATTCAACAAGCAGTTCATGAGATACTTTTCTCTAGGATTGTAATAGTCAACACTTCAAAACAAGCTTGGGAAACCTTGTAAAAAGAGTTTTAAGCTTTTCAAAAGTTATTGCTGTGATGACAAGTAAGGAAACAGTGCAAGATTTTTTTTTAGAGTAATTTTTATTGTTACTCAACTGAGATCTTATGGTAATAAGATTACTAATCAGACTGTTATTTTCAAAGTTTTATGAAACCTAACTCTAAAGTTTGATCATATAGTTGCTGTAATAGAAGAATCTAAAGATTTGTCTATTTTTTCCTTTGATAAATTAATGGATTCTTTGCAAGCTCATGAGGTAAGGTTGAACAGATCTTAAGAGAAAACTAATGAGAAGGCATTTCAAGTGAAAGGGAAGAAAACTAAACAAGAAGTGTCCGTTGGCAAAGGAAATGGTAAATAAGGCTTTCGTGAAAGACAACGTGGCAGAGATAGAGGAAGAGATCGTTCTTATGGACAAGAGAGATAGTCTATTGATGAGTAAAAAGAGAATAAGAACGTTGTCCAATGTTACAATTGTAAGAAATTTAGGCATGTAAAGGCAAATTATTGGAACCAAGTAAGCTATACGGAGGAAAAAAGCAAAGAAAGTAAGTTATTCATGACCTAATTACTTATTAAAGAAGTTTCAAATGATGTTTAGTTTGTGGATAGTGGGTGCTTAAACCATATGACCCATAATAGATTGCTGTTTAAGGATTTTGATGAGTCATAAAAGTTGCAAGTTAAACTTGGGGATAACAAGTAGATGCAAGTTGAAAAAAAAAAGGTATTGATGCAGTAAAGACAAGCAATGGTAAAATAAAATTACTTTTTGATGTCTTCTTTGTTTCTAATTTGATGCATAGTTTGTTGAATGTTAGACAATTAATGACTAACGGATGTGCAATTGTGTTTGAAAATAGAGTATACGTGATTAAAGATAAATTTGGGCAACCTATGGTGAATGTGTATATGACAGAAAATAAGATATTTTCACCTAAAATTTCTAATGTGGAAAAGCAAGCTTTTATTGTTCGTAAGAATGATGAATTAAAATTGTGGTATCTGCTATATAAACATCTCAATATCAAAGATTTGCAGTTACTAAGTAAGAAATGTATGGTTCTTGGATTGCCTCGAGATCTCTTGATTTGTGTGAATGGCGTATTTATTAAAAATAAGTAAGAAATTCATTTTCAAGTGGACAGTCATAGAGAACCTTTGAATGCCTTGAATTGATACATGCCAATCTATCTAGGCCTATGAAAACTACATCACTTGGTGGGAGTAAGTATTTTTTGCTTTTTACTGATGATTTTAGTCGAATGAGTTGGGTTTATTTTTTATCCAACAAGTCAAAGACTTTTGAAAGTTTTAGAAAATTCAATGCTCTTGTGGAAAAGCAAAGTGAAGCTTTTATAAAGACTCTTCGCACTGATCGAGGAGGAGAATTTTTATCTAATGAGTTTAACTTTTTTTGTGAAAAAAAATGGCATTCACAAGGAATTGACTGCACCCTAGCAAAACTATGTAGCTGAATGAAAGAATCATATGTTGTAAAAATGACTAGAAGCTTGTTGCAAGCAAGAGGACTACAGAATCATTTTTGGGCTGAAATTATGGCAACTGTTGTTTATATGCTAAATCTTTTTCCTACAAAAATAGTTCTTAATCAAATAACTTATGAAGCTTGGAGAGGTACAAGGCTTACGATAAGTCACTTGAGGATTTTTAGTTGTGCTGCATATGCTTTGGTTAATTCTCAAACTCATCATAAACTTGAAAAAAAATCTAAAAAATACATTTTGGTGGGATATTGCACATAATCCAAAGCATATCAGATATATAATCCTTTTAGTGACAAGGTGATTATTAGTAAAAATATGGTCTTTGATGAAGATACAAGTTGAGAAAGGAATGGTATAAACAAGACAACTCAAATTTGGATTTCAAGTGAAAATGAAAATCTATGTGAGAATGCAACAAATGAAGCTGTTAAATCAACCTCCACAAACTCTTCAGTTAGTTTTTATTCACTAGCTTCTTCATCTCACTCTACAAATCTAACCTCACAATATAGCTGTTCACCTTCCTTAAAAGAATTATCAAATAAAATCTCTTTAAGAAAGTTTAAATTTTTGAAGGATATTTATGAAACTTGTCAATTTGCTCTCTTTATTTCAGTTCCTATAACTTTTAAAAAAGTAGCAAATCAAGAAGAATGACAGAATGCAATGCAAGAAAAGATGATGGCAATCCAGAAGAATGAAAGGAGATGGTAGATCTACCTAAAGAGAAGAACACAATAGGCCTCAAATGGGTGTTCAAAATTGCTAATGGAACCATATAAAAACACAAAGCCCGATTGATGGCGAAATGATACTTGTAGCAATAAGGTATTGATTTCAAAGAAACTTTTTTTCCAGTTGTTCGATTTAAAACTGAGAGCATTATTTTAGCCTTGGCTGCACAATTTCATTGGCCTGTTTATTAATTTGATGTCAAATCTACTTTTTTGAATAAAGACTTAAAATAATAGATGAATATTAATCAACCTGAAAGGTTTGTATTCAAGGATAAAGAGACAAACGTGTACAAGCTAAAAAAAGTATTTTACGGGCTAAAACAAGCACCACGAGCATGGTATAGTAGATTAAAATCTATTGTCACAATGGCTTCAGAAAGAGTGAGAATGAGCCTACACTTTATATGAAGAAAAAAAAATCTTATAATTGTTTGCCTTTATGTTGATGATATTATTTATATGGACTCATATGATTCTCTTGTTACTGAATTTAAATCTAAGAAATTTGAGATGTCAAACACGGGTTTGTTGTATTATTTTTTAGGGCTCAAAGTGAAGCAAGGTATGGATGAAATTTTCATTTCACAAAGGAAGTATGCAATGGATCTATTCAAAAGATTTAATTTGCTCAATTGCAACCCAACTGCTACACCCATGAACATGAATAAGAAGTTACAACTTGTCGATGAATCAGAAAAGGCTGATGCAAAGACTTTTAAAAGCTTAGTAAGATGTTTGATTTATTTGACCCATACTAGACCAAATATTGCATTTTTAGTTAGTGTAATATCCAAGTTTATGCAAAGTCCTACAAAATATCATCTTGAAACAGCAAAAAAAGTCTTACATTATATTGTTGGAATTCGTGATTTTGGGATTTGGTATTGTCAAATTTATATGGATTCACAATGATTAGACAAGTTCATTGGATGATAGAAAGAATACTTCAGCTAGTGTTTTCACTCTTAGATCAAGCTATATCACATGGAGTTCAAAGAAACAAGTTATAATAGCTTTATTATCTTCAGAAGTTAAGTATGTAGCAGCAACTTCAGCAACTTGTGAAGTAATTTATATTAGAAGACTTATCGTAGATCTTTGTCAAGTTCAAGATAGAGCAACTAAACTTGTTTTGTGGCAACAAGTTACAATTGCTATGACAAAGAATCCGGCATTTTATGGAGAACAAAGCACATCGACATTCACTTTCACTTTATTTGTAACTTAGTTACAAATGTCATAATCAAAATGGAGTATTATGGAATGGACGGGCAACTAATAGATTTGCTCACCAAAGCATTTTCAAGAAATAAAATTTTCTATTTCAGATTATGTCTTGAAATAATGTGATTTTGAATAAAGGGGAATGTTGAATAGTGATCCAAAATTTAGTTCACATTTGGACTTAATGTCCTTATTTTTAAGATATAATTGGTAGTAATTATTACACATGACTGAGTGATTTTTAATATTCAGCAATTTTCTCCACTTTCTCCGTTCTCTCATTATCTATTAACTATTTAAGCTTTTTACTCTATTAATTATTTTGTAAGCTTATTAAAAAATTGATTAAATTTAATAAAAAAGCAAAACAATTTATGTACAATTACTCCAAATTGATTTTTTTTTTAACGTCATTGATTTAATTTTAAAAAACCTACCTCTTCCTCCCCGCAACCCCCAAGATTGACAGAAGGAAATTGTGTACCTTGGGGAGGAATTAATTTATTGAAATGTCATAAACTAAGAAAAAGAAAAAGGGTTTAGTCTCTTCTAAAGTGTATATATATATATAGTATATATATATATATAGTATATATTGGTACATGGAAATCATTTACTACTACTATGTATTAAAATAAGGCAGAAGATAGAAAATTTCAAGAAATGTAAAGCTTAGTTAGTAGTTATATGCGCGGTGTGGTTGAAGGCTTTTATAGGCCATGAGAACGCATGGGGTACCCACCTTCCCACTCGTGCGCTCTATTTATCAATGGCGGCTCACTCTCTCCATTACCCTTCAATTATCATCATTAATGGCATGGAGCCAAAACAGAACCTGTTAGATTATAGTGTAGTAAATAATCATCTCTTTTCTTTTCTTTTTTCTTCACTTCTCTCCTTTTCTTTTCAATTTTCTCTCACTTTCTATTCATGTTGTAGCAGTAGTGCGATTGGGAGTTGTCTTGTCAACTAGGGAGGGTGGACTAGGGAAAGAATGTGCGAGACAACCAAACACATTTGAAGTGCTACTAACAGCTTGACATAACGCCTTTTTGGGGCCCATGTGGGCCAGATCATCCACATTAAAATCTCCTTCTTTTTCTCCCTTCCTCCAAGTATATTTATACCCACCACTTCATTCCTTAGCTTCCCATCCTCAACATTCCTCAATCTCTTATAAAATTCGCTTTTAATTTAGTTTGTGTTAATCTCAAGACTTTGCTTCAATGGCTGATGCTAGTGGTTCTGCCTCTGCTAAGAGGATGTGGTGTTCGGTTCCTGAAAGGCTCCAGCTGCATATGGCCATGTTGGCCTTGCAGTTTGGTTATGCAGGGTTCCATGTGGTCTCCAGAGCTGCCCTTAACATGGGCGTTAGCAAACTTGTGTTCCCAGTTTATAGGAATATCATTGCGTTGCTTCTGCTCCTTCCTTTTGCATATTTTCTTGAAAAGTAAACCAGACAAAGCATAACCTCATTACTCTTCGCTTTTAAACCCTTGTTGTACTAAACCCTAACTTGTTTTTCAATTTTTTTTTTCTTTTTTCCAGGAAGGAGAGACCAGCGATTACTCTAAACTTTCTTTTACAGTTCTTCCTGCTTGCCCTTGTTGGGTACGCATGTTCATGCTCTATAACTCTAAAGTATAATAAAAAAGTACGCATGTTCATTCTCTATAACTCTAAAGTATAATGAAAAAAAATAAAGGAAAAAAAGTACAAGCTAATTCATCACAATATGGTGAGGACCATGCTCAGTGTAATAAAAGCAAAACTAACTGGTCCTATATCCTTTTTTTTTTTTACGTGACAGAATCACAGCAAATCAAGGTTTCTACTTGCTGGGCTTAGATAACACATCCCCAACCTTTGCATCAGCAATCCAGAACTCTGTCCCAGCCATTACCTTTCTCATGGCAGCCCTACTCCGGTAAACCGCCACAATTCCTCTAATTATGTACAGGGACATGACATGAAATGTGTTTGGTTGTTTCATTTGCATGCTTCTTGTTTTCAGGATAGAGAAAGTGCGGCTAAATCGAAAAGATGGGATATCGAAGGTTATAGGAACAATTTTGTGTGTTACCGGAGCATCAGTGATAACTCTATACAAAGGTCCAACCATATACAGCCCAGTTCCAACTCTGAATAGACCCACACCAATGTTTGTTTCATTGGGAGATGCAAAGGGAAAGAGCTGGACCCTTGGTTGTCTCTATCTAATTGGCCATTGCTTGTCCTGGTCCGGTTGGCTGGTGTTGCAGGCACCAGTCCTGAAGAAGTACCCAGCTAGACTCTCGGTGACCTCCTATACATGTTTCTTTGGTCTTATTCAGTTCCTGATCATTGCTGCAATTTTTGAAAGAGATCCTCAAGCTTGGATTTTCCACTCTGGTGGAGAACTCTTCACTATACTCTACGCGGTCAGTATTTCATACGTCATTTAGTCAAACCATTCACAGAAATTTTTTCTTTTTAAAGGGGAAGTATCCTTTAAGCTGAGTCACAACTTTGGGTTCAAGTAAAATAATTTCAATGGATAGTATAATATATCAACAGCCAGCCAGCAAAGCAGAAAGACACTAACTCCAAGTCTCCAACCCAACCCATTTTTTTTTCACTTAATTAAAGAGAGGGAATTGTTTTGCTCATACCACCAAATTGAGTGGTTAGCAAATAAAATATACCCTTTATTAATGAAGAGGTGTAAATTTCTTCCTAATAATTCATGGAACATGAGAAAAATATCTTAGATAGCCAGTGAGGGAAAAGTTATTTTGGCACATGGGGGAGTTATTCTTTCTTGAAATTCTTGGCACACATTTGCTTTTTTCTTTTTTTCTTTTCCTTTTTAGAATGTGAAACGGGATTCACTCAACCATAAGCAATAAGGTGAATCCTTTGCATCTTTTTGTAATGTGCATCCATGTCAAAAGCAATTTGATAGATCTTTATAAAATGTCTTCGGCTGGAAAGCTGGTGTGCTGTCTTTTTACTTCATGAAAATGCCTTATCAAGACCCAAATGGGAGCCCATGTACTCCTTGGGGAATGTCATAAGTCCGTCAAGTCTAACATCATTAGAAAATAAAAGCCTAACCTTGTACCGTTTGAACCTGTGCCAAATAGTTGCTGATAGGGCAAGTTCACGGGATATAACCCTTTTATTCTAAAAGATTTCTTCTAATAATTGTAGTAGTTAAGCTGCAGTACATTAGAAAAAAGTGGTTTATGCAATAATGTGGGGTGGTGGGTTCTTGAAAATGAAATGAGACCAAATAATTTGTGTGGAAAATGCAGGGAGTGGTGGCATCAGGGATTGCATTCGCTGTACAGATATGGTGCATTGACAGGGGTGGCCCTGTCTTCGTTGCTGTTTATCAACCTGTTCAGACTCTTGTTGTCGCCATTATGGCTTCCATTGCTTTAGGGGAAGAATTCTATTTGGGAGGGTAAGTTTCCTCTTTCTCAACATTATCTCTGCATCCCTTAGTTGAAAACTCATCAATCTTCTGCTAAAGTTGGGCCCCGATATGTTCATCCCCAACCGTAGGATCAAAATATCTGTCAATACATTAAGCTTGTAATCAACTTGGCATTGACGCCTTTTTATTCACTGCACATGAATTTAACACAATTTCTCTTTTCTTTTTGTAAATGTATAGGATTATTGGGGCGGTGTTGATCATAGTGGGATTGTACCTAGTGCTTTGGGGAAAAAGCGAAGAGAGAAAGTTTGCAGCTCAAGAAAAGGCTGCAATTCAATCGACTCCGGAGCACAGTAACAGCAGAACGTCAAGCCACATCAAGACATCCCTTACTCAGCCACTTCTCCCTCCTTCAACAGAAAATGTTTAGCTAGAAAACCCCTAACCTTTAACCACAGTGCTGCCTCAAAAAAAATCAGACAACAAATGGGAAGCACTACGTTATATCAGAAGTTTGTGTGTGTGATTTTTTTTTTTCTTTTTTTTAGTCAATAGCTTTCTTTAAGTAGCAGATAGGGTTAAAAGAGAAGCGTTTTTGAAAGGGGATGATGATGATGATCACAGTCGCACCTGCGTGGCCTATGGGGGCCTGAGATCCCATATGCCTTTTATATGTTAATTTTATGGTTTTATTTAAGATAAAGGATATGCAAATTATGATGTTCTCAAATTCATTATGATGTATGGTATGAATGGACCCGTATTTGCAACAAAGCTCATCAATACTATTTCTTTTGGACTAAAGATGACAAGAGACATGCTGTTTCTTATATATATATATATATAAAAGAAACAGATATGCCATCACAACCACTCATATTTTAATTAAACAATTTTCCAATCATATAAGATTTCCCAATCTTCCTCCCTTTTTGTTTGATCTTCCATTATGAAAGTTATAACAACTACTTTGTAAAACATCAAGCTCATAATTAGGATAGACACACCGACAGGATATCACCAGAGCCTAAATTTGGATGGTAAGTAAATTTATATATTGTTTGGAAGGGAGTGAGGGAAATGACATGCAAGGAGAAATGACAAACATATAGCATCTAAAAAAGATAGAGGGAAGTGATATGACCAACAAAACTTATAAAAAAAAAAAGACAAAAGGAAAAGCAAAATAACTTGAATAAGCAGTACTTTAGGCCTCAAATTGTCTATTTTTTGGTTTTTTTAATTTTTTTTCTTAAAAGGATTGACTTAGAAATGTCCCAGATGTGTCTTGGTTCAATTCATCTCTATTCATCCACCTGTTACATCCTGTGCTGGACGTCAGAATTATTACTGATGCAAATCCTAGTTAAATTAAGGTAGTTGAACAGATCCCAAGATTAATGCTTCATTTAAGAGATTGGCATTATTAGGGAATTTTCAATTATCACATTAATTGGTAACCTTTTGCAAAAGCAATTTCTTTCTTTTATAATCAGATGCTTTAGCCTTTATGATGGGAATGGAATTAAATATCCATCATTTTGTTTCTCTTTAAGCTTTTTCTCATCTTGGTGTCTTTAATTAATTGGTCTTTTTAGTCCAAAACAAGGTTTTTTTCTCAATGGAATTATCCTAATAAACTGCAAATGTTGATAGTTCTGAACTTTTGGGCATCTCAAATAGTTTATTAGGTTTTCATCATGTAAATCTTTTAATACAAAGCAATACAGTATTTTAAATTAGGAAAACAATTGATTTGGTTCATTTGCAAATAAAGTGAAATAAGTCATACATCATAAATGGAAGTAACTAATTTTAGATTTCACAGCACCAGGCTTTGAAACTCCCCTTTATCATCCTCTTTCTTTGTCACTTGATGATGATCATCATCAGACGTCTCAACCATGGCCTCAACCCTGACGACGCTCCCTCCCAGGCCATTCTTTCCCTTGTATCGCCAAGCCACCCACAAGTAATCCAAGAAATTAGCAGCATTGATTGCTGCCAATATCCAGTAGAAATAATCCAGCCTGCTTTTGTCAAGATCATTTCTTAGCCATCCTGTCTGTTCCCCACCAGTTGCACGCTCAATGCTTTTAACAATTGCTGAGCTTAACCAACTCCCAATTCCAATCTCGGTAAGAAACATTGCACTACTTATGCTTCTCGTCCCATCAGTCGCTTCATCGTAAAAGAATTCCAATTGTCCCACATAAGTAAAAACCTCTGCAGTGCCTATTAAGAAGAACTGTGGAAGCAGCCAAAACACGCTCATAGACGATGGATTTGGATGGTCACGACGTTTCTTCTCAACTAAAGCAGCTGAGGTCAAGGCAAAGATGGATGTGAATAGGCCAACACCCATTCTTTGTAAAGATGTACTGCCACGGCGATGGCCGGTGAGTTTGCGTAGGATTGGGACCATCAATTTTTCGCAGATAGGGACGAGTATGAGCGCGTTGATGGCGCTGAAGACAGGGACTGAACTTGCTGGAATCGTGAAGTTGGGACCAAGTTTTCGGTCCATGATGGAGGCTTGGCTGATAAAGAAGGTTGAGAGTTGGGCAAATGAGATGGAAAGGGCTATTGTGGATGCCCACACAGGGAGGATTCTAATGAAGGACTTGAATTCTTCTACTTGGGTCACTGTGCAGAGTCTCCAACGGTTTTTAGTGTTAGCTTCAGAATCCATCACCACAGCTGCCTTATCCAAGAATCTATAGAAGCCAATTAACAAAAAATTTTAAGTAAAATTTTCAAGTAATTTCAATAACCCAGTGTGACTATTAATTTACAATTGGATATCCTAAATGTTAACTACAACTATTAATTACCTGTACTGTTTGGTTTGAGCGAGTTTTTGAGCACCAGAAATATCAGACTCCAGTGTATTGACCTCATATAAGACATCTTCACGTCCTAATTGAGCCCCTTTAAAATGGTTCCTGACAGAAGCCACAATGACCTGAAGAAACCTTGTAAAAGGACTTCCCATGGGCTTTTGGAAACGATAATAAGGCATTCCAGCAGCTAGGATGAAAATAGAGCAAACCATAGCCACAGTAGGAACTCCAAAACCCCACCCCCAACCTTTCTTATCTTTTATATATACCAAAAGAGTGATACCCAAGAGAGCACCCATGTTTATGGCAAAGAAGAACCAGTTAAAGAACGAATATTTCTTACGGGCTTCTTTTTCATCAGTTTCGTCGAACTGGTCTGCTCCAAATGATGAAACGCATGGCTTGATACCGCCGGTTCCAAGGGCTATAAGAGCTAGTGCAACGAAGAGAAAAGCTGATTGTTTCCCTGTTGCTTTTATGCATGCTCTGGCAGTGCATGGAGGCGGACGTAGGCTGTCTACGGAGGCTGATAGCGTCAACAAAACCATTCCCTGAGAAAAGGGAAACATGGGCCTTTAGATTACATGGTCAAACACTCAGCAGATCCAAAGATGGGCCAATATAGCTAATTTGGGCCTGTAGGCCTATTCTCTTGGGTCTCTCAACCATGGGATTTAGCCTATTTAAGGCCCATTTGTAAGACTTTCTCACCGGGAGGTCTAGCCCAGCAGATATCTACACATAACCTGGGATTTGGAATGCAAATTCAACGGTAGGCATATCAATGGAAGTGCTACTCACCACTGCATATATGCAAGAAAAGTTAATGATCGTCAAGAATCGACCCAAATAAGCATCGGCAAGAAATGCTCCAAGTAGAGCTAGAACATAGGCAGCTCCAATCCAATCAGTCACATGAGTCGCTGCAGATGGAAGCGATTGGTGCATTTCAAAAACCAGATAAACCACCATGTTCACCGCTATTGCGAAAAATGCCAATCTCTCTGCAACCTCATTAACTAGAATCAGGAAAGGGAACAAAAAAAAAAAAGAACCATGAGTCAGAGACCAATATCATGTTAGTAAACCTCATTAAGTACCAAAAAAATGCCCTGTTAGCTAATTTTGGTTAATACCTATGATAAACGGAGATGCCTTCCATCCTCCAGTTGTTTTTTTATCTGCAATTTTCCCTCTAATATCCACGCGTCCATTGCTAACCAATGTGGTTGATGATACAAATTTCTCCTGCAAGACATTACCCGAAGTGATTTCATCTAAACCAAGGGTAACTGATAACGTGTAAGATTGATTGAATGATTCTGTTCAACTAATTAGGATTACCTTCTCATGGTTCTGCTTTATCTCCTCGAGGAATTTGTCCATAGAAGGCTGAGTAATGGACTTCTCAAATGGGTCGCCACCATGTTCCTTTGTTTCCATCCAGAAAAAGCGACTGTTCAAACTCTTTGGTCAATTCTGCTTTCAGGTAGAAGGCTATAACATTAATTCTGGTAAAGATATCTTAATTTGAGTTCTCATATAAACAAGAGATCAATTTACCTACCAAAATAAAAAAGCTTAAAAAAAAAGTGTGTACAACTTGTCCTGAAGTAAAGTTTGACCGGCTTGCTTTTGACGTTTCCAATTGAGTTTGTGATGAGCTTACGGGTGGTTATTAGTGTGTCGCCGGCAATATAATACTGTCTTTTTATTTCCTGAATTTGTGGAACTTCCATATGGAGTTGTACTAACGTGCAACATGCTGAAGTAAGGCTTAGATACTAACGATGATTGTGTTGTTTATCAGACCAAAACTTTGAAAATTTGTACGAGTCAAGCTTAGATACTCACGGTGATTGTGTTGCTTATCAGACCAAAACTTTAGAAAATTTGTACGGGGCAAACTGCCGCCTATCCTTATCTGAGAATCCTTGCTGACAAGAATCCCATGGGCTGATTAGGTCAAACTTGGTCCAAAAATCCCAATGGGGTTTACTGTTTGGGATTCTGGTATATGATCCTAGAACACATGATCAGGCCTGTGATTTCGTTTGTTGCTTGCTTAACAAACAGTTTTTCTCTTCTCGTATCGTATCTGGAAAAAGACAAAAACTACTGGATGTTGAAAACTTCTGTTTCCATTTTTGTCTATAAGAGAAGTTCATTGCACTGAGATGAAGTACCCGTTAAAATTTCTTTTTATGTTCATACTGCTCTATTAAGTACTGCATAACAGCATGTTAGTGAATATCTGTGCTTGGTAAATATTATGAGCTTGACCAAAAAAAGGATTTTCAATTTCCTTTCTTCGCAAGGATTTGTGCTTAGTAAATTACTTTTACACTTCAGGAACGCATATCAAATATTGCGCATAATGTTGTTAATGGATTGTGCACTCCCACAAGGGATCCATCTGTTCCAGTGTACATAACCATTGGAGATAGAGGAAATCCGGAAGGATTGATGACAGAGTATGGAATCTGGTTTCAAGATTTATCTCCTTAAATCAAAATTTTCTTTGTGATTATCATTGTGTAACATTGTTGGTCTAATTGAACAGGATGATGCCATGATGGAGCCACAGCCAAGCAACTCAGCTTATCCCGAGGCCAGTTTTGGTCATGGAATATTAGATATGACGAACAGGACTCATGCTTACTTCAGTTGGCATCGAAATCAAGACGGTTATGCTGTGCAAGCTGATTCCCTATGGTTGCATAATAGATATTGGAGCGTTTCAGAAGAAATACCTGTAGTCAGAATATGATTCGCTATTTCGATAGACACGGTTGATGGAATGGAACTACTCAAGATTCACCTTGCGCTGCTTTAGCTTGTTAGGAATAGATGGCTAAAATTCGAATAACATGGCAGGTTGTGAGATCAGGAAAAAAGCCCCGGGTATTCTATTCAGTTGAATTGTTGTTGAAAAATTTACAAAGGGCCAAACATCATAGAATCCCTGTACAATATTTTTCTACTAGCTACCATTATTTTATAGAAGACAGTGGAAGTGGGCTTAGAAATGTGACAGGGATCTTTACTGTTGGGGCCTGGGGGGATACCTTTTCTAAAAAGATACAAGATACGCACTACACAAGACTAGTTAAAGCAATTTGAAAAACTCATTGGAGGATGAGACGTAGACCCCTGCACTCTTCCGCCTCATTCAGATGACAAGATCAGAACCCTGGTCCTCACTTTTTAGCAGATCTATGCAAAACCAGATCTCCACTTGGAGACCTTTGATGCTCATTAAATGTGACACTTGGTTCTTGTTCAGCATTCATTACACAGGAAAATAACCGTCCAAATCACGTAGTATTTGTGAATCTTGTCATGCTTGATGCTTAATTGTTTGTTCTGGTCATCTCGTACATATTTCTCTTTTAGTTCATAATCATGATTCATAAAAAACAAATTTGATGTAGATAGAAAATAAAAAGTTTAACATTGTTTAATAAAAGTAAAGATTAAAGGAAAAAGTGACTGCATAAGACCAAAGAAATATTGAAGTCATATCTCTGCAATGGTTGTCTTGTCTATACTGTAGCTGGTTGCGGTTGGATCCTCCATTAGTTATTTTAGTGTTAGCTTTTGCTTATCGTTATACTGATCATGTTTTAATATTAAAATGAACAATGAATATAAAATTTTTTTTAGTGCGCATTAGGTAAATAGGGCAGACCATGCTATCATAAAGAAAAGAAAAGGAGTATTAATTCATATCTTTTCGAGTAAATACTTCACTGGAGGACCCCTTGTTGGCCCTCCTACAATTTCAGCACTTTATCACGTCTTATCTGTTGGATTCGTGTAAAATTTATCCATCTCTAGAAAGAGCATTCTAAAAGATGTGCACTAGTCAAGGGAATTAATAAACTGTCTGCCTACCGTTACCAAGCACTTCTGTCTCAATTGAACGCTAACCTTCCTAAATAAATGGATCATGTGGAAGGCACAAGATATGAAACAGACTACCAGAGCCCAGAGATTTTTTCCTAAGTTGAAAGCTTGAAGAGATTCTGGTCAGATGGCGCTGCTGAAAGTCTATAACCTTTCTGTTTTTTGGCTTCTATGTATGATTTTGGTTGCGTCTAACTTCTGCAATGGAGGAATAACTAATTCCTTTGTGAGGAAAGAGTATTCTCTCGATATGCCCCTTGACAGTGATGTTTTCCAAGTTCCTCCAGGTTATAATGCTCCTCAGCAGGCATGTTCTTTTCTTCTTCTAATTCGATAGCGTTCTTTCAGTTAAATTTACTGGAAGTCTGCTGCTAAATGTGTTCCTGGAATTTAAGTTTTGTTTTGTATTTGCTTCTTCTAACTTTTTAATGGGTTATTTCATCTTTACGTACCTGGTTTCTGATAGGTCCATATAACACAAGGGGATACTGATGGGAGAGGAGTGATCATCTCCTGGATAACTCCCGATGAACCTGGCTCGAATACAGTTATCTACTGGTCTGAAAATAGCAAGCATAAGAATCGTGCTGAGGGAATTTTTGTCAGATATAAGTTCTTCAATTACACCTCAGGTTACATTCATCACTGCACCATCAAGAAGTTGGAGGTATTCTTTTTCTCTTTTCTTTTCTCAATCAGGTTTTCCATCTTAAAGAAGCTTAATTTAGTTGATTTAATATCAGTATAGGCCAAATTTGCGAGAAATATCTGGGTCATTTGCTTGTAATTTTGATGGAGTAACTAGAGCTTCTTTTACTTTTGCAGTATAACACCAAATACATATATGAGATTGGAATAGGAAATACGACCAGACAATTCCGGTTTATGACTCCTCCAAGAGCTGGCCCTGATGTTCCTTACACTTTTGGTCTGATAGGTACTTCCATTTCATCTCATTAACTTCTGTGTCCGCTCTAATTTGTTTTATTATTGAAAAGTGCCTTCAACACTGATAGTTTCCATAGAAATGTTTTTTGCTTTGTCAAATTTTCACATAGAATACTTCTGTTTCATTCTGTTTATCCATATATCCATCAAAGAGTTTTGCATGGTTTTATTTTGATCTCAATCCTTGAGCACTTTGAACAGGGGATCTTGGTCAAACACATGATTCAAATGTTACACTCACCCGTTATGAATCAAATCCAAAGAAGGGACAAACAGTCTTGTTTTTGGGGGATCTGTCATACTCAAATGACTATCCATTCCATGATAATTCTCGGTGGGATACATGGGGAAGATTTATAGAGAGGAATGCTGCTTTTCAGCCTTGGATTTGGACTGTAGGAAATCATGAACTTGATTTTGCTCCTGAACTGGTATGTTGTTTTTTATCTCCTGAACTGTTGCCTGGGCACTCAAACAGAGAATTTCACCATGTGATGTCGCACAATAATTATGGTTTGCTTGACATAGATGGTCCTAATAGTCTTAACAATTGGTTATGTTGCAGGAAGAAACTACACCCTTTAAGCCATATACACATCGATATTATGTGCCGTATGCATCTTCAGATAGTACATCTCCTTTATGGTATTCGATCAAGAGAGCTTCAGCTTATATCATTGTTTTGTCTTCTTATTCTGCATATGGTAAGGATATAACTTCACCTATGAATGAAGTTCAGGAATTGAACATTTCAAAAATACTATTAGATGGATTAAATGTCAAGCAAGCAAAATGATTGTGGTGACCTAGATAATTTGAGTCAGTCACAAGGGCCTTGTGTATTATATACCTAATGCGAATGCGTGCAAAATGCAGATATATTGTCTTATCCTGCTAATTTCTAATTTTGATTTTGACAGGAAAATCCACTCCTCAATACAAATGGCTAAGAGATGAGCTACCTAAAGTGGACAGAAGCGAGACACCATGGCTGATTGTTCTTATGCATTGCCCAATTTATAATAGTAATGCGCATCATTACATGGAAGGAGAAACCATGAGAGTGGTGTTTGAGTCATGGTTTGTCAAGTACAAAGTAGATGCTGTATTTGCTGGTCATGTTCATTCCTATGAGCGATCTGTAAGTTCCATCCATTTTAATGTTCCTTTTTTTTTTTTTTTTCATTTTTTAAGCTTTTTGATTACCAAAGATTTAGGTCTAAATTACCAGCAAAAAATTTTCCTTACTATAACATTCAAAGTCCATATGTTACTCTTCCAATGACATATCCTCTGTTTTCTTTGTTTGGATAATTACATGTTTAACCAAAGGTGCTTTCCCCCAACTAAATTCCCCGGCAGCTGCTTAACTTAATACCTTAAAGCTTCCATTTTCTTGTCCAAAAATGCCATAGCAACAATATCAAAACTTACCATGTTTATTAATATTTCACATTGCAGAAGCGTATATCCAACATTGCATACAATATTGTGAATGGAAAGTGTACTCCTGTTAATGACCAGTCTGCACCAGTCTACATTACCATTGGAGATGGAGGAAATCACGATGGACCAGCGATAGGGTAATGCTTATCAGTATATTATTGCTCCTTAAAATGATCTGCCTTCATCTAAATTTTCTATATTCTTGATTGTATCCTGGTATAATTTTAACTGATCATTCTCTTTTGAGTAAGCAGCATGGTGGAACCACAGCCAAACTTCTCAGCCTATCGGGAGGCAAGTTTTGGTCATGGTATTTTCGATATCAAGAACAGGACACATGCCTACTTCAGTTGGCACAGAAATCAAGATGGATATGCTATCGAAGCTGATTCTTTCTGGTTTCATAACAGATATTGGAATCCCTTCGGAAAATCTTTTGTAGCTTCGTATTAATCCTCGGAAAATCAGTGTGAACAGTAAGATCTCAGCAAAAGTTTCGTCTTTTCTTGAGAAAAAGAAAAACCGAACATATTTTTTCTTTGTTTGTACCAGAAAAAAAAAAAGGGAACATTTATATGCGAAAAAACTGCGGGTGCTGACAAAAGAATTGACAACAAAAAGATTATTATCGATCAAGTATGCAATCCCAAACGTTTCTGACCAAACATGGACTCTTCTTGTTTTTCATCGTTTTTATTGAAACGTAATAAATTCAATAATTAGTAATTACTACCTTTGGTGGACTATGTAACATTTTCTATTTTCCACGTCCCAGTTAGTCTTAGAAGCTGGTAGGCAAGAATTGCACGTGACTGATATTTACAGAAACATAAATTAAAACAAAAAACAAACAAAAAAGGAGAGCCATGACAAACCCTGAAAAACCCATAGGTTTTCATGGCTATTACTGTAGAGTGTAGACGGTAGGACACTGCGTAATTCTATTTACACAAATATGCGCAGAAGACTATCACTGACTTTCACGTTCCACGTAGCTAACAGCTAGCTTAGCTTTGCATGCACCACGGGGATTGCAAAAGTCCCAGCCAGGTAGATTAGAACGTGATATATTTTATGTTGAACAAAAAAATTATTTGTGTAATTTAAAATAAATTATTTATATTATTTAAGTAATCAAGTTAAATGTTGAAGTGAATTAAGTTATTTGGATTTGTAAAGTGTTTTTTTCAGATAATTTTAATTTTTAAATTTTTTTATTTTAAAATATTATTAATTTTGAATAAATATATTTAAATAAAAATATAAACTGTTTAAATAAAAAAATATGAATGTATAAAATATCATAATTTTTTAAATTAACTTGATTAGTAATTATTCATTTGTTATAAATATATTTTTTTATCTGTTCAATGTCACTACTTTTAATTTAGCAAATTTTTAAAATTTTATTGTAAACATAATTATTTTTAAGATAATATTTTTCATACTTCAAAGTCATATTTTCTACCTTCATATTATTTCTGTTTTCTTAAATTTTTTAACAGTTCCATCCACGAGGTTGCCGCAAAACTGCCTGGAAAATCTAGTGACATGGAAGCTTCTGCCCAAATAGAGTCATCTAAAACAGGCAAGTTAACACTCATATTCTCCCAAAACCCATCAATTCCATCTTCATTTTGCCCAAATTTTGCGCTGTTCTCCACCAGGTTCCCTTAAGAATAATAGTTCTCGTGGGGGAAAGATATGACTGAATCATTGTCGTACACTGGTGTTACATCATTGGCCCTGATAAAAACTGGGCTATTTGATGAACTCTTACCTGATGAATTGTTCGCATTCTGAGGTTGGTTCCCTATTGGAGCAACCTGAGTGTGAGCTGAAGAAGGTGGATATTGAGGGTTGACGCATAATTGTGGCAAGTTGAGCTTGGCATCCGAGCCATAGAGTTTACCGGGGGGGGGGGGGGGGGGGGCGGCCAGCATCATAAGTCATTGCTGCTTCATGAAAGGTGTTAAAAGTTCCAAGCCAAATACGAGCACCACGATTGGGTTCACGAATTTCAGCCACCCATTTACCCCAAGTTCTCTGCCCGACACCTTTGTAAGTGCAGAGAGCATTTTCTGGACCTCCCTTTCCTCTTATGCACCCTTTCTCGAGCTTGCTTGTGCAGGCTTCTTGACTTGTTTTCTTTCTTCAAAGCCACTGATGACTGAAGTGACATTGTTCCAACAGAGAAACCCAGGGGAAGTAAAGGAATGAGGAAAGTTATTGATAAGCACATTGGATGAAAGGGGGTAATGGTATTTATACGACAGAAAGGGAGATAAGAGCTCCAATGGGATAAGTAAGCTTGCCTGAAACGTGTCTTAAGATGGGTTTGGGATGATACTTAGCATGGAGGCCCTGTTTGCTCGTATTGACTGTAAAGCTCACTGTCATTTCTCATAGACACACTCGGCCTAGATTCTTGTTTGTACCGAGCTCATGTGGCAAACAAGGAAGGAAAAAAAAAAGAAAAGGAAAATGTAGTTTGATTTTGTAAATTCTGGGGGGCGGGGGGTGGAGAAAAAAAAAGGGGGGGGAAAGGATCGATAATGGTCAATTTACTATTGGGAACGACGGCGTGTTTGGGCAGATAAGAACCTGAGAGGGTTGAGAGTTTCTAAAAGGAACAAATGACAAATGACAACTGAGAAAGAGTGTTCCGACGCGTGGGGGCTCCCAAGTACAGCGGTGGAGCTTTAGAAGTCAGAGTGAATCCAGGTTTAAGAATGGTTTTGCATTCAAAGTTTTAAATAACGATGGCAGTCACATTTTTTATTACATCATATTTATTATATTTTTAAATATAATAAAGATTATTATGATTATTACAATAATTGTGGTAGTAAATTTTTTTACACAATTTATTATAAAATGTAATAATTATAATTATAAAAATTTTTATTCAATGATTTTAAAAATAGTTTACGATACTATATTTTTTATTTTTTAAAAAAGTTATTTACAATTTTATTTAGATTATAAAAAACATTTATATTTGGTTTATTCACAAATTTTTCTTGGTCAAGTTCATATTCAATATTAATTCTAGACAAATCAAATATTAACAAAATATAATATGTTAAATACCAAGAAATTTATATTTAATAAAATTACAAACTTAAAAATATAATAATTTCAAATTCCATCAACTACAATTATTGATATAAATTTTTAAATTTTATCATATGATAGAATGACGAGAAATATCATATTCTCTATCTTTCACTTTGAAAGCTAAGTTGACTCTATCTCTATCCTTAAGGCTTTTGTTCTTTATACATTTAAGGTGAAAGATATATTTGAGGATAATACATTTGTAGTGGAGGGATATATTTTAGGATATATTATGTAATTTTATAATTTTTATTAAGAAATTAACAATAATATTTTCAAATGAATTAAAAAAACATAATATACTAGTAACATTGGGGCATGGTGCAATACTATCAGTTTTATGAGCAATGTGTTCTTTGAAACGTGTTATCCCTCATTTTATAACTTTACCACAAAGTTTACATAAAACATTTCTTCTTGTATTTGGCACAAGTATTCCAAAATACCAATCTATATCATCACTTGATGTGCCATTTACTTATTTACTCGGAAACTCTTCACATGTTGGCATATTTGTTATTTTGTATAAAAATAAAATAAATTTATATTTAAAAATATTAATATTACTTATTACATCATTAAATTTTGATTTTACGTTAAATTTTTTAATTTTTAGTTTTTAATCTTAAGAATATTATTAAATAACTTAATCTTTTTTATACAATAATTTATATAAATTTTTTTATCACAAATAACTTTCAATAATTATATAATAAATGCAATCTTTAATAATTACACAAAAATAACAATAATTAATCTAATATCAAAAGAATTGACAACAATATAAATATCAAAACAATAAAAAAATATTAAAATTCATATACAAAATTATAAATTAATATATAACGCAATCAAAATATAATATTTAATTTTAATTATTTTTCATCTAACTTATACAAAAAAAATTTATCAAAAATTTTCATCTAAAATTTTTATATATATTATATTTAATTATTAAATTTTTTTAATTATAAATTTTCAAAATCATAATTAAATTTTATCTAAAAAAATTTCAAAAATTAATTACAAAATTAAATAAAAAATTCAATCCCACCCCCTTAACACCCCACCAAACCCAATCCCTTTTCACCTTCCCCCCAACGCCCCACCACACCAATCCCTCTTTACCCCATTCAATCTCTCTCCATGTGCCCGATATCCCCCAATTTGTTTAATTTTTTCTAGCAAACTTTTCTAGAAACGCACTTGCTCTCTTCTGTTCATCTTCTTCTTCGTGTTTCTAGGCTTTCCAAATTTTTTTTTTTTTTCATCTCTCATTTTCTCTCACATCTCTTTATCATTATCACTTGTCTAGTACCTATGGAATATCTTATTTGTCTCTCTCTCAAACTCTCACAACAGATATTATTTTACAAAAATTTTATAAAAAAAAAATAATTTAACTTTCTTTTCTTACCTTATTTAATTTTGAATGTTGATTAAAAACTTGAAGCTGATTTGAATTTAAATGTTGAAGTACCGATTGAATTGTTGTAACTTGAAATAATTGATCTATTTTTTAACTTATTTTTAGAGTTATTTTAATGCTAAAGATATGATATTTTAAGTTTTATTTTTTGCTTTTACTTTTATTTTTACTTTTACTTTTACATGTTTATTGTTTTATTTTGTAGACTTAAAATTTTATTTTTATCTTGAATTATTAGATTTATAAGTAAAAAAATAAAATAATGACAACAATAATCCGTTATTATCATTATTTTTGTTAATTTTACTGTTATTATTTCGTTATTAAATCGTTATTTGAAAACTTGCATGCATCAACGGGGCTCATGCTGCTGTAACTTCGCCGAAAAAGATCCCTTCGTACACTGAATCTTTCCCAGTCAAATTATGGATTTGGACTCTGCCTTGGCTTCCAACTTCCAACTCGATTGTCCCCATTTTCTATTCTATTTTACCTAATCGACGCAGCTCCTTACTCATGTCTAAGTCTCGATTTGTTTGTCTACGAATAAATGAATTAGATCTACTAACTGTAGATTTTAAACTTACGAGTATTCAGAAAGTAAAGAAATATATAGGAGACGGAAAATGTCAATAGTTCACAGTCTATATTTACCAAGTGAAGCTAAAAATGCTGCGCCCACAAAACAAAAAATCCTGGATTAAAGATGGAGGCTCCTTTATGACGCGATTAATGAAGAGTTGCACTCTTTGATCTAATTTTATTATTATTATTAAAAAAAGAGTTGAATTCTTGGGCCAATACCATGCATGGAAGCGCAGCCCAGCAAGACCAACTTGGAAAGCAGACCTACATGTGAAATGAAAGGCCAACTACAGGGATCTGGCACAACTCATCCATACGTAACAGAAGTAGCTATCAAGTTTCAACCGTAAATCTACGTTCAACAACAAACTTGGCCCAGCTTAGATGATTCTGTGACAAACAATGGCAATTTTCAGACTTTGGACTATTATATTAACAAAAAGGACAAAACAAATCACATCTATGAAACCTTACCTTAGTGGCAAGGTCACTCGAATCTTATTTATGAACTACAATCAAGGGATTTCCTACAGATCATTACGTATAATCCAATCAAGAAAAAATCAGTGGTAAGCTTCACATGGGCAACTCCAGTCTGAACGTGTTGAATTAGTACATTTACAACTGTATTACTCTCATGATCTCACACTTAATTCCAATTCTTCATTCGAATCTCTACATTTCCTTAGGGCTGCCCTTATTTCCTTCAACATCTCATTTACTCTGATGCCTTTCCTGCTCAATATCAGAACAACTTACAGTTAGGCTGCTTATGTAAGAGTAAAAGTAAAACAAAACTTTGAGTGGTTACACTTGGTCAACTTTGGACCTCAGAATGCAGTATTAAGATGGGAACTTTTAATGAGCCAAGGCATTAGAGATGCAATACAATACTTAAGAAGAAAAAATATTACTTACAAAACGCTAACACCAACAACAGCAGCGGGCCGTGGATAGTCCTCAACTCCTTTATCCATTTTATCTTCATCAGAAACCACTGAAGACAATATATCCACTTCACCACCTTCAGTGAGCAATGATCGAACTACATCTTTAGAACTCATTCCCAACTCAGAATGTACTATATCACTTCCAATCTTTAAGATTTCTTCAGTTAAATGAGGAAGCTTATCCCTTGCCTAAGATAGTAAGCAGACAGTTTTAAATTCGCTAAAAAGACATGACATATAAGACATGTTATATGCATAACTCTTGCACTTAAGACAAACTCTCAAGAGAAGAGAGGAGCCCTATCAATAAGCGACTTACCTCAGGAAGGTCAATCTTGTTGAGCACTACAACATACGGTCGTTCCAGGTAATTAGGATTGTACATCCGCAGCTCCTGCACATCACAATTACTATGGTAAGGGAAGCTGAAATTGAGGGATATTCAGTTTGAGACACGATATCATTTGATTTTGATAGTGGCTGATACAAGATTTTATCTTTAATAGTGTTTGTAGAACTTAAAGGACAATTTTAAAAGTTAGAAAGGGCCGAAAAAGTGATGCCCAAACTCAAAATTTGGCCCTCCTATATGTTTTAAAACCATTGAATGCCGTAATAGCTACTACTTATTAGTGGAACAATCTCTTTATACACACTTAAAAGATTCCAATTTATATTTATGGACATTGATAAGCTAATACACAGTGATGATTCAGTGCAAAGTGAAACTACAGATCATTCCATCAATAACAAAGATGTCAATAAGACAATGAAACAATGTTAATAAAGTGAATATAAAATAAGAAAAGATAAAATATGAACAAGGGAAGATATACCTCTCTGACAGTTCTGTAGTCATTCAAAGGGTCCTCAGCCGATGCATCAACAACATGGACCAACAAACGTGTCCTCCTCAAGTGCCTCAAGAAATTGCGACCTAGACCCTAAACAATAAAAATGTCTCAATTAGAAACAGTATGATCAGAATAAGCAGTTAACAAGATGCAAAAGACACAAACCATATTACCTTGCCCAAATGTGCACCTTTTATAAGACCAGGCAAGTCTGCCAATGTTGCTTCAGATGAATATTTACCTGCCCCTAAAGCAGGGTCACCATCAAGCCGCCCAAGGTTTGGCATCAATGTTGTGAAAGGATAATCGGCAATATCAGGTTTTGCAAGTGTAATGGAAGCCAAAAGGGTTGACTTGCCTGCATTTGGAAGCCCCTGCAGGGCAAATAAATTATCGGTATCTACCTTTTGTAGCCAATCTGATGCACTATTCATAAACTATTATGAAGAATTTTGATGAACTTCCTTCCCTAGCCACAAATAGAGATTCCAAGGAAATTCAAATGGAATCATGTTACATAAAAATGCACGGACAAAAGGAAAAATAATAGGATGCAGTACTTACAACTAACCCAACATCAGCAACAACTCGAAGAATCAACTCCAAACTAACCTCCTCACCAGGCTGACCAAGAACTAAAACCTGCAAAAAGTATGCAAAAGAAAAGATTTTTATATTAAATAAAAGAAAGAAGTATCAATTTGTAAACAATAAAAACCCATATGAATTTTCATTCAAGCAAGCTGTTTCTTTTTATATTACTGTAGTAAGTGAGTTTCTTTCTATATTGCTATAGTAAGGGATAAGATTTCTTCTTGGGCACCTTATCACCGTCATCTCTCATCACGTTTGTGGTTAAAGACAACAACTTTTTCCTTTTGTATTCTGGCATTTCTAACAAGCTAATCTGCCACAAAACAAAGAAAATTAAACTGTCAATCACCAACTGATATTGAGAATACAAGTTATACAGCAATCTTAGGAACAGAATTGCCAAAAGAAAGGAGGTCTATCAAACAGAACAAGATTGGATTCATTGGAATCCTACTTCTTATCAATCAGTTTTTTGAATTGTAAATAATCTGAAACCTATCACATTCAGAGTACTAACACACACACACACACACACATGTGACTTGCATAACTCAGATAATAAAATGCAAAATGCCATTATCTTAAGTTCTTAACCTTCATCCATTGAATTTCACATTGTACTGAGTTAATCTGAATCTTTCAATAGGTTTAAACTACTAACTCCTTACTTCTTACCCCTCCTTGACCGCCCCTAGCAACAAGTACTTCATCACCCGGCTGTGCTAGGTCAGCCAATAACTTCCCACGTTTGCGTTTCACAACTGTGCCTGCATATCAATACACAAAATAAGAAAATTATGCATTTGGGAGAGTCTAAATTTTGTTAAAACCATTTCACCAAGCCATGCAAAGAACATAAAAACAGGTGCATCTTCATGGTATGCTCTTATATACTCTTAGATACTTCTCACAATCGAAATTCAACTTTCCTTTTAAGATGAAAAGCAAAATGTTATAGATGGTATCAACAGAGTAATATTACAAACCAACAGGAACAGCAATACGCAAAGTTGGGGCAGCAAGACCATCACGCAATTGAGAAGTTAAAACACCCATGGCATCAACATTGCCACCACGTTTTGCATTATGCCGGCTGTGCTTATGAAGTTCCAATAACGTATCTTTCCCTTCATCAGCATAAATGACTACATCTCCACCATGACCACCCATTGGAAGGATAAGTGACCCATCAAAATCCCTTTTATACGATGGTTTCTTCTTTGACTTGTCTTTAATCTCACGTTTTCCTTGTGACTTCGCAGCTCGTTGTTGGTCAGGCATGCTAAGGATGGCACCGTGGCCGCCATCCCCCGAACGGACGGTGATGATTACTTGATCAAAATACTTGTGAGGTTCTTTTAGTAACGTAGTGGGGTTTGTCGAAGGAGACTCTTTGGTTCTTGTGAGTCTGGACTTAAATGTACAGAATCTCAAGTTCCCAGATTTGGTTAAGTCCCAGTTATGCCTACAAAAGAAAGAAGAACAAAAGTAATTACAAAATGTCAAAAACAAAGTACAGAATCTCAAGTTTCCAGAGGCGCACCTTGTGCTTGTGGTCACGGGGAGAATAGGACCGAAGAAGAGTTTGTCGTTAGAAAGGCAAAGGGTGAGGTAAGAGGAGGGCAGAGAAACCAGAGACGCCATTATCTCAAAGAGTGATTAAAGGCGTGCAGAAACCAGAGTGGAAGACGCGGATTTTTGAGCGGCACGAACAGCTGAGGCGAGGTGAGAAATTTGGGGCGATGTAGCCATTAGCCCATTTTCTCTTTTGGACGCATCCAATTTGATTAGGCTTAAGTTCGTTTATAAGAAACAGCGTTATAAGAAAACAAGCGTGAACCACGGTCAACATTTTGATATGGCCCAACTAGTTCATGGTCCTAAAGGGCGTGGGTTTAAATCTCACTTCTAATCAAACTTATTTTTAGTTAATGTTTAACAAACTTGTTTTGAGCTTAATTTTTCTGAAAAAACTGCTATTTATTTAATATTATTGTCAACTATTTTTTAAATCAATTGATATATTATTAAAATTGATACTTAAAAAATTATAAATTTGAGAAAACTTATATATTATGATATTTAAAAATTACGAATTCGAAAAAATTTACGCACGTTATATCATTTTCATTTAGGTACGTAATAGAGTAACAGTGTTAAGCAGAATTAGGAATTAAAAATAATAATAATAAGATACAATTGAATTCCAATAAAAAAAAATTTAAAAATTTATCTTGATCTAGTGTTAGTTACATAATTTTACTAAAAATAGTTTTAGGATCAGTGGGGGAAGCTACCCCCATTGCAAAATCCACTGCTTTAAAAGGCCATTTCACGAAAAGAGGCAAACTTCAAAAAGTGAATGAACATTCAGATGCACCCAAAGGAACAGCGTCACAACCTTTACAAATACGCAGACAATGATTTATAATTGTCACCTATGACCCAACCTTACAGCAAATGCGTAGCAAAACCACATCAGCACAAGATTTTGAGCAAAGGCCTAACTGTCACTTGCCTTTCAAAATTTCCTCTCTTCAGCTTTTCAGAAAGTCTTTCAAAGAAAATGGCGGAGGCCCATCCTGCAAAACCAAGTTTAATGTTACCTTGGGACTAAAGTATTCGAGACAGAATTTCACTCCACCTAAAGGCATCAGTAAATGACCACACATTTTTAAAGTATAGTAGTATCTCTATGCATTACCTTTGTGTGCTCTTGGTTTAAGCATTGTCTAACTACCGTTGTTTGTTGTATCAGCCTTTCCATTGCCGTATAGCTTGGGTGGTTTGCATAAGCTGACATTATTCATGAGACATAACCCAAAATGAGAACAGATTGATTAAAAGATTGTAAAAGTACATGTAAAAGAAAGAATAATCAAATAGAGTGACAATAAACAGCAGGTAAACATAGGCAGAATCAGTACAACATGCTAAAAGGTAATCTGGTGAAGTAGTAGCTATAAGAATTAAACAAACCAAGGATTGCTCGATTTAAATTCTCTGCAACATGCTGCCGGTACTCCAAGCTAAGCAGATGAAACATTGGAGATTTCTCTGGTTCATCAAATGCAAGCAAAGCCATGAAATCCTGCAGTAACAGCAATTTTTTTCACGATCACACATAGATTAGATGCATGAAGATCTGCTAAGTTAGAAACATACTTCAAGCTTTTCAACATATTTTTGCTCCTTTCCAAAAGGGGTCAACTTCGTCTGTGCAAATTCCAGAGCTGCTGCGCTGCAACAGAAGTGAATTTTGTTAAAATAAAATTGTAGGATATCTGTTATTCATAATTCAGGAGATACTGATTTTCTTGCACACCACTTCCTAGAGCATACAAGCTCCACAAAATGAAGGCTTAGAAGATCAAAATGCAAGTCCTTATTTTTCTCTAGTAAGTTGGTTGCCAGCTGTTCAGTCAGTTCAATTGACTTAAGTGCATTCCCCTCTAAAGCAAATTGAAAAATTCCTGCACAAAATTCCAACAAAAATGTCAGCACTTATGAGACTATATAAGATAAATGAGAGCAAACGACTACAGAGAAGATATACTTCATAGTAGTAAGATCAATGCTCACTAACCAACTAGGCTGGCAAGATTGATATTTATTCTGTGGTTATGTGACAATATTTTAAAAATTTTGTAGTAGCTGATACAGCTTAGCAATTGAGTATGCAGACGTAGGTTCTCAGATTTTGCAGACGTTAAGTAAGCTAAGTAAACCATCTATAAACTATATTTCAGCTTGGATGTCAAATACTTCAAATCCCTTTTAACTTTTATTGGCACATACCAACATGCATGCAAGTTCACCTCTGAAATTCTCAGTAAAGAATGCCAATGATAGAACCTATGACTAGAAAACTTTGCATCTTTGGCAATTCACACATGCCTTGGTTGCACAAGTGTGCTCCATAATAGTAATCCTAGGTTATCTATTATCTACATCTCATCTATAAAACTTATCAGAGAGAAAAACTTCACATACTTTTTCTTTTATCCATGTCCTCAAGATAATCAGAAGGCTGCTTCATCCCAGTACAAGCAATAAAAGATTCCAAAGTTTCTTTAAAGCAATTATGCACGAGATATGACATAATAATGTTGTGGATGTCATTGTCATTGATTGCCTGTAAAAGACACACGGAGATGGGGAGCCCCAAAATGTAAGAAGATAAGGCTACTGGAGGGACATAACTATAACATAGATGAGTCACTATTTCTGTTCCAGTGCTCCATTTTCAAAAAGAGGAGCAAAAAAGTAGTCCACGAGAGTGTGGAACTATAAGATAGCATGAATAGATATTATAAACGAATCAGATATTTTCATCAAAAATTAACTAAACAAACCATAATGACTGAAGATGAGGAATGCTATTTTAAGTTGTGACACCATACACAATTGGCTGGGAAATGACAGCATCATATTATATCGTATCACCCTATAAATTGAAGGTACAGGAAATAGCTGAAACAATAGTAACTTGCCAAATTCCATAATAGTACCCAAAATCATCAAACAAGGTTAAGATGTAGATCAAACTCGACCAAACAACCCCAAAAGCTACATTCCCCAAAGCAACCTGCAGCCAAGAGCTATACCTAGATGCAATCTAACTTTCCAAATGAAGATTCAAGACTTTAACTTGTGGAAGAGCACTCAATTTCCAATTTCCAAGCAAAGAATTGACCCCTAAAATCAAGGTTTTACTTGCTATCATAATTTATTTAACAACAATAACAGTACAACACCTAGATGCCTACATATTGATTCTACTGCAAAATCAATCATGTATATACAATACAACCCATGCTTATTCCAGAATCTATAAATACCAAAACATAAAACAAAGAACTCAAGCCATAACGAACCCCCATAACCGCAACAACTAACAAAATCCATAAACCCGAATGAACCCAATAAGCTATAACAAACTGATAAAACTGCATAATCGCACAATACCCTAATTTTACACAATCAAATAGAAAGACATAGATCAGGCTTTGGATTATTCGAGAAAAAAATTAAAATTTCAGCAACAATCCAATTAACCAAACACATTAAAGCATAAAACAATTTTACCATTGGCAAAACTAATTAAATTTTCAATATTTTCACAACTGAAACAGAAGGGTTTGGGGAAGGTTAAAAACTTACAATATGTTCGTACTGACGAGGATCAACGTCCATGCTTGGGCAGATTATGGGAACTGAAGCTTTGGGATTTGGGTATTTTGGAAAACAAATAAAAGGGGGATGAGAGTTTAATCGTCGCAATTTGTAACTCTCTCCTTCTCTCCTTTCGTGTTTCTACCTCTTAGAGGAGAATTTAAAGTACAATCCGATAGAATTTGTTGTTGCTTTGAGTACACGTGCCTTTTTTCCAGATTCTCTTTGGTTCTCTTCTGCTTACTTATCGTCGTCATGGTGAAAATCGAGAGCCTGGTTAAACGTAAAAAGGAAAGTACGAGTTAGGTGTCAACTAATGAAAAGAAAAAACAACATTTTTTTACCATTAATTAAATGTTTTTTAACAGAAAATTAATTAAAATTAAACGTTACCAGTGAATTTTTTTCATACCATCCACGGTTGAATACTTACTACTATAATTTATCACTTCTACTTTATGGATGAAAAAAAAAAGTAATTTTCAAGAAAAAAAGGAGTATTTTTTTAAAAAATAATATGTTAAAATAATGTGATTAGTTTTTTTAGTCTGTAAATATTTTTTTAAGTGAAAAGACAGATATTTTTAATTTTATTTTATTATTATAAATTTAATTTAATTTTTATATAATTTGTACAATTGAATTATGCTTGATCAACTCGTGACACTAACTCAATTAATTATTTTAATATTAATATGTTGTATAAATATAGATATGTTTTATTTCTTATCTATCTTGCCTCGAATTACTCTCATTGCATTTTACCTCCTACTTTAATGTTCTTTAATCATTTGTTTTGAATCAACATATATATATATATAAACTTATTTTTCTTACATTATCAAAATGAAATACTTACATAATCTAACCCAATATTGCATTTTTTTTAATAAAGAATTTGAACTAACTCTTCAAATAAGATTTAAAAATAATTATCCAAGAAATAAAACTTACTCTTATAACATTCAATGAATTTATATATACCCAGTGAAAAGCTAAAATGCATTTATCCAAAGTTAAATGTCTTTTTAATCCCTTGAAATTTACCTAGTTTTTTTTTTTTTTAATTTTTTTAATGGAAAACAGAAAGCAGTACCGGTGAATTGATTATTACCAGTTGTTATTAGATTGTGTTTAAAGTAGCTTACATGATCCAGATTTCAGACAGACGGAGATCTTATCTGGCTTTACTCTTTTAAGCTATAGCTTGTCACTTGTCAACACGTCATACATAATACATATATTGAGAAATGCAAATGCGAGCAAAAAAATCAAGAATAAAGCATTGCATTTCAGTTTTTACCGTTCTCGATAACATCACCTTCTGACAAGTAGTGTGTAGTAATTTTACTCTTTTAAAGGGTCAGAAGAAGTTACGAGGTTGGTCGTTTCGGACAACTTCCGACCTACTTTCACTGCAAGAAAGCCATATTTTCACTTCCTCTTTGGATGCCCACATTTCCAGGCAACTGTAATCAGAAAACAAACATACACCATTGAAAAATAGGACATCTTTGTGCTTCCTTTCTGTTGTCTTTCCTCCTTTTTCTTTGACCTTTCTTTTGCTTCTCCTTGCCAAATACCTCAGCTCTTCGAAACTTGATGTTATCAACATGGTAAAAAGATAATTTTACTGAAATATCGTCTCCACCCATACCTTTACTCTTTGTTATCTTTCTATTTCCCACCTTCCTGTCTTGTGACAAATGACAATGTCCTGGGGTATTGAAACATGCCGGTAATATCCGAGCCAAGATTTAGCTTCAGGCACCAACTAAAAATCCAAAGTTATCTATCCCCCCACCCAAAAAAAACCCCCTTATTCATCCCTATCCATTTCCCTGCCCCGTCAGCTCTTCTACCTTATACCATGTCAGACTGCCAACTCCATGTAGCTAGTGAACTTTGGATCCATTCAACGGCTTCATCTGGAGAGACCAAATTAATTGCTTCTCGTTTTAAGCAAACCTGTGTGAGAGTAACTCTGAGAACCTAACTAACTTCTGCTGGCATTTATAAAGCATCACCAAAATAGGTAAATGGTAGTTTTTGCAGATGAATGCAAGTTGTCAAACGTGGTTTGACCATTTCTGCCATGCCAAGTCTTTCTTTCCTTGGTCAAGGCCATGAAAGACAACATCTAGAATCCCTGCTTTCCATGTCTCATGATGCAATCCAACATTCTTCAACACCACAATAAATTTGTATCAGTAGTTCAAAAACTTTACTATATAGTATTTTGAGTTCAAAGTATTGTTTGGAACAAGTTCAGTTCTGCCCCATCCTAATGGATCCATAGGGTAAAGGAATGGCCAGATCTCCATCGTAAATCTGCTAGCTAACATTTGCATCCTCATAAGCGTGGTCAAGAGCAACTAACCAGTAACCTGACGGCTATGCTAACAAGTGCAATGTGATTTGTTCCAGCTCGTAGGGTTCACTGGTCCTGTAAATGTGAATATCCTGCTTTCCCTAGTCCCAAAGGCTGGTCCACTGACTTTATCATCTTCCTTAGTATGACTTAGAAAGCAGATAACAAAAATCAATGCTATCAATAAGAAACAGGTTCATGACCATTCCAAAAGACATAGGTGTCTACGAAATCCAAGCCTCCATCTTTAGCCTTCTTTATAAGATCCTCTCACATCAATATCCAAAAAACAACCAAAAAAATCAGTTTTTTTTTTTTTTTTAATGTTTTCGGTTGGTAAATAAAAGGAAAAGAGTGAAAGACAATCACCAAAGATAATGAATGGAGCCACAGATGAGACTTCTCCTTTCTCCATTGTTGAAAATAGCTGTCTTATCACGGTAACGGTGCAATGTATCAGCTTAGATCACACTAACAAGGCTGTGAAGAACAAAATCAACAGATCGGAAACTGAACTAGTTTCCATTTCCCTTCAATAACAGAAACCTTGGAGGGAAATTTTAAGAAAAACAAAATATAAAAGAAAGGAACTTGAATTGCTAAAGTGAAAGAACAATGACTAAATAACAAAGCCGAAAAACTAGCTAGTACCCACTTCAAGCAAGGAAACTGAACCACATCAACCATCAATCCACTCCAAGCTTAAGAATCCAATCAAAGTTGCGGTAACATAAAGAATAAAACATCTCCAAAAGAAAGAAAAGTTTTTTGTGCAAAGTAACCATGTTAATATCTATAATTCATTCAAGATTCTAACAACTAGTAGTAAAAAACAGGCAGAGAGATCCCATATAAAAAATTTACAGCTTTGCCGTTGACAAATTAAGCATAAAAACATCTATATATTCACCAAATTTTCAACAAAAATTACTTAAATTTAGTCAAATCCCTCGTCATGAAGAAGGAAACACGTCTTTAACGGCCAATGCTGCGGACAAGTAATTAAGGGTGTTCCTTAAAGTTTCCTTCTCTCTTTTTAACCTGGCCGCCGTGTCTTCTAACTCCAGCAAAGCCTGTTGCTCTCTCGGCGCCCCTTCGAATGTACTCCCAGCAAAAAATGAAAAAGGCGTCGGAAATAGGTTCCTCCTCAAATCCTGCGCTTCCTTTTCCAGTTTCCCATTGAGCCGATTCGATAACCGAATAACGTCTTTCATGTAACTCTCCACTTCATTGGCTAACCCTTCCAAATCTTCGTCGCCTGAGGGTCGGTCTTCGAGCCAGTCGAATTCGGCAACGAGATACGGCTTCGTACGGACGATGGTGGTGATACGGAACCGTTCTTGACCTTTACATATGAGGAAGAAGCGGTCGTCGACAAGACGTTCGTGTTTGACGATCTCGCCGACGCAACCGACGTCTGCGGTGCCGGTGACGGCGTCAGAATAAATTACGCCGAATCGGAGGTCGGTGTGGAGGAGCGTGTGCATCATAATGCGGTAAGGGAACTCGAAGATCTGGAGAGGGAGGATAACGCCGGGGAAGAGAACTATGGGGAGAGGAAATAGAGGGAGCTCTACGACGTCGTCTGATTTAGGAGGATTGGCGTGGTGTTTCTCGGGGAAAGAGGAAGCCAAGCACCGGAGGGAGCTGAGCGTGTGGAATCTGCGCGATTGAGAGAGTGAAAATGACTTGGAAAAGGGCTTGAAATTAAGGTTTATCGAAAGTTGGTGAGTGAGTGAGGAAGACGAATGGGAAGGGATTAGCTGAGGAAGAGCCATTGAGGAAAGACCAGAAGCTGTTTGAAGTTTTGCGTAAGGGAAAAATAAATAAATCAAAAAAAATTCTAAGAATGATAGTAGTAATTTCCCATTCGTTGAAGGAAAAAAAATGGAAATTACTTGTATTTTTGCCTTAATATTTCTTAGTGTCTATTTTCAAAAATAAAAAAATTAATTTAAAAATAAATAGAATATATGTTATCATTCTAATTTTATTTGTAAAATTAAAAATTTTATTATTAATATATCAAATAAAATTTTTATTTAAAAATTATTAAATACACTTATAATAAAATTTTTTAACTTTATAAACAGTATTAAAATTGTGATACATATTTTTTAATATATTTAAAAAATAAAAATATTAATTTAAAAATAATAAAATATATATTATCATCTTAATTTTACATATAAAATTAAAAAATGTCAGCATATCAAATAACAAAATTACGATTCTGTGTTATACACCGAATAATTTCTCATTTATTTGTAAGAGCATGAGTGGATAATATTGTGGGGAAGGGGGAATTTGGGTGTGAAATGTGGGTTGGAGGACTCCCATGTGGGGGTCCGGTCATCTGGAATTTTGTGGCACGTGTGTTAATTTTTGAACGTGAATTTGCATCGCATAAATGTGATGACGGCAAATTAAATTAAATTAAATTATTTTTTATAATTATTTTTAAAAATTATATTTATTAAATTTAAAATTTTTTATCCAAAGCTACTATCATATTTGTATAAAAAAAGTGATAATAAGTTCATTTGCGCTTTAAAAAGTAAAATTTAACATGATATTCAAATTTTTTAATATTTCTAATTTTTTTATTTTTTTTTATTTTTCAGTTACTATATATTTTTATTAAAAAAAAATACGGTGAGAGATGCTTGCTGTTTCATGGACCATTTTTATCCAAATACTAAAAAAAAAAAATCTTGATTTTGGTTTAAAATATTCGTAACAGAGATTCTTTGCAAAATTCGACCAATGAGGTGATGAAATTTGAGATGATTCTTTATTTATAAATAGGAGTAATTGAATTGACGTTTAAAGTTAAAGAACTTGATATGTGAGGGAGAAGAAATTAAAGAAATATTTTTTTTTATTGACCGAAGTACATGCTACAATATATATTTTTGGCATTTGTAACTTGCAGATTAAATTTTTTTTTTAATACATCAATCTATTTGTAGTTAACATCGGACCTAACCTTTTTGACTTTTAGATTAAGGTTATCCTAGCAATATTTGTTTTAATCGCATATAAAAATTATAAAAATTTATGATATGTGCCTTGAAGCCCAAATTTACTAAATGTTTTAAATAAATTATTTTCAGCGTGGACCGAGGCGATGTTTTCGTTACCGTCAATGCGCCACGTCGCGTGTCGGCGGATAGGCATTTTTATGTCATATCTCGTATTATATTTGATATATATAATAATATAAATTATTAAAATATAAATATAATATAAATTATAAAATATATTTAAATTTTAAATATATATATGTTTAATATATGTTATACATAATATAATATGATTAATATGTATATAATTAATTTATTTAAATATTATATAAATAAAAATAAATAATATAAATATACACAAATAAATAAAATTAATACGAATATATATATAATTAACAAAAGAAATATAAGAACGTAATTAAAATAATAAATAATTATAAATTATTTATTATTTATAAATTAATAAATTTGACATATTAATAATATAAAAAATATTTACATATTAAAAAATTTAATACTCATTTATTATATATTTAATATATATATTTAAATATTAATTTATATTGTATAATTATATTAATTTTTAGTATCACAATCAACATAATAAATTATTAAAAAATAAAAAATAAAAAATAATGTATAGAATTAATATTAATATTATATTAATATTATTAATATAAAATTTTTTATAATAATTATTAAATAAATATAATAATTAGATGTTTAAAATAATTTTTATATGATATTAAATAGTAAATTAAATATCATAATTAAAAGATTAAAAATTAAAATAATATTTATATGTGTATATTAAATTCAAATAAATATAAAAATTTATTAAATTTATTAAACATATTAAACATATATTTATATGATAATATTAAATTAAATATATTTATTTATATTATGTTATATATTTAAACAAATTAATACATATATTATATAAATTATATCATATAAAAATTTATATTAATACAAATAAATATGAAATATTTTTTTTAAATATATATAATTTTTTAGATGTCATTTTCGTGACTAAGGAAGGTAAAAAAATTCGTACCCTACGGGTTTCGGTTCGACCCGATTTTTTAGGGTCGATTTTTTTTTTTTGAAAATCGGGAGTCGGGTCGGGTAGCATGAAGACAAAGTCGAGATCGGGTCGGGTTTTAGGCAAACTCGATCTTACCCGACCCGATATATATAAAAATAATTTTTTTAATTAATTTTTTAATTATATATATATTTATATAATGATATTTTTAAATATTTATATTTTAAAAATAATATTTTATTAATTTCGGATCGGATCGGATACGATTTATATAGTATCGGATCGGGATCGAATATGAAAAAATAAAAAAAAAATTTAAGTAAGATCGAATTCGAATTTTTTAAATATTAAATTCAATCGAGTTCGGAACGAGCAAAATCCACACCGTAATCCGACCCGATACCAACCCTTTTCGTGACACGTCTGAAATTATCGTATCTAAAGAGACATCCGTTCCCTTCAAACGGAGAAAACACGGAGTTACGTCATCCACTAACGAGAAAAGATTTTTAAGTCAATGACATATGAGAATGCGTCATGTGTTTCTGACAAGGGCATTCTCGTAATAAGCCTTTAAACTCCTCCTCTATAAAAGGCGTTGTAGGCATCGCTCTAGGCAATTTAAAAGCAAAGGAAAAAGGAGGATTCGGCTTTGACGGTTGGTAACTTTGACAGAAAGAAATCAAAAGGAAAACAATGGCGGAAGAGGGACAAGTGATCGGCTGCCACACTGTTGAATCATGGAACGAGCAGTTCCAGTTGGCAAAGGCTTCCAAGAAACTGGTAAAAATATATTCTTTCATTTGATTAACTCAAGGATCTGATCAAAATCTGTTGTTTCTTTGGATTAACAAAAATTTTCTTTTGTTATATTGTTTGGGAAAAGTGGGCTTTGTTTGCTTATCTGCTTTGTACCTTTTGTTTGTTTGAAAAGGCTATGTCTTTTTTTTCTAATTCATCAACTGTAATTCAGTGAATCAAGCAAACAGAATTTGGGTTAATTGGTGAAATTGATAGTAAACTTGGTTTGCTTTCAATGCAAGATTTAGATTTTTGGATGCTTGTTTGCCTGAACCGACCTTATATTTGGGCTTGAAATTATATCCCGTGCTTAATCATCACAATACTTGATTACTTCGATTTATGTTCTTCATTTATGATAGTCTTTTTAACTTCCGTTTCCCCCAATTTCTAATGCTTTTTGGTTTCCTGTTTTTATGATAATTAGAAAGCTTTATCATACTTGAAGAAAATATTTTCTTGGACAGGTGGTGGTGGATTTCACAGCTTCATGGTGCGGACCATGCCGTATTATTACACCATTCCTGGTAGAGCTTGCTAAGAAGCTGCCCACTGTCATATTCTTGAAGGTGGATGTGGATGAATTGGAGGTAGGTTCTCGTAAGCCTTTGCTTAAACACAGTGTGTAATTTAGCTTTTGACTCAATCAGATGATGGAGTAAGAGTAATACATTTTCTTAACAATATTCTGCCCTTTATTTTGCAGACCGTGGCTCAGGATTGGGCTGTCGAGGCTATGCCAACTTTTATCTTTCTGAAAGAAGGCACACTAGTTGACAAGGTTGTGGGTGCAAAGAAAGATGAATTGCAGCAGAAAATAGACTTGCATTCTTCCGACCTGGTGCAGAAAGCATGAATCAATAGTTTAATTTTACTGTTTGAAGTCTGAAGTTGTTTTTGAAACTAGAATTTTATGTATGAATCTTATCTGTGTCCCAGATAAGTGCTAAATAATGGGTGTTTTATTTGTATTCCGCTAGATTCTGCTGCTGCCCTTGTTTCTATATGATAATATGATATTAATCTTGTGTTTTCTGATACAACTTTGTCTATTGTTTAGTTGAGAAAGCTGATAGCTTAAACAAAGGCTTTCAGCCCTTGCATTTTCACAATTGGACACTCTTAACACTGTTGAACAATATTGTTTCTTGCTTTGCATTTTGACAATGATTCTCGCGCAACATCTCAATAGTTAATAGAAGGCCAAAATATGGGACTTCAAACTCAGGCATCAACCAGCTGGTCTGTCATTCATCACCCATTACTTTACAGAGCATTTATCCCTGCTCTAAAACCTTTATATTTCTGCTACAATTAAACAATAGCGAAATAGCATTTAGACAACGAAACAGAAATATCTTCTTCACCTCTATCTTTGTTAATTTTCTCTTCTCCTCTCCCTTGTGAGGGTGTCGAGGCGAGGTTTATAAAACTGATCTCCTCACAAGTGAAATTTTTGATGCATCTCCGCCAAGTTCTTCAAAGACAACCAACAAATTTTGTCTTGGCTTTAGCCATGATCTTGGAACGTGATACCTAAAAAGTCCAAAATATAAAGAAGACAGATAAAAGTTTAGGGGGATTCAACTATAACCTTATTTTATGCTAATTGCATAAGAGTTTCAAGTCCACTGAAAGCTTCGTAATTTACGGAGTTTGAGGATGATACCATCTTTGGGTTGGCTGGTCACAACCACTCTGGCACTTTGGAGGTCGGAATGTCCCTGAGTAACTACAAGTACCACATTCACCCTTCGCATAAGCCATCCAATATCTTCCTAAGCTCTGTCCATTGATCCATACTTGACCCTTTCCCATACTCCTCATATCCAAAGCCAATGGTTCATCACCTCCTGGGCCATCGAAATATGCCTGCAATATCCAAGCCAGGAATCAACTTCTGACACCATCTAAAGATCCCAAGTTATCCCCTCAACCCTCAAAAAAAAAAAAAAAGGCAAAAAATGAAAATCCCCCTTTCATCCCCTTTTTATTTCCTTGCAACTTCAGCTTTCTACGTACCTTATACCATGTCATAGACTGCCAACTCTGTGTAGCTAGTGAACCTCGGATCCATTCAACAGAAGAGGCCCCATCTGAAGAGACCAAATTCATTGCTTCTCCTTTTAGGCCAACCTAATTTGGGAGTAGTTCTGTGAGCCTAACTAACTTCTTCTGGCATTAATAAAGCATCACAGAAACAGGCAAATCGTAGTTTTTGCAGATGAATGCAAGTTGTCAAACCTGGTATGACCATTTCTGCCATGTCAGGTCTTTCTTTCCTTGGTCAAGGCCTTGCAATAAAACACTTAGAATTCCTGTTTTCCATGTCTCGTAGTGCAATCCAACGTTCTTCAACATCACCATAAATTAGTGTCAGTGATTCAAAAACTTAATTGTATAGTGTTTTGAGTTTAAAGTTTTGGTTGGGAAAAGTTCAGTTCATTTGGTCTGCGCCATCCTACTGGATCCATAGGTAAATGAATAGCCCGATCAAATTGTAAATGTGCCAGCTAAGCTAACATTGCCATCTAGATAAGCATGGTCAACAACTAACCGGTAATCCAACGGCCATGCTGACAAGTGCAATCCTATTTGTTCCAGCACGTAGGTTCACTGGTCCTGCAAATGTGAATCTCCTGTCTTCCCTAGTCCCAAAGGCTGACCCTGTGATTTATGATATGCCTACGTATGACTTACGTAGATACCATAATACAGTGCTCTCGGTACCTAATGTATTCTTAAATTATATTACTCCATGAGTAAATCCAGAACATACCAGAGAACTGTCCATTGATGAAGACATGAAGAGCATGGCCAGCTGAATCTACATTGAGAGTGGGCTTTTGTCCTCCTCGCAGAAATGATTCTGATGGACTAATGTCAACACTGGAATGAAATTAAAACAAGAAATTATTATCATATTGCCTAGACCGTCTTTAGATTAAATATTATTATGGCTACTGCCTTGGCCACTATGCAATATTTCAGTGCAGTATTTGTGTCTGACAACTTCCACTTAATTAAATATGGACTGGCGGTTGATTATGGATTATATCTAATTTCCTCCTCATTCTGTCCGACTCATTCTCAAGATCCCAAGAAACCTCAAGTGTGTCAAAATGTCGTGTCTCACCTGGTTGTGTACCACAGGTAGTCACTAGTGTCTCTGGTAACATTCATCTGCTCCAAGAGTCCAAGAGCGGTGATTCTTGAACTTTCCCCTAGAGAAGAAATGTCTTCATCATAAGTCTCCCACGAGGACATCTTGGAGTTTGTTGGCAACATTTGGATCTGTGAGGTTTTAACTCCAACCTTGATGCACATAGGAAAATTATATAAGTATTTTCATAGGAAAATCAAAAGATTTTAATAAAAATAGCCTTTACTACATTAAAATAGGCCTTTGGATTACTTACTATTGCAGTGTTAAACACCACATTTCTGCAATCAGGAAGGATGCTAATGGACCAAGGGGGCAAATTGTACTGCCTGTTATTAAACATCACCGTAGCGGCAGATTCTGTATGGTAATTAGAGAGAAAAGCTGCACAGCTTCCTTGCATTGAAGAGAATACATGGGCCTGAATGATAATCATTTTAACATCATCAGTGGAAAGTTTTTTCTTAAAGCAAATTATCCTACCACCGACTGGCAATAAGTGTAATCATTGACAGAAAAAGCTTACTTCCTGATAGGTTCCCAAGGAAGTAACAGTAGGATCTGAGGAAACTAAAGCATGTTCACATAGCTTAATAGCCCCATGAAGCTCCTTCAAATGACCGTATTTAGGCTGCCGGATTAAACCTAAACCAGGGGTGAACTTGTCAGTCACAACTAAGAGTTCAAAGAACCCCTATGATATGCTGCTATTTGTACAATTAGAATCTATTAGAAGATAGCAAGGAAGAAAGGAAATATGAAAGGTCTATGTATTAAGCAATTGCCCCTGTCAAATTCTGATGAGGCATGTATAGATTGTGAAAAAATTAAAAGCATTTCACAGTTCATGTTTTTCATAATGATAGAATGAACTCTGTTTTCTCACCATATTCATCAATTGGAGCATCATAGTCATAACTGGTTGTAATAAATGGTCCACCAGTGGTCCGTCCAAAGTTGGTTCCTCCATGGTACTATGAAAAGCAAAAAAAATAACATAAGCTGTAAGCTTAAACTTGCTTCTGGAACCATGAGTCATTTTTCAATTATAAACCAAAATAAACATGGTAACTAACCATATAATAATTAACATATGAGCCACCCTTTTGCATGAAACGAGCAACTGCAAATGCCAAGTCTTGAACTGGGCGCTGGTGAATTGTGCCACCAAATTCTGTAAACCTTCTCATTATTGAGTGAACAAATATCAGATAGACAAATAAGCATGTTACTTCACATTCCAAACATTCCAATGGATTGGCAAATAAAGAACTCACCAGCCACTCCAAGCCTCAGTCCACAATGTAGGCTTGTTAGGTTTGTTGGGAGCAAATGCATCACAGTAAAATCCATTACATGCATTTATCTGCATTCAAGATGTTAAGGGAAACAGAATCAGGGTCTTTCAAGACCACATGAAATTCAATAAAGAGGAAAAATGGTAGAATTAGAAAGTAAATCATTGGACAACAAGGCAAAATCAGGGAAGGGGAGAGAGTGAGACAGCTTACTACAGGATCTGGGGCATCATCTTCCTTGCACATTACCCATGGGACTCCTGTATCCAATCCAACAGCCATTTCTGCAGCCCAATTAATGTATGCTTGACCAGCTCCTCCAAGTGCCTTACTCTCAGGGCCATATTCATTCTCAATCTGCACAAATGAAACAGTATAAAAGAATTAACATACATAGTAATTCAGACTAAAGCATCCATTGTTATTGGCATCTTAGGCTTTCTTAGCCATCCTTCCAGCTCTTCCCTTTTTGAAAACCAAACCTTGATTCTCAGC
Organism: Durio zibethinus; assembly: GCF_002303985.1. The sequence continues at coordinate 1,413,545 of NW_019167826.1, forward strand.
TAATTTGAGCAAATCAAAATTCCTAAAACTAAAAATCATAAATGCCAAATATGGAAAATCTCATACCTGAGAGAGGATGATTGGACCACCTTGTGATGCAAAAAGTTTTTCATCCTTCATCATTTGGACAATTTTCTGGGTAAATCCTTGCATTTTCATCTGTAGGAAAATTTCCAAAAGAAAAAAAATTAGATTTTTCCTTAAAAGCCTATTGGCTTTATGATTTCTCCTTTTTTTTTTTACTTCCTTTTCGTCTTCAAATTAAAAAAGCCTTCTTTCTCCTTTCTTTTGGATTTTTCCATTTTGGTAAAGAAATTCATAGAACAGACAGAATTGATAGAAAAAAAAAAAAAAACAACTAAAAGGTCTACAAATTGAAAGGAGAAATATTAAAAAAAAACACCTTGAAGGGCTCATTATCTGTTCTGAAGCTGATACCAGGAACATACTTTAGCCAAACAGGAAGTCCTCTGTAGCAGAAACAGAATGTTAAGCCACTCATATCCATCATTCGATCCAGGAAGCAAGAAATAAAAATTAAATTAAATTAAACCACATCTTTTATCAAGCATTTTCTCTTAAACATGCTAAGAATGTTCAAAATTTTCTTTTGACCGAAATGGCAAAGAGAATAAAAATAATAAGTACCCAAAATTCCACTCTGCACAAACATAAGGTCCAATGCGAAGATGAACGTATAGTCCCATTGTCTGCACTGTCTTAATGAACCGTACCAGGTCGTATCTCCCCTCGAAATTATACTATATCATTCCAAAAATAGAGAAAAATATTTGATTATCAAGGAAATGAAATGTTGAAGAAGTTAAACTGAAAAAACACAGAATTCAAAGATGACCCAGTTGAGATCTAAGATAGTACATTGCCAGGAGAAGATTCATGACCATTCCAAAAGACATAGGTGTCTATGACATCCAAGCCTCCATCTTTAGCCTTCTTTATAAGATCCTCCCACATCTACATCCAAAAAAAAAAAAAACCCAATACTCAGTCTTTTTTATTTTATTTTTTCAGGGGAGCAAGAGGAAAAGTGTGGAAGATGATCACCTCAGGGGTGCTTCTGGGATAATGAATGGAGCCGGAGATAAGGATTCTCCTTTGTCCATTGATGAGAATAGCTTTGTTATCATAGGAAATGCTGCACTGGACCAGCTTAGAACTCACTAAAAGGGCTGTGAAGAACAAACTCAACAGCTTGGAAACTGAGCTAGTTTCCATTTCCCTTCAATAACAGTTGACTTGAAGGGAAATTTTGAAAAAACAAAAAAAGAACTTGAGTTGGTGAAGTGACTGAGAAGTTGGTAAGACACTGATCTGTTACTCTGGAACCAGCATTGTTCTTTTTAGAATCTGCTTCACATGAGTTCATATAACTCTCTGCAGCTGTTCTCTTATGTACTTGGCATATGCTTGTTACTTCCACTTTAAAAAGTCATGGAAGAGTCCTATTCATTTTCAGCCATTAAAATATTGCACAAGCCATTAACTCAGTTGCATGCTAACAGCCCTAGAGTATGTTATAATTATTTCTCTATCCTCATGAGGTTTGAATTTAGAATTTGAAGCAGACAGCATTTACTACATTAATATTCACAAGATAGCAATTTTGTTGTCTGATTGTAGTGAAGAATCATGAGAATTCACCGTTTTGAGGTTTACCAATAGTAGCAAATAAAGACGAAAACCTTTTTGATAGGCTGGAGTTACTATCATTGATGGTGATGAATGAAACTTGAATTTTAAGTGAAGTATATGTAAAAATTATTACATAGAGACAAATTAATTAATGATAATAACTAAAGGAAAAAAAAATTCATAGTTTTGTTCTCCCCGCAAAGAAGAATCTTGACCAATTAAACACAGTTGGCTTAGTTAGAACATAAGAGCAATGTGGATTGGTTGACCATGGCCACCTTCCCCGCCCACGTTTTAAAAAACTCTGAGATTGTACTGCTGTCATCTACAATATTTCAAGGGAAAGGAAGAAAAAGGTATGGCCAAGGAGCAAAACCCTAAGACAAGACAGCGGGTCCTTGTGTTGCATGTGTTCAAACTCCATATTATATGAACAAATATCTGATGCTTTCTTAAATTCTCATTAAGGTTTAGTAGTATTTTCGTGTATGGTTACGAATTAAAGTAACAGCCAGGCAAAGAACAATTATGTAACGCCCAACTCATCATGCATCTACCTCCACATCCAAAAGGTGATTTCCTTTTCTTTTCTTCCTGTATAATTTCCACCCTTAGGCCTTACTATAATTTGGTTTATTATGAATCTAATTACCACTTTCATCAATGTTTTAAATCCAACAGTTTTTTTAGTCTTGATTGTGATTGATGGGTGCTTAACCATGATCTTCATTGTTATTATCACCATTAAAAACGTTGCCAAGAAACGATAGGCGGAAGATATAGGGAAGTTGACGACGTTGATCAAAGTGATGTGATGGACGATGATGATGGTGTGGGTCTTTTTGCCAATTTTATGCACTCCTTTCTATTAGCGTATGTAATGTATTAAGCAACGGGGCACCGTTCCTGCACCGTTTGTTTCTCTCTATTTTCAAGGTGTTCCGCTAGATCTCCGTTCCGTTTACGTCGGTGCAAGCAACATTATTCAAGAAAATATTTAAATTTCTCCTTCTTTTAAAATTTGTTTTGAAATGTTTGTTCACTTAGACAATGGCAAATCTTACAGCCTTTCAAGTATGATTACAGCTTACCGGGATCCCTGGATCACGTAGTGAAGTAAGTTTAGGCCCTGCTTTCACTCGGCTCTTCAGACTTGATCACCATGATCATCTTCATGCCCTTCCAGAAGGGCTTTACGAGCTTCGGCCAATAAAGTGTCTCCATCAGTTCTTTATTAGTCTCCAATACAGTTGAGATAGGGGTTGTTGATGACATATATAACACCATGGAAACAAATTACTCAACTCATGAATGGTTTGTCTTTTTGGCAGTTTTAGCCTTAATTTAGTCGATTCTCTACATTTTAATTACCTACAAAGCTAAAGTCACGTGAAATGTTTTTTTTATTTGTTTAAAATTATCAAGAATCGACCCTTTATTCATTAAAATAAAAATGTAATATTCTTTATCAACACAAATCATATGATAAATTAAAATAAAATATTTGGTTGAAATAATAATTTACTTTTAAACATGTAAAAAAGATTATTAATGTGATTTTTAAGTATGAATTTTGAAAAACACATGATAGTTTCGTATCTTAATTCTGAATTAAATAATATTTGGGCCTCAAGACCATTGCAATTTGTTAAAATGGCTCTAATTAATGCATACGTAGGCCGAAAATTTGGCTTGACTGGGCAGTTAATTAATTTTTAGGACATTACAGGAAAATGTTTTGGGCTTCATTGGGCTGTCATGGACCATCAATTTGGCCCAAAATTGTCATATATGAGATAAACTGGGCCTAATAAGCAGAAATTCGTGAGACTGAAAAATTTACAAAGTGAGCCAAGATTCAGTCGGACTCTGCAATTATAACTTACACATTTTGGACCGAAAATTTAGTCCAAATGGGCAATTATAGCTCATCCAATATATATGTTGGGTACTAGAGATCGGAAGAAAGTGAGGTCATCATGCCCGTATCACAGTTGCGTTCTTGCTGGCTTCATTATCAATCAAAACGCTGATAAGAAAGCTGAGAAACTATTACTACACTAAATCTAACGAAATTACAATAAAGACGACGACCATCTATTTTCTACCTTTCTTCTTCTCTAGAGATAAGAAAGTTTGCCCCTCGACAGCCATGACAGCAGCTATTTGAGTTCCACGTTGGCAATGCAACCTGGCAGAAGATGCTGCAGGTGCTTATGTAACTTTATCAACAACTACCAACACACAAAAATAGTAAGCTGATTTGCCTCATTTCTAAAGTCAGCTTTTAGAAGGTTTTAAATTGTTATTGAATAATATGAAGAGCAAGTTTATCATCCACAAACTAGCTACACGTGTAGAAAAAAGTACAAAATGTTATCTTTGCTTTAAATCGCCATAAGAATGTGAAAGTTGAAAGCTCCTAAGGATAAGTTTATATGATACTATCTTTTGAAATGGAGGGAAAAAAAAAAGCAACAAAAAATGACCCATGAATTGAATGCAATTGCTTGATCATACGCAGCAGAAATCCGCTGCTGAACCATTAACAAGCAACAGCGAACGTGCCTAGATGAGGCAATTTGGTACATGAAAATTATATCTCTCGAATAACATCAAAAGAATTGCGTTATGAAGATTCTGCTAACGTTCTAGACACTGGAGATGAGAAGTTAAAAAAAAGTTGAATCGTTTTGATAGTTGACAGGGATGCCCTTTACCGAGGGAATTTATGATTCTTTACGTACAATTTCCTGAAATTTCACAATGAAAGACAGAGAAAATTATGATAATGAAAAATCTTGACCGAAACAAAATGATGGAACATTCTGTGCAAAAAGATAAGAGCTCTCCTCATCAAGACATTGTTTTTTGGTCGATCTGATTCCTTCCTTTGAATTGTTTCCCTTCAAAGTGGAAAACAGAATAAGCTTCTTCTGCAGAATTTGAAAACTATATTTGTTTCACAATATTAAACTCAGAAACACCACTTTTGTGCTCATAAATTCAAATCATCTGCCAGTTACTTTATATCGTCCTAAACTACCTTCTTCCGCCTGTTCTCTTCACCTCAATTTGCCAGGTGTTTGCTCTTTGCTTGAGAAATGGTAACCATTAATTTGGTTGCAATTACTACTTGTTTTTTCATTTTATTTTTTACTAGTAGTTAATTCTCCTGAATGATGTTGCCAGAGTCTTGCGGACGATAAGAAAGCAGTACAAGTTGGGCCATGGGGAGGCCAAGGCTGGTCTTGTTGGGATGATGGAGTATACTCCACGGTAAGGCGATTGGTGATAGCTCATGGAGCCGGAATTGACTCTATCTAGATTGAATATGATAATAAAGGGAACTCTATTTGGTCAAGGAAGCATGGGGAGATGGAGGCTCTAAGACAGATAAGGTTAGTTTCATACGTATGTAGTTCTCAACATAACACCATTTAAAAACTGATATTCTGGAATCATAGGCTGATTGGAGAATCTTAAAATGCATAGAATTCATCAATTCTGTTTTGAACTTACAGTATTAAGTGGTAGATCTTCTTCTAGATTGCTATGTGTAATTGTATATAGTTGACAGCAAAGTTCACTTACTGATATTCATTGTGTGATTTAAATTGTTTTAGATCAAACTTGATTACGCAGATGAGTTTCTTACTTCGGTCCATGGATACTATGGGAGCCTAAAAGAAGGGGGACCGAATCTTGTTCGATCGCTTACTTTCCCTAGCAACAGGAGAGCACATGGAACCTATGGTTTTGAACAAGGAACTAGTTTCTCAACTACCAGGGGCAAAATTGTTGGATTTCATTGCAGGTGTGGTTGGCATTTGGATACAATTGGAGTTTATTCAAAGCCTATCTTAAAACTGCAACCATCAAAGACTATTATTCATGCCCAAACTTTCGTTGTTAATGGGGCTGAAAAAGGTGGCTATTCAGTGATCCAGGGAAGTGTTGGAGAAAGCTACGATATAGTTCTAGCTGTAAGACAGAGGGATGCATTTTGGAATACCCTGCCAAGGGATCTCAAAAAGGCAAACTTCTAGCAGCTCTGACGATTCAAGTGATGTAGAAACCAAAAGCAAGATAAGAATTAAATCTACTCATGTTTTCCCTTTATATGCGCGACATGATTTATTGTTTGTCGTATGTTTAAGGTTTAAATTCAGACTCCTGAGAAGGTGCCTTCAAAAGTACCAGGAGTGATAACTTATGGACCCTGGGGTGGCAATGGTGGAGCCAAGTTCGATGATGGAACATATACCGGTATAAGGCAGATTAATTTATCACGCAATGTTGGAATTGTGTCAATAAAGGTTTGCTATGATCTTGACGGACAAGCAGTATGAGTAAGCAAACATGGAGGGACTGGAGGATTCAAAACTGACGGGTAATGAGCCTCGCTTCTCATATAAAATTCAAATAAAATATTGCTGGTTTTTCGGCTATTCGAGACGCAACTTAGCTCATTGTTTTTTATGGGCATTCTGTTACATTATCTGCTGATAATCTTTGATTATCCATCAGAAATTTTGACAAACATCACAGGAACCTTCGGGCCTTTATGTAAATGGGGCCTAATGTAATTAAGTCACATTCTACACCAACAAAGGAAAGCATAGGCCATATGGAGATGAACAAGGACCCTCCTTCACCAACAAAATGGATGAAGGCAAGATTGTTGGATTCCATGGCAGAGAGGGTTTGTTCCTGGATGCTGTTGGTGTACACGTAATTGAAGGGAAAGTACCACCTCCAAAGCCATCTTTTTCTGAGGCAATCATACAAAGTGAAAGGACTATAACTGAGATAGATAATTCTCCATGGTCTAACAAACTAGTACTAGCAAGGAGAGGAGCAGTTGAAGAGGTAATTCATGTCTTATTATATCCCTGAAAGACTGTTGAAAAAACCTTTATGGATTTCCTTGTCTCGAAAATGAAATGTGTAAATGTGTTTGGATTAATTTTCTCAGATTGCTTCTGGTGAGGTTAAAGAACCAGCACCATGCGGACCTGGTCCTTGGGGAGGGGAAGGAGGGAGACCATAGGACGATGGGGTATATTCGGGGATTAAGCAAATATTTATCACTAAATCTGAAGCTATTTGCTCAATTCAGATCGAGTATGATCGAAATGGACAATCTGTTTGGTCTGTAAAACACGGCGGTCATGGAGGAACCACCACACATCGGGTACTTAATAAACATCTTAATAACCAAACTCGAACTTAATTTGGGCTATTTTTTTAATGATCATAATCTTTATTTTTTTCAGGTAAAGTTGGATTACCCGCACGAGGTACTCATTTGCATAAATGGCTATTATGGCCCCACAAAGTAATGACGAGAAGTCCAGAGAGTTATAAGGTCATGAACATTTTACAGCAGCAGAGGCAAGTATGGTCCGTTTGGGGAGGAGATAGGCACTTATTTCACTTCAACCACAACAGAGGGGAAGGTGGTGGGATTCCATGGGAGGAGCAGCTCTTACTTGGATCCTATTGGAGTTCATATGCAGCACTGGCTAGGAAATCAAAGAACCACAAGGACATCTCTCTTCAAAATTTTCAGTTGAATATTGGTGTTCTTTTGGTATAATAATTAAGATAAAATTAGTGGCAAATAATCATGAATTATTGCTATTTTGCTTCGTATTGACTCCAATAATAGCTTGCCCTATCCAATTCCAGGCGCATTTTGGTCCTGTTTACTTTGCTTACGGTATTATTATTGTAATATCTATTCTGAGTTGATCAGATTAATGACACAAGTGCTAAATGTTTGTGTAACACTTAATCCTACATTGAGAAATTATACAAATTTATTAATATATAGAAAGATTTGAATTTATATTTATGAATATATTTTTGTGAAAAAAAAATCATAATATCTCGCAAATTGAATGTAGATCTTATCAATTAGTATCAAAGCAATCTATCAAAACTATTACCAGTAGTAATCTGATCTACCGTATGCACAGACAGATACCAAGGAAAAGAAAATAAATTAATGCCATGTAACAGTAAGCAGCAAGGGCACCCAGGGAAGGGATGGGAAGTATTAATTTCTGGTACAAAACAGCTATGGGCCTGTTGGGCTACAGATCTAACTGGAGCGGAACCAATTATGACTTCTTCAAGCATGCCTTAAGGAGGCCTTATGAAATCATGGGTTTCATTAAAAGCCTGCTAGTTAATGAGGGTTTGAGAGGAGCGATGAGACTGCTTCACATGTATGATGTACCTTAAAAAGATACTCCCTCTTTTTTCCCAGAAACAGTTTATTGTTTAATCATATCATTGGCAAACGGCAATCCAAAGTAGGAAACATACAAGATAGTATTTGTACGTCCAAGCAAGATCCAGATATGCGTATTGAATGAGACTGCATTCTTTTGACTTTGCTTTTTCTGGTGGGATATCCAATTATTTGTACAACCATCGCATCCTCTATGCTATTGGCAATATAACCTTTTTCTAAAATAATTCATGTAATTCCACAAAATTTTGCTCCAGGGTTCCCTACGATTTTATTGCTTTTTATATGTTTAGGCATTTAAGTGCAAGCTTTTAAATATATAACTATTAACGTTTCATAAGTATATGTTGGAAAAGAATCATATGAGTATCTGAAATAACCTTCTCTATTTATATATATTTTAAGTTTTAATGCTACCCTTTCACAAGAAAAAAAGAAGAATAATATTCCGACTTTAAGCATACCCCAATTAGAAGTTAGTAAGTATTTATATGTACATATAGATTTAGAGGCAAAGACGTATAAAATTGCTATTGCCCAAGAAAAACACAGAAACAGACAGGCCAACTTCCGCAATCTTTACTATGTTACATCACCATATTAATTACATAACTTGCTAGTCTTTAATCATCATACTTAAGGAGCAGTGAAGGAAATGTGTTATGCAGTTTAAAGAACAATTTTCAATGTCTTTATACATAATTATTGATTAAGTAATTAACTAATTAAAGAGCCTTTTTCGATTACAAATCCCGCAGTCATATATTATATTACTAGAGATTTTCTCAATGGTCCCATAGAAACCGTCATTCGTTGCGTTGCCTCTATTATATATGATTTGAAGCAAATCGAAAAGATTAATTAGGTTATGATTTGAACAGATTAATTTTGTTTGTCATATTATGTTATTTTTTGTCTATATAAAGCCGAGACATATATATGTTAACCTTTCAAATCAATAATTAATGAGTAATTGAGGTGAGATATAAATCCAAGAACATTGTTATATACTAGGTGCATGTTAAAATGTTATTTCACATTTGATAAATATTTATTTTTTTTAATCTTCTATTAAAGTTAAGCTCTTCATTTAATGCTAGTTTTAGATTAGATATTTAACACGATATCAAAATTCCTTTCTGTTACTCTTTTTGAATTTGTCACAATTTTTATCTTCGTTACATATAATGAAATATGTTAAAGAAATGTTATCCTACATCTAATAAATATTTAATTTTTTGTATTAAGTTGAGTTTCTTCACTTAAAACCAATTAATTTTAGGTTTGATGCTTAATATCATCTTATTAAAAGATGGAACCCATGAAAGTTGATAAGAGCACCACCAACATAACTCTTTAAAGTACCATCCAATTAAATAATTTTGGTTAACCTTGAGCATTGATTAAATTGGTGTATTTTCATTTTTAGGTGGGAGGATTGGAGTGTTGCAAGTTTGAGATTTAAATTTTAATATGTGTAAATTTTTTTTTGTTACAACCTTCTATGTATGTACCCAAAAAAAATAATTTTGGTCATAATTTGTCTGCATCTTTAAAAAAACTGAGATCCTAAATTCAGGTGTGAGCATCAAGATTTGTAACAGAGCATATACCATATTAAGTTTGAAAATAATATTCTTTTCCACTAGTGGTGTTATTTTGGTAGAGGTCATGGGTTTTGTGTCTAACAATTTCTAAATGCTTAATTTCAACTTCCTCTGCCATTTAAAGAAAGTAAGGGTCTAGACCTTCCAAGTGAATAAGGAACTTCAGCTGGTATTTGGGTTTTGGAAGAAAAGCAATGTTTATAGTATGTAGAATCAATGCCGAAAACAAAATAAAATTTGCCACAAATCTAGAAATCTGGCAAAAAAAATTAAGTAAACAAATGAAACTGACATTGATGAATAGAGGTGGTGTTGGGAATTGCAAGTTTCCAAAAGCATATTTAACAATAACGAAATGGACAATGGAAAACTCAATAGAAACATAATTGCGATTGGGTAGACCTAAGTGAATAATAAAAGTGGGTGCCAGACTCCATGGTGTTTCTCTAAGGAATACTAAGGGATCAAATTCATGACCCATGAAAACGATTAAAGGGCCCATCTTCTCTAGATAATGATGTAATACTATCCCCTTAATAATGTACCAAGATTTTGTGTTAGATTTTATTCCTGTGGCCTACCCCATTTTCATGCAGGAGCTAGCACACCACATTCAGATTTCACATTTTGAGTTAGGGTTTTTTTTTTTTTTTCATCTCTCTTCATAGACATGTTATGGACATGTCCAATAAGCGACAAATCTGTACGTTAATGTGATAACAAATGAACAATTTGCAGCCATATACTGACTTCAAAGCATTTTTTCAATAAAAACTAAATGAAGAAAATTGAAAAAAGAATAGGTCTCATTACATTGGTGTGTATATATGAAAGAATCTTAGGGTTTCAGAAAGAAACAACTAATGCCAACTATAAATGAGTTTGTCATAGAGAAAGGCAAAAATCATAGATTGTTAGTGTCATCCCTAAATGTTGCCGATTTGATTTTTCTACAATCAACCTTTTAAAGAAGATCCAGCTATTTCCTTATTTTCACTACAAGTCTACTAGGCAGCAAATCCATGGTCAAGTACAATATACATTTTCATTTCCCTTGGACATGCTTCTTCTCAATCACCTCTTGTTGGCTTTCAAAGATGGAAATTTCTTAAAGGTAGCTGTTGTCACCTCAAAATTTTCTTTGCCATCAAATAAGCTTGCTAGCTATACACATTCACTCACCTTCTACTTTAGTGAAAAGTGATTTTAAAAGCCAATAATCATGTCAAATTTGAATAATTGCACCTTCATCCTTATCACATCCAACTGAAAATTTTTCTGAAAATAGTAACATGGGTCACAATTGCAACAAGCATGCTGTACGACTAAGGAAACCATGGGTGTTTTGATAGGCTAAATCCTACTGAATATAGTCATATAGATATTTCTATTAGCTGCTATCGTTTTGTCGATTATATAGTGTTGAAATACTGCACTTGTAGGGGTTTATTGTTGTATAGAGATTAATGGTAATAGGGATAACCTTTTTAAGACAAGCAAAAATCATGTGGTTGCATTTGACATGATTTTATGTACTATGGCTTTGCTCTATTAAGGATTCTATACACTGAAAAATATCACCTTTTTTTTGGTTTACATCATTCTTGTACGACAATCACTTGGTAAAAGTGAGAGTAAACCTCCTTAAATGGAAATGGAGAAAAAGAAGAAGAAAACAAATGATCAGCTGGCTTCAATCCTCCAGCTCATTCATTGGAAAAAAATGACTCTTTGGTGGGGAAAACTAGCACACTTTTGTTTTATTTTCTTTTGGACAAGTGGCTCACTTGATTTTCAAGTGTTTCCTATACCCCAAGTGTACAAATTTGAAGTTTTCACCTAGGCTAGCCCTGCTCCCTCTTTCCACCAGCATATTTACCATCTATATTATATTCTTCGATATTATTCAAACCAAACTTCAGCCTAAAGAAGCATAGTTGATAGTAGCATATGCATGATGCTTAATATTATATAGCTTTATATTGTAATGATAATGAAAACAATTGGTTTTTTGAGCTGTATATAGAAGAAAAGCAAGATTTCTCACTTCCTCATAATATTCCATGCACTTTTCTCTCCTTTTTCTAAAGGCTACTGGATCCCTAATCCAAAGTAATATATATTCAAAGTGACTTATTTTAGTGTAGCACACAAAATTATGGTTGAGAGGCTAAGCCTACCTCATAAACTTGAGGAAAAAGATGAAAGAATCTAATCGCAGGAATAGTTGGTATCGAAAAAGAAGATGATTCTTCCATCCCTCATACATTTAAACAGATAAATAGAAAAGTGGATTTGTTTGCTTCTTAAATTCCACAGCTTTGTCTGTAAAGCAAGAGTTGTGTAGGTCCAATATTGGTCGCCCACAGCATTGCACTTTCAAAGAAGTTTTGGGTTTGTGCTTTGTGGTGGAAAGATACTGTGGGATTTAACTTCAAAGAAAGACAAAACAGATGGATGATGTTAAAAGGCAAGCAATTAGCAATTAGATAGATACAAAGATATTTTCTTTTGGGTTTAAATTAACCTTTTAATGTAAAAAAATTAAATTAAAAGTAAAAAAAAAAAAACCCAAGTTTAATTCAATTAGATCATATAAAATATGACATTCAATCAATTTAAATTTTAAATTTTAGCACGTCTTTAACTCTATCCTCTAATTATCCTTTTTCTTGTTAAAAAAAAAAAAAAAGACAAAGGCATTGAAAATTTAGGGAAAAGGCTCTCTAGTGTAAACAAGAAAAAGAAACCGACCAGAAGCCAAAATTCCGGGTGTTTAGTTTATTAGTAGGAAAGGAAAAATAACCAAAGTGAAAAGCAATAATATTGCCATATGACTAAGAGACATAATGGAAAATGCCCTAACCTTGCCTTAATCATTGTTCGTTGCTGTCGTCGTGGAAGTACCAGCGTAGCTGTGCACTTGCATGCGCTTATATTTAATTTGATTTAATTTGTTTCCCATACATTCCATTTTTTGTTTTTAACATATGATTCTTTAATTTTTCCCCGTCAAAACACCAGTTATCAGTAAAAATTTTCAATACCATTTCATGAAATACTGGTTATAATTCATTAATAATATTTAAATTACATATATATATATAGATTATAATTATAATTTTATAAAATAATAAATTCAATAAAAAAAACCATTTTTTGTGACAAAAGCATGAGCATAATTATACCAATCTAAGTAATAATGTCGATACAAAAAAAATTCCATAAAATCGAAACCAATAAATAAATAAATATATATATATATAATGTTGCTTATATATATATATTATATCTTAATATGAAACCAATAAAATCTAAGGTAAAATTTGTTCTGATTGAGTAGTACTGTACTTGCATTGGTGTTGCCTTTCAAGCCAAAGATGAATAATTTATTATGAATACAAAACCATATATAATAAGATCATATATTAATATTTAATGCTAGCCAAATATAGATTAGACCCAATGATCTCTGAAAGAACATATAATGCATGTACTTTTATAATAAAGAAAAAAAAGTAATCCTTGCGGTCCAAAAAGGCAAAGAGTAAAGGAATAAAACCTAATTAAGTTTGACAATGCCTAACCACTAAATTGATTGGCAAAAAAATTGATAATTTTATTTCTTCCGTTTCGGACTTGTATTTCAATAATAGAATTGAGATTAATGCAATATAATTAAAGGCGATGGATCCATCAAAATTATTTTGAGATTGAGAAATTGATGGATGAAGGTATGCAAAGCTACAAAAACCATATGTTTGAAGCAGGTTTTGTGACATCCATAACTATCAGCTCGTTACAATGAATATGAACAGATTGTGACTTGTCATCGTTAGGTCTAATCGCATTGTTGGATGACTTTTGTCTTGCGGTGATGAACTTTTGCATGCCTTATCAGACATAAAATAATTGTAAGTTTGGAAGAATTGCACAATGTCACAAGAGAAAAGGTCAAAGGAGCACTGTCAAATTCAGCAGCAGGTACTCTTCTGCCATTTTTCGTATGTCAAATGTCCACAGTGAATATTGAACATTCAATTCCAATAATCAATCTTAATTAATTGCTAACACGATTATGAAATTTTATTTACGATCTTAAGTTCATCTTACCAAGTGGTTTGCATTTGATTTATTGCATGTCCTTCGTCTTTAGGATGGATGCTTTGCAACCCAGAGCTGGTTTCTCTTTTGTAACTTTTTTTTCCCCTTTTCCCTCGAAGCCAGCAACTTGGTACAATTTTTTGTTTTTCTAATATGGGAGTATCGATTTTATGTATACAAGAGAGGATGGTGGAGCAACATAGATATGTGTGACATAGCTACAGTCTCTTCTTTTAAGGAAAAGATCATGGAAACGAAAGTTAATTGAGACTGCTGCCCACTTGATAAAAAGGGCTTGACAGCAACTCTTTTGTCCTTAAGAAATTTATGCAATCTTCTTTGTGAAATGAACGAAAGACTGAATCCTTATAAAAGAATGATAAAATCTTCGTGACAGATTTTGAAATTTCTCCTTTACTTTTAATTCAATTTCCATGTGGCTACCTTCAAGGATTTATAATGACAGTAATTAATAACCTTCAACAAAAACAGGTGAAAAATCTAATTGTAAGATTCATTTAGAAAAAATATTTATTTCTTGGTATTAACATTGATGCATGCTCTTTTTCACAAAAAAAAAAAAAAAGATAAAATTTTTTTTTTCAAATAAAATTTTTTTATGCATTTAATTTCGTAACTAAATCGTTTCCCTAGCTAGTCCACAAAAGGACATGTTTGGGGTTCAATTTTCCAATAAGTTAAAAAAACATATATAGCTTGTCCACATGATTCCTTTTTGTTAAATTGTTTCGCTCATGCCATGAGAAAAGTACAAAAAAATACAGTTATGTTTTGAAGCCAAGACATGAGACATGGCATGAGTCATGCTAATTGCCCAAGTTACAAGGACATAGAATTATTATGAAATATCAATTCATGTCATTTTTTGCTCATTTTTTCCCTTATAAATCATATGTCATGTAAGGTAACTTTTAGTTTATATTTGAGATGGGAAAGCTGAAAATGAACATGATAATTCGTATATTTATATAATATAAAATATTAATAATTTATATATTTATATTATATTTTATATATTGATATAAAAAATAAAATATATTTTTTTATTTTATTAAAATTTTTAATCATATTATTTTCGTATATTTTTATTTTAATTTTATATTATATTTTAAATTATTAAATCTAAATAAAATGAAGGTAAAAGAAAAGATTGATTAAAAGATGAATTCGAAACAACTTTTACCCCTCATTTTAAACATTGGTTTGACCAAAGAAAACACGTCTAAGGGAGATTTGGTTCAATCCAAGACCAAGACTTTGGATCCCCAATCGTATCGAAACGAATCATCCCAGAAAATAACAATTCACCCTCAGTTCAACTGTTCACACACGCAGAGACACAAACACTAAAAAGATGATAGCAAACCAAAATAAACACGTTCACGTCAACGATTTAATTATATTAATTTGCTTTTGGGACATTGTGGTGCCCACATGTTTCTCACTGCCAAAGTATATTTCAAGTCGTCCTGGCAGAAATGGGTAGATTTCGTCGTGAATTTTAAGGCATAAACTATTATTTTTCCAAATCTTTTGATGAAATTATTCAAAATATATTAGGTTTATTGGAACCAACCCAACCCCAGATATTTTCGCTGCAGAAACAACAGAAACAACAAGTTAGATGGCATGGAAATTTGTGCATATCTATTGGTCTATTATTATTATAAATATATTTGGTCAATTAGGAGTTCAAACCTTTAATTTGTGTCCATATTTATGTGTTTAATTAAGCTACCAAGATTAAATCTAATTAGATTAATGTGGCAACAACGGTCCAAAACTGAACCAAAGGGCAGGATGCAAAGTCTGCGTGATTAAATATTTTAAATCAAAGCATGGGCCATGCAAGTCAACTATCAGTTTATTTTGCACAAAGGGTACATTATTTTTGTAGTGGTCCAGAATAATTCCAATAATTTGGAAATTAATTCATTATTAATAGTGACCCCTCATCAAGAATGAAAACCCACATGAAATCTGGTAAATTTCATGCAAGATTTTTGGTTACTAAAAGTATATAATTAAATTGCTAACCACCAAAAACACTACTTCACTTGTTGTGTAACCCTGTTACAATTAATATGGGGAAGGAATAATTGGAGATGGTATACATTTTTTTACACTGGAGGCAGTCATTTGAATATAAGAAAAAATTATAGGTATTAGGTTAGGATTTATTTTTTATAAAAAAAATTATAGTTTAAAAATTAAAAATAAATTACAAAAGTTAAAATTTAAAATTTAAAATTATTGATTAGCACTACTTAAAAAATTTTTGATAATATGATAAAAAAATGATAATTTTTTTTTATAAAGTACATAAGAGGACAAAATTCTTACAAGAAAAGAAAAGGAGATGGTCACGTCCTTTTCAAAAACTTTTAATTATTAGATCAAGAGATAAAAGAATTTTTTAATATAATAAAGTATGATATAAAAAATAAAAAAAATTTAAAAATAATTATATAAATTAATTAAATTAATTTCGCATATGATTTAAATGTAGTTTCAAAAACAAAAGAGAGAAAGAGAGAATCTGTATTGGTTGGTTGCTGCCGGTGTTTGCAAATTTGGGTTGGAAGGGGGGGGGGGGGGGGGAAGAGACGGCGGGAGGGGGAGGGGCACGACTAAACTGAATAGTAAGAAAGACGCACGCAGTGGTTTGAGCTGAGCAGCACCCACGTGAAACATTCGAAGCGGTGGACCCCACGACGATCCTCCGTATCCGAAAGTGGACCCCACACCCATTCCTCTTCCGAATGGTATGTAAGAACTACCACGAATAAGGGAGAACCATCCCTCCCAATCTCTTCTCTCTTCCACACGTGTCACCCCCTCGCACGTGAAGAGCCACATGTCTCCCACTCTGGCCGCCACCTCTTGCCACCATTTTGTTTGTCCTATAAATTTAGAGCCTGGGCTGTGTATCTCATATCCCAAACTCCAAAAAGGAGCGACATAGTCGGTCAGACTCAGGCTTCTGTTTCTCCATAGTCCTTACTCAGACGCTTCAGCCAAAAAAAAAAAAAAAACCATGCTTTTTCCTTGAAATTCCTCGTTGCCTCCCTTTCACTCCCCTTTAACCACACTTTTTATCTCTAAACCCAACGAGGAAAAAAAACGAAAGGGCAAAGAAAGCAAAAGAAAAGGAGAGGAATCTGTGCATGTTGATTGTTGGGTGGTAAATCTTTGTAGTGGTATCAGGGCTTACGTTAACTCTGCCATCAAAGATTCTGTTCCTTTTTCTCATCACTCTCACCCGCTGTTACTCACTTTCCTCCTTGTCTCCCCTTTAATATTTTCTTCTTTCTCTTTCTATATATTCATTTCATTGTTCCAAAAGAAACCATTTCTTGCAGCAGCAAAAACAAAGGGAAGAATCATTGTTCTTTGATATGGCAACTAAGCTTCTTTTAACCTTTGCTATTTGTAGATTGATTGTTACTGTGGGATTGACCCTGGACCCCACGGAGCTTCTCCGCCTGGGTGTTGATGGTCAACTCAGCGTTGACCCCACCGACCTGGAAACGGCTTCACTCGATTTTGGCTTGCTCACCCGAGCTGAGCCACTCGCTGTCTTGCATCCGTCTTCGGCTCAGGACATAGCTCAGCTTGTGAAAGCAGCCTACGGATCAAATCACATGTTTACCTTGTCGGCTAGGGGACATGGGCATTCCATAAACGGACAGGCTCAGACTACAAACGGGGTTGTGATACAGATGAGTGGGTCGAAAGGGGGGAGGGGGCTGGCCTCAGGGAGGAAGCCACCTCAGCCCCGAGTTTGGGCTCGAGAGAGGTACGTGGACGTGTGGGGTGGGGAGCTTTGGATAGATGTGTTGATGAGTACCCTAGAGTATGGACTCGCACCAAAATCATGGACCGATTACTTGTACCTTTCTGTTGGTGGGACTTTGTCAAATGCTGGAATTAGCGGCCAAGCTTTCAACCATGGTCCACAGATTAGCAATGTCTACGAGCTTGACGTTGTTACAGGTTCATTTCTTTTAACTTTGCATGCTCCTTTTTTCTTGAAACAGTTGATTTTTGTATAAAAAAATGTCACAAATAACTCCATAGAGTTTAGAGTTTCCTAGGTCAAAAGATTTTCTGTTGATGTTTTTCAATGTCTTCTGGTGTGGATTTTGTCTTAATTGTGGACATTAACATGGTTTTTTTGGACATGAAATACTATTAAGATAGTTTTGTCTTAGACTCTTTAACATCTTGTACAAGAATGTTAGGTACGGCATGCATCATTTTTACGGCTGATATTTTGTTTGAATGATGGGCTTTAGTTATGTTTTTAGACTACATTTTTAACTGTATTTGAACTATCTATGGTGAACAGGAAAAGGTGAGCTCTTGACATGCTCGGAAGAACAAAACTCAGAGCTGTTTCATGCTGTTCTTGGCGGTTTAGGACAATTCGGAATTATCACCAGAGCTAGAATTTCTCTTGAGCCAGCTCCGCAAAGGGTATTTCTCAATCTCTCTCTCTCTCTCTTTTTCTTTGAGCATGAAATTTTTACTTGCTCAAAATGGTTTTTGGTTGGCTCCAGAGAGGGACACGAATCCTTTACAATTTCCTAGTATTAGTAATGCCAAAACCTAAAAAGAAAAGTATCATGACCTCATAGTTAAAGGGTGTGTGTTAGGTCCATTTCAGCCATTTAACCCCATTTCAAGCGGTTGTTTCTAAAGATGGCAATGTTGTAGACGTGACGTTTGTGCCACTAACTTGATTTTTTTTTCTTTTTGTTCTTGTTTGTTTCGATCACTGTAGGTGAGGTGGATCAGGGTACTGTATTCCAAATTTTCGGATTTTACCAGGGACCAAGAGTATCTCATTTCCCTGCCTGCACAACCAGCTAGCCAAAAATTCGACTATGTCGAAGGTTTCGTTATTGTAGACCAAGGGCTCATCAACAATTGGAGATCTTCCTTCTTTTCCCCTCGAAACCCTGTCAAAATTTCGTCCCTGGGGGCTGATGGAGGCGTGTTGTATTGCTTGGAAATCACCAAGAACTACCATGAATCTACTGCTGATGCCACTGATCAGGTATATACCATCCTTGACCTTTGCTTTTCCTACAATCCTTATCCTCTGAATCTGTCATTAATGATATTTTTTAGTGCATTAATTGTTATTAATTAGAAGTACTAAGTACAACTCAAGCCTAAATTAATTAATTCAAAGTGGTTGGCGTTTATTATCCATTATAAAACAAAACTACTATTCTTGTTTCTTATATGACGTATGCTGTCTGTATTTGAACAGCTACCATATTCCTAATTAATTAGTCTTGTTTATTTCTTTTAATACACTATAATTTGAAGATTTGAATCTATCTTTTTTTTTTTTTCAATTTTATTATACTATATATAATATATGAGTTAATTTTTTATGCTAGATCCATAATTTAAAAATCCCTCCCTTAGTTTTTAGTTGGAAAGTTAGATAGTTTGCATCATTTATTATAGGCAAATATAACAAACGAGACTTTGAATTTTATTATTTTATTTAGATAAATTTTTATACTTTTATTACATCTAAATAAGCTCTTAAATTTTAATTTAAACGTAAATAAACCCTTAATATTTAATCTGTATCCAAATAAGTCATTAATTATTAATTTATACCTAAATAAATTCTTAATATAAATCAATATTTTATTTGAAATAAAGATTTATTTGGATACAAATCAAATGATAAAAACTTATTTGGATATAATAAAAGTATATAAACTTATTTAAGAAAAATAAAATAGTTCAAGAGCTTTTTAGTAATTTATCCTTTATTATATGAAAGCTGTTAACCAATATCTAATGATATTTTGAGAAGAAAAAATTTATAATTAATACATTGTTTTATTTTTAATGGAGTGAAAAAAATATATGAACTGTAATTTTTTTAAAAATTATTTTTTTATTATTTTTAACCAATATCTATAAGTATTTATAATTTTTTTTAATGTTAGAATATTTCCACCTGCCTCATTTTTCTTCTTTTGCATTATTGTGCACATCCAAAGTCATTGGGTTTTGTCTTTTTTTATAAAGCCATATCATCTCAGGGGTTGTCCTGTCCCTCTTTACTAGATTAGATGATAAAGATTATTACTCTCTAAAGTAAAAATATTATTTGAAGAATATCCTACGAAATGTAATGGAAGCATATGCAAGATAACATGGAAGATCTTGTGTGATCTATCATCCCATCCAAACATAAGAATAAGCACTAATTTATGAATTATAATCCTATATTACATTAAATATTACTAAATCTAAGCCTTCCGTTGTCCACTCACCAAATTATTCTCCTCTAATTACTCTCTCTTCCCTGAGTTATATTAAAAGAATTTGTTGGAATCGAACTTATCCTGACAAAAGCAACTGTTTGGTTTGATAGCAGTTTCTTCTTTAAGTACTTTGGTTGTATATTCTAATTTTTTTTTTTTGTTTAATTCAAGCTTAGGGTGGTCTTTTTATTGCAGGAAGTAGAGTCTTTGTTGAAGAAATTAAATTTTATACCGACATCAGTGTTTACAACTGATCTGCTGTATGTGGATTTCTTGGACCGGGTTCACAAGGCCGAGTTGAAGCTCCGGTCCAAGGGTTTGTGGGAGGTTCCACACCCATGGCTAAACCTTTTTGTTCCTAAATCAAAGATTGCTGACTTCGATAAGGGAGTCTTCAAGGGCATTTTGGGGAATAAAACGAGTGGGCCAATTCTCATCTACCCAATGAACAAAAACAAGTAAGCCTTCGAGAATCCATTGTTGTCCTTTCTCATGACCTTTTTACACCTAGCATTCCATGCATGATACATGCAAATATTAATCTTCTCATGACTCATGCATACCCACTTGCCCACTTAGTTCATGATGCATCATGATGTTGAAGTCACCCTTCCATATATATCATAATTTTACATAGACGTGATCAACACTATGAATTGTTTGTATATCATATACGCATGCTAATTAATGTTTCCATATGCCTATAAAAATGCATAATCAATGCCTTTAACCCTCCTTAACACAAAGAGATCGTGTGTCGGCAATTATTTTAGAAACCTCTAGAGTCTGGACTATGTAAAGGAATCACCCATATGTTGCATTAAATGACAAAGAAAAGATTGTCGATGTCGGCAACGACAGGTTAATTTACATTGTCATCGAGTTTTCACTTTCGATGTTAACGAGCCTGATTGACCATATCACAGTAAAGGTTTCGTTCCGAAAAGAAGAGGGATCTACTTAATAGGTAAATTCATGGTCCTATATGTAGAATACAAGATGAAGAAGAAAGGGGGGGGGGGGGGTTCAAAAAATATCAGTTAGTACCACGAGGAATTCGACAATGGTGGTCCTGACACTGGATCAAGATACGTAGCGGTGCATCAGAATGGAAAACACGTGGGGCAACATGCACATGCTCCCAACGCCAAGAGATGAATGTTTTTAGTGATCAACGCCAGCTATGCTTGATAAACAGTTTTAGCTCTTTTGTTGACTGGAACCTAACAAATCCAGGGTAATGATCATCCAAGTGGGAAGATTCTCGTGTCAGGAGATCTTCTCCCACGGACCCACTGATGGGAAGTATCCATGTCTTATTAGAATGTAGTTCCAAAAACATATCCGTTAGTACAGCTTAACGACTCATCACCCCTCGAAGCATGGGTCCCTTGATTCGTTCAAAACCATCAAATCTCAACTACCATTTCCGCACAAAAACATGCTCTGACAACATAACATGTTCTTTTACTATGCATTTGCGCTGAATGCTGATGCCTTGTTTGTGATATGGTGCAGATGGGACCATAGGAGCTCCGTGGTGACGCCCGATGAGGATGTGTTTTACCTGGTGGCATTGCTAAGATCAGCTTTGGATAATGGGGAAGAGACCCAGAGCTTGGAGTACCTGAACAATCAGAATCGTCAGATTCTCAGATTCTGTGATGACGCTGGAATCAATGTGAAGCAATATTTACCTCATTACACTACACAAGAGGAGTGGATGCACCACTTCGGCAATAACTGGGATCGGTTCTATCAAATGAAAATGGAATTTGACCCAAGGCATATTTTGGCCACAGGCCAACAAATTTTCACACCCACCTTCCCTTCCTCTTCGAATATGGCTTCATGGTGATCGACGACCATTGATACAAACAAAGCTAGAAACAGACATTAACGTACTGACTTGGGAATATTCTTGTTCTTGCTGTACATAGAAATGGCATAAGAGGAGGCAAGAAGGGAAGCAAATTGGAAAGAGAGTAGACTTGGGAGAATTAGTACTCTCGCGCTGTGTGAAGTTCGGAAGGGGAATTGACATCAGATGGTGGAAAGAGGAGGATTGATTTTGGGGGGGGGGGGGGGGGTGCGGGCCTAATGATATTGCAGGGAACATGTGATATTGTCGTAATTGCAGTGCTCGTGATCCCGACCGTCCCAACTGATTGCCTCCTGGATCTTGTCTGCAGCTTTTAGCACAGGTGGTACCAGTTCCATCCAGCGTGGGTAGGCGATTTACTGTTTTTACCCCTTTTTTTAGGAGCTGTAATTATAAAACTAGTTTGTAAAAAGAAAATGCACTTCAGAAGCTTCAGATGGATGACATAGACTAAAGAGAAGTAGATCTGCAAGCATCTTTGTTTTGGGATATCCCACGTTTTCATCTAAGTTGCAGGATACTCTTGATTAGAAAGTCTTTGTCGTGTTCCCAGGCTAGGGACACTTGCAAACAAAAGACAGGATTGGCAGCATCACATTAGAAAACAAAAACAACAGAACTTTTAAGTACTAAGTCGCAAGACAAGACGTGACATAATAGAAACGTGGCTTAATCCTTCCCTATGATAATTAGTGGGCGGTTAATGTGACTTCTAAAGTGACATGGTTATTTTTTTTTCTTTCCCCTTTTCTCCCACAAAAAGCATAAAATAAACAGAAGGAACAATCAATAAAAGAGACAGACTTTGAGATAGGTTTCAAAGCGTGAAAAGGAATTAAGTCTGCTGTTGAAACCCTTCTATGCGTGTTACATGTATGTCTATAGCCGGTAACATCACCTAAGCAACCGGTGAACAATTTGGAGATCCAACTATTATCATTAGAAAAATCAAAGGCGAAATAGTAATTCAGATATGATGGATTCAGTGACGTGTCAATTAAACTTCGGCAAACTGATAGTTCTTCATCTAAAATTACTGCTCCATAACTTTGATATGGCCTGCTCTCTAGCGAATATAGACTTTTGCTCGAATTATGGCACCCCATTGACATCCAAAAAATAGCCTAGCACTGGATTTCCCTGTCCAAGCAAGAAGTTAAATAGGTCCAAAGGGGTAAGTGGCGTTCTTTTGTACTTTCAAGGTATCAAACCCTTCTTATCTTAATCTTAGCACATTGAGTTCGAAGCAGCTAGCATTTCATGTCACTCAACAGCATGATTGCCATTATTTTGAATCCTCAGCATCAATTTTCTTAGCGAATTTTCTCAAGGCAAGTGAATATATCATTTTCTTTTTCATTGATGTTCCTTCAGCCACCAATTTGACTGCCTGCAATACAAATAATATTCAATTATTTATAATAACAAGACATTGGGAACATTCTTAAAGATCACATCCTGAGAATTTCATAATATCTAAACGAAATCTAATTCATAGCCATACAGTCACACGTAAGGAATCTACAGCAAGCCTTTGCAAGATATAAATTTGTACATTAATAAAATTAAATTTGATAAAATGTAAAGAGAGTGAAAGAAATCATACGGAAGAAAGACAATGGCCACTGGAGATCAATTCCCTCAAGTCATTTTCTAACTGACACTCTGATGGAGTTTCCACACTGCAATTTGCATTGCCTTCAATCAAGAGTGTAATTTCTCCCTTTGGCTGGTGAGTTGAAAAAGCTTCTTTCGCTTTCCCTAGAGTGCCACGCCAAAACTGCCAGAATTAATCATCTTCATTACAAATCAAGGGATGTGTAACGATAAACCCACAAAGTAATTGAGGTCACACTGGCTACTAGACTTAGCACAAATAAAACTTCCCTTCATCCAAAAATGTTAGATTAGAAAAGGTTGGCATGCCTACTGAAACCTATTATGTAAGTGCCTTCATTGTATTTCCTAAAAATAAGATCTTAAAATCCTTGCAGTCATACGATGGTGACAAAGGAATATTACATCAACTGACAGTGACTGGTGAACTAATGGGCACATTCCAACATATAGGGATCAAGTGCTAGACTTCTAGGTGACTAGGTCAAACCACCAAAATGACAACTGGGTAAAAGGTCAATAACAGAATGAATGCTTAGCTGTTAAACCAAAAAGGCTTTGCAAAAGAAGCAAATGTCTTCTACAGCCCAAAAAAAGACATTCTCTCTAGCCAGCTCCTATAATTTTTTGCCATTAGCATCCTTGTCCTAATATCATAAACCCTATTTTTCTCTTATTTCTAAGTGTTTCACATATAAAAAGTGGAGATCGAAGTAATTGACAGAAAAATTAGACAGAACCAAGCCCGCAGGACCAAGAAGCACCGAAATACAAAGTTGAGGTACAAATGGAAAGATGCCAAACAGCTGGAATGCTGGATATCACTTATAAATATCTTCTATTTTACTTCCATAAACAAAAGTCGAATGGAAATATTTATGCAGACAAGTTCAAATCATAACCATATAAAACATGTGTTAAAACAAGGAAGTTCTGCTTCTTCAGCTCATTTTGCAGCAAGAATAGTTGTAGAGGTATCAAACAACTATTGCAAACAAGAGCAATTCCAATGTTGGCTGAAGAACACAATGAAGAAAAGCTTGAAGAGAATGGAAAGAACATAACTGAAAGAAAAACTCAATTCACCATTCTTAAACTTATTCCTCAATGTTCAATCATCAGAAACTACTTCAATAGTCCACAGATCTGTTTATATGAGCTCCATAAAGCCCCATAATATAAGGCCGAATGACATAAGGTCCAACTATAATGATGCTAGCCCAGTAAAACCCACATAAAATGGTCTAAACAAAAGAAAGTAAGCCTTGTATTTTAAGCCCTATTCTTAAAATTTTTTGCCTAAAGCAAGCCCACTTAAAACATTTAGGCAATGATCTCTTGTTCCGCATTTGGAATGCATTCCATAAGAAAGTGATAAAAAGCAGCATCTGCTTATTGATTGATGTTATAAATATTAATAACTTAGTTAATGAAAGAAAAAAAGGCTATTTTATCTTTGAACAGTCGACAGTTTGATTCCATTAAGTTAATCATACACATATATGCTAGGAACAATAAAATCAAAATTCCCAAACACTTGAAAAAGTAGCATACAATCACACAATGAGAAAAATACAAACCAACCTCTTCATGTATTTTTGTTAGTTCCCGAGCTATGACACATCGTCTGCAATGAGATTAATAAACTGTCAAAATAAGCCCTAAAGAGTCATATATTGTTTCCGCTTAAAACTTATTTTAAAGATGCTAAAAAATGCAACTGAGAAGATTTTATAGAAGTATGAAAAGGCAGATAACTACTGAAGCAGGACAAAGCACATCATGTCAATCAAGCAAGAGGAGGTTCATGCACTTAGAGATGACAGAAACTTGCCCAACCAACTGTAGTGAACCAGGTTTTTTCACCATCTAACAAGATTGCCTAAGGAACGGCTGATAGAGGTTCCTGATATTATCTGATATTTAGTGATCCTGATATTAATCTGATAATAGTTCACCACAAAATTAAAGCAAGTTAACTAATGAGCTTTACATAATTAGAGAATTAATTATGTGTTCTTTGCCCTTAGTAGACTGCCTATATGTTTTTGAGGAATGCAGATAAGCTTATGCATAGACATCAAAAAAGGAATATCTGCCATAAAAAAGTAAAAAAGAATATACTTCAGGCTCAAGTGGATTTCTCCTCCACATGGCCAAATAATAAACCATACAGTCCATTTTCTCATACTGAATCCCCTCATCAAGAATGAAATCTCTTTCAACCTCTTCCTAACTCTCACCATTTGATAGTAAACTAATCATAGTTCATGGAAGATAGGCAGATATATTGTTCACCTTGAGTCACCAAAAATAGGGGAACTTTCTTCGAGAAACTGACGAAGCTTGTGAGGAGGAACATAGAATATTTGCGTCGTTTTTTCACTTGCAGAAGCCATCAGCCTCTCCTTCCGTGAACCAGCATGCTTTGGAAGAAATCCAACTGCAACATTGTACGCGATAACGGAGTAAAAATTTCCAAACATTCACGGGAAGCATGTTCAACCACAATATTTCACATAAGAATTACCAAACGTGAACTCATCAGTGGACAACCCCGAGGCAGAAAGAGCAGTTATGAAGGCAGATGGTCCAGGAATTGGAATCACAGGAATGTTTTCATCCACACATATCTTTGCCTAAACCGAGATTCCAAACATTAGTCATTATGTTCTTAATAAAAAACCAAAATTAAACACCGAATTCGCCTAAAACTTGTATCAGGAAACATTCTATAGAATTCGGTTAATGAGGATGCAAATACTAACCAGTTCTGTGCCAGGATCGCTAATGCCTGGCATTCCTGCATCGCTGATCAACGCTACGACCTCGCCTTGCCTTAACCTCTTTAAAACCGTTTGTTCTCTTTGAGATTCATTAAACTTGTGATAACTTAGCTAAAATTTTAAAGCACAATCAGAATTTTTGAAAAAAAAAAAAAACAAAATGAAAGGCATCAAACTGATCAAAGCAATAACAGCAAATGTCTCAAACTCACTTACAAGAGGAGTTTTAATTCTGTAATAGTGAAGTAACTTCCCGGAATGCCGCGTGTCCTCCGAGAGTATGACGTCAGCTGATTTCAAGACCCGAAGAGCACTGTATTGATGAAATTACCAATCATTTTTTAAAATAAATAAACAGAAATAAATAAATGAATAAAATACGAGAAATAAATTACCGTAAAGTGATATCTTCAAGGTTTCCGATTGGCGTTCCAACGAGATAGAGTCCAGGTTTAAGAGGTCCCTGCCACCGACATAACGAAAACTGCATTAGATAATTTTCCGAATAAAATTAAAAAGAAATAGAAAAAGTGAAAAAGAGGTTTTACGCGTTTGGAGTATTGCTCGGCGAGTAAGTCGGCGAATTCTGACGAAATGTGGGAAGCCGAGCTAAAGGAAAGGAGGCTAAGTTTAGGGTAACAGCCGAGAGAATTGAGGGATTGGAAGCGGGGCTGAGTGGAGAAGAAGTAAGGAGAAGTATAACGCCAGCAAAGAGCGGTGGTTGTTATTGAAACGGCGGTTGAAGGCAGTCGTCGGAGCAGCATTATCACATCAGGGGAGAGAACAGGAGACCAATTGCTTACAAACAATGGTTTTGGTTGATACTTCGGAGAATTTAGCGATCGCCTCCGGATCCATGCTAATAGCATGGCATGTCCAGGACCGAATGGACTGGGTAAGATTGACCTTTTGAGAACTAGGTCCAAGCCCAACTCGGACCTTGAACAGGGCCAGACAATTTGAGAACTAGATACGAGCCCAACCTGGCCCTTCTACGAGTCCATTTGTTTTTCTTTTCTTC
This sequence comes from Durio zibethinus, assembly GCF_002303985.1. The sequence continues at coordinate 1,440,800 of NW_019167826.1, forward strand.
CTTTTCGGGCCATTCCCTTCTATTAATTGAAAGATTAAAATCAATTTCGTTCTAATTGAAATTTATTCAAAATTTTCCAAGGAAAAAGGATGAATGAGTGAATGTTAATCCTTTTGTTCAATATCACAAAATTACGAGATTAAAATGTAAAATAGAAAAAAAAATAATTCTCTTCCAATGATCTAATGGGGAATTAAGAAAAAGGGCAACCACGATGTCAGCTACAAACATATTAAATGAGATAAAATTTGGAAAACTCCGGCAAAATTCGCAACAGTTAAGAATAACCCAAAGATTGAGAGCTTCATGCTGCTGGGTTTTAGCTTCCATCCCAAGTTCACAGCCGAGTGTTTCGCAACGCCATTTGGCAAGAAGATTCACTCTCCATACATACTATCAACGGGATAGCCTTTGTTGCATAATATGACAAAGTGAATTCAGTATTCCAGCTTTGACTGGATGAGACCAGATCTGGGAGAACAAAAGCAAATGGTCAAAAAGTTAACAGTTTCAACAAACCTTCACAGTTGATCTTGATAACATGGAGAGAATGCTGATGCAGATGGCACTGACAGTCATGGCTGGGGACCAGCTATCATGCAGAAAATGTACAAATATAAACGACCCGTAATATTGAATGTTGGTTAGCTAGATAATTGACATGTATATGACAACGAAAGATACAAAATGGATATTAATGACCAAGCAGCCTTTCCTGTTTTTCTACATTATCCAAGAAATTGGCGTGCCTAATTATTTTATATTAACTCTTGCAATGTTTTTTTGCTTCCTGCAACTTATATTGGTCTAAAATGCATACCAAAAAAATAGTACAATTGACATTTTATTAGTGAACATAATTGCCAATAGTGTTATGGCTCATGCTATCCCGGTATTGCTAACCACCAAACCAAATAATCACAACAGCATCAGAAACTTGAATAAAATGAAAACTCACACAGATGAAACACAAACACCGAGGAGACATTCTCAAATAAAATATTAATAGATGGATTCATGAAACACAATTTATAACAGATTTCTTTAAGTCCAAAAAGGCTTAAAATTAATCAAACATCTAAAGAACAAACAGTTGGAACCAAAATGCCATAGTCAATGTCTACAGAAAACTTACCTAATCATCATCACCCTATGGATCACATCCGGAGCTCACAGACACAAGACAAACTTCAGGATGAACCAAATATTTACTTGCTTGTGTGATACATGCAACGTTATTGAGAGTCGAGACTCAATCATGACTGAGATGAGTAAACTGCTCAAAACAAGTACCTTATCAATTATTTGATGTTTTTAAACGTAAATATGACCAACCTCTCTTAGACGCTGCAAATACATATTTTTCTACTAATATTTCCATTAAGAGAAAAACCAACCTCCCTTGGACATCTTCCCTAACCAATAATGTACTAGACTAGAGTGTTTCCAAGCATAGGACAGCAACAAAAGATTACAGAACCTCTAGCTAGCCATCTCTGAAAGACAAAGATGGGGGAATTTATCACATATCACTCTATGACAGTATAATTATTTTCTGATGCTTACTCACAAAGTGTTCAGCACCAAAAGAATACTTTGACAGTTTCGAACAAATCTTAATATAATCACAGATTGAGTAAAAGAAAGGAATGATGAAAATGACAGCAGCACAGCAGAAGTGCATAGGTCCAAAGTATAAATAATTGGCTCAAGAACTACCATTAACGATGATAAAAATGGCAATATATAGTTATTTTCACATCTGATGAAAAACTGAATGCTATAGCATTGACACATTAGAGGACCTTCCACTTATGTCATATGCCATTTCTTAAAATCTATCACTAGAATAAGAATTATCTTTCACAAAAACCACATGACTGACTACTCGCTACACTTTCTCCAGAAATATGAGAAGGCGACAGGGAACTCAAAGTGAAAAGTCAAAAAGAACCCCTAAATTTATGGTTACAAGCAAACTTCACAAACCATCATTATCTATCAACTGTAAACATCATACAAACTTCAAGCAATAGGGATGATAAAGACTGCTTCCTGAAAATAATTTTAGTTAGCAAAATGGGAAACAACAAATTAACTTTAACAAATCACGAGTTTAGTAATGATTAACCAAAAATTAACACTAACTAAACAGATATGTCCATTGCTATAAATGTAAGGATACAGCAATGCTGTAGGAATGAAAACCACCTGCTCACAAGAGAATACCGTAATCTTAGGTTATGTATGGTATATAAAATTATGATTTATGAATAAAATAAAATAAAATAAAATAATATTATTTTATCTTGTGTTTGATTTGAGCAAAAATTAGAATAAGATAATTTATTTATTAGCTAAAATTATCGTTTCTTAAAATTTATGCAATTTAAATTATTGATGTAATTTTTAAGCGTACTGTAAGAAATGTAAGTTCAATCCCATGAATTAAAAATAATCATCTCCATTTTAAGAATATTACCAAATGGATGATTAATCTTTCTTATAATTTTATCTCTTTCTTTAAATACAAATGATTATCATTTTATTATATCCACATCCTATGCACCGACCTAAATTCATAAATACAACAGTGATCAACCAAAGTAAATAAGGATCTAATCAAGACAAACAAATTAAAGACCAAAATCCCAAATTAATCCCCCATTAAAAGATTCATCCAGAGAGTTTAAAAAAAATTAGAGATTAAATGAAAGAGCAAACAAAATACTTTTGGAGATTAATCGTAACTTTGTGCTTGAATCCGGCTGGTGGATTAACCGGCCATTCCACCAACTCTTTCTGGAGTCTATTACATGCGATCTTGCTTAAACCCTACGCAAAAACAAAACGTCTCCAAAAGATTCAAAGAAATCAAACAAATAGAAAAATAAAAAAGAAATTAAATTAAATAAAAAGAAATCCAAAAGACGTTACCTTGCGTGAATGAACGGAGGAGCTTGATATGGCTTCCGCGCGGGCGAAATAGAAAGACAAAGACGTGGCGTCTGGTCTATTTTATATACGTTGGGAAGGGCAAAAATCTGTACTATACACTACTTTTCTTGACGAGAAAGAAATGATGTGAATCATGATTGGTCGAGAATTTCGGAGAAAAATATTTAGCAATTGGACGGTCTAAAAAAAATCTTCGCACTAGATAATGGAGATTGAGATATGGACTGCTATGATTATTACACGTGGCAGGATACAATTTTCTTTCGGAAGTGTTCCCATTGATCATGTTGATATTTTTATAAGAGAGGGAATAGGATTCGGTGCGGTTCGTAGGTTGTAATTTGTAATTTTGTTCAATGTACTAAAAACGATTAGTATTGTTATTATATATTTATTAATAAGAAAAAGAAAATAATATATTTTCATGAAAGCATTTCACCTCAAATTTATTTTATTATAATTTTGAAATTAGATAATCATAATAAAAAAATTATGTAAAAATCTATTATTTAAAAGTGTAATTTTATATAATTTTTTTAACTTACACAATTTTAATTTTAATTGATTAATTATACTATAATAATTATAAATACTATATTCTTTTTTAATAAAATCTAAGAAAATATTTATTGTCATAATCATATTTAATTCTAGTTTTATAATTTGATATTCAAAGTGAGTTTTTTTAAATTTCAATTACTAAATTAGGATAAGTTTTTTTTTCATGAAAGCAGTAATTTTTTATTTACTTAGATGGATAAATATGCAAGTTACGTTATTTGTATTTGAGATTTTTTAATATTTTATATTTAATATATTATCAATATTATATATTATTTTTAAATTTTTTTATCTTATCATGGACTTGATTCCAGTGAATATGACAAAATAAACGGTTCTATAATATAAAGTGAGTTGTCTGCTCATTTCTATCAAATTTTCTTTCCGTAAAAATTTTCTTTTCTTTTACAAAAATGAAAAAAGTATAAACATAAAATTTAATTGCCAAAACTGAATTTTATTTCTTGCGATGAGCAAAAAAATTTTGAGAGCTAATTTCCACAGTTCCACTATTAAGCTTCAAAAATGTATTGGAGTCGGGAATTTTGAGCCTAATCAGTTTCAGATCAAATCCTGAAAGAGTAAATCAGGAAGCAACGTACACTCTGATTAGTCTAATAACTTTGGTTACAAAAACTAAAGTGATCTTTGCTAGTGCTTCAATCCTCAGCTTGATCTGTGACAGCTTCCCTGCCCGTGGAACTGGTAGGCGTAGCTAATGATGGATCAGAATCTTGTGGAGAGTCCGCAAACTCCTCTTTGTACATTTCTTCTATCATAGGCTTCCATAGTCGAACTCGAGCATTTATAAACCAGTTTGATATCTGAATTAACAATAATAATCAACTGAGCTTTACGCGAATAGATGATTCGAGGATAAGAAAAAATTGTAAGGAATTATACTTGATTCTTGGTCAGGCCTGTCTGTGATGCCAACATCTGCTTCTCCGAGTCGGTTGGATAACTGTTCAGAACCATGCAAGAAATGGTAAGAATTGTGGTACATAGAATCGATGCGGAAGTCGTTAAACTTAAATGGACTTACGGGTGAAGGAAGTGTTCGAAAAGCCAAGACCGAAGGATTACTACAGAGTTATCTGGCAATCCTCTAATAGGCCTCCAAGCTTGCCTTTGGCTTGGGATCATTCCAAGCTGTTGAAGAGACAGTCGATTCCGTCTAGAATCTCTATCAAACAGGCTAAGTTGGGATAATCCCTTGTTGGTTCTCGGTAAATCGTGCAAAAACTTTCTTCTGATGACATTTATTTGAGATACTATGGCATCTCTTAGACTCCCAAAATGCCTGGACATTGCTTGGAGTGCCAAAGCAGTGTAAGGCTTTGCTGCTCCTATACCAGCTAGCGATTCAAATGATGAAACCACTTCTTCCATTTGCTGACAGTATTTCTCGTATCTAACCTCAACCTGGAAACGAAACAATAATGAAGTTACATAAGTAAATTCAAGTAATATTCATAAGCAATTAATCGAGTTAAAATATGATCAACACAACAAAACATCAAATAGGGTCTGGTAACCTCCTCCAGTAATCCAATTAGCTTTGCAAGTCTGATTTGAAGCTCATGTTTGTCAGGCAATAATATCTCGTTACTGCAGAATTCTGCTCTTATTTCAGATGAAAGTCTTGAACCTCCTTCTCTATCGCCTAGATATAACTTTCCAAAAAAATTTTCCTCCACATTTTTTCTACCAACATTGACAACTTCATCTAGAAGGGACTGAGTTGGCATTAGATACCTCGAATTTCCAATAGCAGTAGCAAAAGAGTCTGCTCCGTACGAACAGGATCGGTGTAGTGAGGTGGAAGCTGAAGCAAATGTGTTACCTGTGAAAGAGCAGTCATCACTTATGTGTTCCACTCCTGGATTACAAACTTCTCTATCTTCCGCTCCGGAAAGCAAGTAACTGGAACTTGCAATATTAGAATTTAAGGACGGACCAAGCATGCGAGAACCGAGTGAGAGTGAGAGCCTTTGAGTTTGGTGGTTCGTCTCATTTGTTGCTCCAAGAAGGTCCATCAAGTGTCTAGTCTGGCTAATCTCAGATTCCTCTGAGACAATGGGAGCTGGAAGAAGATCCATTGATCTAGACATTCTTTCCCCAAGAGAATGAATGCTAGGCAACAAACCATGGGACTGAGGAAATGTGCTATGGTTGCTTCTCAAAGCAGAGCCATAAGCATCAAAATGTTGGCCTCCGAATTGATTTTGGCTATGAATAGAATATGAGACAGTACAATGGTGTAGCATACTAGAAGTTGGATTTGGAGGCGAATCCCCGGAAACCATAGTGACAGAAATGGAAGCTAAAGGTTTTAAAAGTTGCTAAAGCGCCAGGGCAAGTGAGTTCAAATGTGAGGAAAAAGGAACTATGAGCCTTGATTAAGGAATGGAAGAAATACAGAATCTGGATGTACCATATCAAGAACAGTGAGTCACCTCGTTAACAAAAATTATTGAGCCATACATAGGGTAAACAAAAGCAAAGACAGATTAACATTCCTTGTGACAAGCATTAAAAGCGAGTGATATTGATGGTACGACTCAGCATGAAGCAAGTGAATATATTCACCAGCGGGATAAGAAGTACAAAAATATAAGTTGCCGGGCATTAAACACAGGACCACCTGGAGTAATGGCCGACAGAACTGAAATGGAAATCTGTACTGAGTTTTGCACCCAAGGGCCAAGGCAACTGAGATCTAGAGCCACTGAGCGATCACAGAATCAGTAACCATAAAAAAGATTACAACCAGCGCAGCTCCTTTCCTTGAAAAGCAAAACCCTTGGCATGAAACAGATTAAAATGGGAACCAACCGAATGGGAGGGAAATGAAACAAGGAGATTCAATGTGTTAATCCATGGAGAAGGAAAAAGTAAGGCATTGAGCCATCTGTAACTAACTGAAGACCTGATTGGAAGGAATGACTTTGAGGAACTAATAATAAAGCTAAAAAGATAGCCGAAATCACTTGTCTAAAGCAATCAACAAAGCATCGGTTGATAGTAGTAACAAGGTGTCTAATTCTAAGCAGCCAAAAGGAAGAAGACCTAGATACATAGACCTCTGCTAGCTCATCAAAAGGGCAAAGTTAATTGGGTGAGCAGAAATGAATAAGATGACAGGGAAGAATGGTCCCCAACTTCTTCCCTGACTATAAAACAACAAGCAAAAGCATCAAACCTTCAGCTTTATTGCCTGCAGTTACATTTCTTTGTGAGACTCAAAAGTACATGTGCTCAAAAACAGTGTAAACTCTCTCTCTCTCTCTCTCTCTCTCTTTCTCTCTCTCTCACTTCTCATAAAAGGAGAGCTCTCAATATGTTAAATTCTTCTGTACACTGCGTTGCTTTAATCTGCAAAAGAAGGAGAAAAAGTGGGCTATCTTTTGCACACTCCTAGTTTTGAGATTGTTTGCTTGTGAGTCTGTAAACCATATGGGAATATCTAACTTTTTCCTGTTAGCTGTTGTAGCCATGCACAGAGATGTTGAAAGGACGATGAACATCACAATCTTTCAAGGACGTGCAGAAAATTTTTTTAAAAAAAATGGTTTCTTGTGCTGTCATAGAGAGAGAGAGAGAGAGAGAGAGAGAGAGGGAGGGAGAGAAAGAGACCAAAAAGGCTGACAATTGAATATGGTTTGTTGAGCTGATTAGATTGATTCTGGGTGTCGTGTGATCTTTTGGGTTGATCTGTTTGGATGTTTTAAGTAATGACTGCAACTTTGTTCCTTTGGCCTTCTTCAGTTGTCGCCCTCTGGTTCTGTAACTCTGTAGTTTTTTGAGACCTGCAAAGCCCACACTCAGTACTTCACAGGTTAAAGCGTGCATAACCTGAAGCATCTCTGCATATTACAATCGTAGAGAAAAAAAAAAAAAACTGCTGCAAGCCTTATTGCCTTGATCCTGAAGGTTAAACTTCGTGAACCACTCGTTTCCCACTATAGTTGATTAAAATCACCCAGTAGTTACTGCAGTCATCTTAACTTGGGAGCTAACTGGTAACAGACATCCTGAAGAAGATAAAAGAACATGGCCCACGAAAACAAGCAACAGACATCGTGAAGAAGAGAGATGCACTCATTTAATCAAAGCATTATTTTGGCTTTGAGTCTTTGACTCCACTAGGGGGATTATATCGATTTTCTCTATCTTCTCGGTCATTTGTCATTCTCAGTACCGTCTCCCATCGCCCATGCCACGCCTTGCTAGCTAAGTTGCAAAGCTATATGTACTTCGATAGTTAAAATAACCCCATACACTGAATGAAGGAGCATTTGATCAAAAGTAGATATAAATGAGCTCAGTAGAATGACGGCTGAGGGGACCTTAGCCAATGGAGAGGGAAACCAAAGGAAGATGCATAAATGAAAACATGTTTGAAGCTCAAGTCCTTTCTATTACAAAAAAGCCAAAAGGTTCATGGACGAGGAAAAGAGAAATCATACAGGGTCCCATTGAGTTGATTAGCAAGACATGGATATGGTTCACGAACTGAATAATTGATTCAACGGACCGCCATTCAAATCCGAGGATAGAACATATATGCACCCTTCAGTCAGGCTAATATCATCATAACTGCCCAGATGTTATATTAGTATCTGTGACCATTCAAGAACAAACAGATGGAACAAGCAGCAAAGAGCTGAAAATTTCACATTAATGGCATCTGGCTATGGTACCATGCTTATCACGATTCTACAATTCTGAACGGATATGACAAGATATGAATGCATGCTTATCTGTTAACAGTACATATTTGTACAATTTTAAGTTTCCAAAGTTCACCGCATTCTCATTAGCTTATGTGCCAGTTATATTAATCACATTTTTTTCCAAAATAGCACATCACACTTGAGATTACTTGTACAAGAATTTCAGCAGAATACAGAAGCTATACCAATCTTGCTTACCCTATCTTTACAGATATATATACCTACCACACCAATCTATTTGTGTGTTACAAATGGGTATCATATACCTATATCTATATTTGTGTTTCAAATGGGTATCACATACCCATATCTATTTTCTATCATAACAATGCTTTGTCTTTCTCATCTACTCAAACATGAAACACATAAAACCAGCCATCCCAAAGTAACATCTCAAGGCTTGCTTCTTTTTTTTGTTTTGGTTTGTCATCATATCACGTGATCCATCTCCTAACAATTAGGTGTCACCGTCCTAAAGCTTGAGGTTGACATTCTTCATCAGACAACAAAATCATGTAATATAGGGGGATTTCCAAACCTGTCTTGTTGATTTCCTGGTTCCATGCAGTGAAAGTCCTCTGTCTCTGGCCCCACAGAAGAAGCCATCCTGGTGTTACCTCTCATATTGGTCTCTCCAGAATTGGGAAAGACATTATTTTCATGATGCTGTAAACCAAGTGCAAGTGACACATGACCGCCAACTGCAAAACCACTCAACCTTGTTAAATCATACATGGCAATACCAGACATAAGTGTACCATGACCATGCTGGCTGGATGGGATTAATGTATCTGGATAAGGGTTATTGCTCTCCATGTTACTCATTAGGTCAACTTGTAACTTCATCCCAGTAGATAAGACACTTTCTCCTATAGCAATATTTTGAAACCATGATCTTGCAATAGCCCCGCTCAGTTCTACATCTGGGATATGATCAGGTTTTTACTGTTGAACCTGTCCTGGTTGGTTATTATCAGCACCAGCAACTTTGGATGTCATACTCTCTTGCAATTCTTCGGCATCCATATCCTTGGATACCAAGGAATTTTCTTTAGTTGCTTTGGCAGCGTTTTCTAACGAAGATTTGAAGTTTGAGACCATGTCACCAAACTCTTCTTTGTGTATCTCCTCAATCATGGGCTTCCAAAGACGCACCCTTGCATTAATAAACCAGTTTGCAACCTGCTCCAAACACATTATTCAACATGACAAGTGAGCATAGAGGAGTCCCCACGTCAGAGAAGAAATCAAAAGATTAATTCCTTTACTAAATGTACAGCTAATTAATGTAAACTTTTTATTGGAAGGAGTAATAAACTAAGGTTTAGATTGGCTGGTTTGTCGATAGGTGGATACCAATATTAACCATTCATGTTATGAATAAGGAAACTAGGATACTAATAATTTACAGGTCAGATAATTGTGTTTCATCACTTTACCTGGTTTCTGGTCAGGCCTGTCTGTTTTGCGAGCATGATTTTCTCTGAATCCTTCAGGTAGCTGGTCAATGCTAAATTTAGAAAGGGTTTATTTTTGGCCAAAAATTTCAGAAAGGGTTAGTGAACTGAAGTTCCTGGTATTAGCTAGTAAAATAGGTATAATATGGATCTAAGCACATATAGATGGAGAAAATGCTCTAAAAGCCAACCACAAAAATAGGAATAATACGGATCTAAGCACATACAGATGGAGAAAATGCTCAAAAAGCCAACCATGAAGGATTGAAACAGAGCTTTCAGGAAGCCCTCTTTGAGGCCTCCAAGCATTTCGCATCACAGCTAGTTGCTGAAGAGATCTTTGTTGTTTGAGCCGATGATCTACATAGCGGAGACGAGGCATTGTTCCTTGATTGTTTGATGAATTATCTTGGTCTCCAAGGCTTCTCTGGGTCAATTGAATTTGGCCACTGATTGCATTGTGCGAACAGCAGAAGTGGCTGGAAATTGTCGGTAGGGCAAGTACAGTGTATGGTTTAGCTGCCCCATAACCAGCTACCATGTCGAAAGAAGACACCACAATTTTCATTTGATGGTAATATTGCCTGTATCTTCTATCAACCTATTAACAAGAGCATGACCATTAGCAATCTTCCAAAACGAGGACAGCTCAATTAAAACACATATAAGATAGTTTCCAAAATGTGATAAAGAAGAGAATAATTTAATCAGAGAAAAGCAGTCACCAAGAAAAGTGAAAGCAAAATCAAACAAGAAGCACAATGAAGGCAGGCATGCCTGCCGAAGCAATTATTCAAAATGAAAAAAAAAATTAGAAAAAAGAACTGCACGGCACAATGGAAGTGAATGCGTACCTCATGCAGCACGAACAAGAGTTTTGTCCCCCTGTTCTGCAAATCTTGCTGTTCTGCAGGTGATATCTCAGAAGATGAGTCGTTAACTGACTTACTAGGTTCGATTGACACCCCATTGGATGATTTTGGTGAGAGCTTACATTTTTATCCACATCAGGCTGTTTCAAAGCTTTTCGTACATTAATTACTTCATCAAGCAACTCTTGAGCCATCCTGAGATATTTGGAGTTTAGAATAGTACTTGCAAAGCCTGGCTCAAATTTATATATATCAGAATGCATCTGTCTGTGACTTATTGAGCCCTGAGGGTTAGACAAAGCATCTGTTTCAAATGCATCATTGTTGCCTCCAGGAAAGCCACGTTGCATATCATCAGAAGTTTTCAACTCCTTACTTTTTCTGCTCTCATCACCAGTACAAGGAATTGTCCCCTTTCCTGAAAATGAAGATGACCACTAAGACAAGCATAACCCCGGTATTGATTCTGAAAGGAAGGTATAGAAACTCCAGAAGATATCGTGAGCCAAGGGCTAGAGATAGTCCCTGAGATTGAGAACTCTGTTCACTATCCAGAACACTCCTTGGTATTGCAGGCGGATTGACTGCAACAGTATTGCATATTGAATTGCTTGTTGTAATGTTTAACTGCCCATCAACAGATTGCAAACTCATGGTGTTACTTGAGGGTGGAATGAATAACAATTCATTTCTACCACCAATAGATGGAATTTGGACACAGTTCTCTAGAGACAAAGACCTCCCAGACAAGATCTCTGAAAATGCCCCAGCAGAAGAAGCTTGGTTCTGATATATTGTTGAGTTACCAGGATCGGAAGATGATCCAAGGTAAGAGACAGGCTTTTGTTCCCGCAGATAAGCGGTAGATAAATTTTCTCTTCCATAGCTAAAACTTGGGTAATAAGTGGCCATAATTTGCTTCCTTATGTTTACCAGTAGAGGAATGATAAAGCATTACCAATTTACCAGTCTGCACAAATCAAATGATTGCTAAAAATTGGGTACCTCCCAATAAAACAGTGATCAGCTAATATGTAGATCCTGATCAAACAAAAAAGCGAGATAACATATATCAGAGATCTTTCAAAGTCCCAAATTCAAAGGCAGATATTTGCATCATTGTTCTTTGCTCATCTAATCTGTGCCAAAGAACTTAGGATTCAAAGAAGCAGAAACACCACAATAGCCAATGACACGTTGGTCCATGGCATGAAAGTGCAGCAACAAGGTCAATAGCTTATGTTTTAAAGCGCTTTAGAGTTTAAACTGAATCAACAATGAGAAATCCCCAATAAAGAAAAACCCAAATCTCTAACAACTATTTGTATTTCATGCTGACACTTCTCCCTCCAAACAGAAGATAAAAAAGCTAAGAAAAATAGATTAATACTAAAAAAGGTAAAAGAATAATTACTGAAGGACCGCATTAAACCATAACCAAGATTAACCATAAATATTATTTCAACAAATCAAAAAGGTACCCCAAACATGTAAATTCAGCAAAACAAAAAAATCCTTCATCTTCTATTTTAAGCTTCTGCATTATCTTCTTACGAAGATCATCCCTTAGTTAAATTCATATTTAGATTCTACAACTATCTTCCATCAATTCAATTAGAGAAACAGAAAAATCCTATCCAAGCTTAAATTCAGATATTCTTCTGAGGAAAAAAGAATCCGGTAATCATAGATATCAAAAGGTAAGCCATGATCATTTAAGGGCAGGAAATCCAGAGGTTTCAAAGCAAAAAAAAAAAAAAAAAAGTACAACTTTTTCTTTTTGCAATTTCACTTTGTATGCCATTTCTTCATATCATCAACACTATCAGTCTATCACCATCATCATGAAGTACCCACTGGCACTGGAAACAGAAATATCACATTCAAACTTAAAGAAAAAGAAAAAAAAAGCATAATAAATAAAAAACCAAATTACCCAACACCCAGAAGAAGCTCAAACATCCATGTATCTACAGAAACCCCTAAAGCAGAAGCCTTGAAGTTGTCTTCTTTTTCAGCATCATCATGTACTCAAGGCACTAAAAATCAAGCCCAAGAGATAAAAACAACTTTTCTAAACATACGACGGTCTCCAATCAATCAATTATTACAGTTCTCACAAAACAAAGCAAAGGGTGAAGAGGATGGTGAAAAACATCATAAAAACAGATAAGGTAAAAGTGAAATGCCTGAGAGCCCCCCAAAGAGAAGCTGCGCCTCTTGCGGGAAACAGGAAGAAAGAAGCTTCAAAACAGCAAGACAAAAACCAATACCGAGAGATATAATCCCAAACGTAACCAACCTCCTTATCATTGGAACATCGACACCAACCCAAGAAATATTATTAAATAATTCCACTCAATACAAAAAAAAAAAAAAATTATTGATGACAACAACTGTAATTTTTTATTCTAACAAATGATGATGATGATGATAAGGAAGAAGAATGTTAAGAACAAACGGTTCCCTTTCGCAGTCCTTCCAGACAAAAAAAGAAAGACAAAAACAAAAGGCAAAGCTGTGTTGTTTAGTTGTAGTTTTTTTTTAAATGTTATTTTTGGAAAATTTAGAATGTTGTTTGATTCATTCGTTGCTTAAGAGAGTTCAAAAGCTAACCACCAGTTGGCAGACCTGTTAACGGCCCCTAAGCCCCTTTTTAACGTATAAAAATGGTGTCTTTCCGTTTTTCTCTCTCTTTCTTGCTTTCCAAAGTACCGGAAGCATTATGGTTTGGGTTTTTTTTATTACTAATATTAAAGTGAAAAAAAAAAGTCAGATTGAAAATGTGATAGATAGACCAAAAATGTTGGGGAGGGAGAAGGGTTAGCTGTACTCGCAGTTGGTGTGAGTGAGAAACTCACGAGTCACACTCTGTTTCCTCGCGTGCGCTTTTATACATTGGTATAAATTTAATAATTTAATAATTTATATCATATAAAATATTAATAATTATATATTTATATTATATTTTATACAAAATTATATATTACAATTTATGTTAATACATAAATATAAAACATATTTTTTAATTTTGTTACATTTATTTATGATTTTATTAAAATTTTAAATTATATTATTTTTTATACTTATGTTAGTGGCTAAGCAACTTCCATTTTTTTGTTTAATTCTTTTGATAGTTGATTGAGTGTTTATGTGTCATTTAGGAGCATGAATGATGGGAATCTATCTAATGCTCGATCCACCTTTTAAAAGGTGAAAATTATATATATATATATATATATATTTTTTTTTACCATGACCTATTTGGTCAAGGAGAAAAAAAAATACCATTAATTCCTTTTTTTTTTTAATAAAATGTTTGAAGTTAAGATAAATATTATAGAAAAAGTATGTTCATTCAATTGTGTGATTTAGTAAACAAAATACAATGCTTAATTTACATTAAATGCATTAAAGAATTACAAAATACTTTATTATATGATTAATATATGTGCCACACTAGTTTTATAAAAGTAAAGACAACCTAAACTCTTCCCTTTTTTATGCTTTATGACTAACAAATAAATTTTGCTTAAAAACTAAGGAAAACGTTCTTCTCATTGGCAATCGATAATTAAATTTAAAAAAAAAATACTATTTGAGTATTAACTCAAAATTATATGCATGTTGATCAAATTATAAAAAATTAGGAATGTGAAAAAATTTAAATACCGATAAGGCCCTAACCTTTTGGAGATGACTATGTTAGGAAGAAGTCCTTTCATGTTACGCACCAAGGAGAGTCTAATGATTGCCTTTAGAGCAGCGTCGGAGGAGATATCAGAGTCTTCTCTTTTAGTGCATGTGGTGGATATCAGGCATAACATTTTCAAGCTTTGGGTCATCTCTATTTTCTTTTGTTTTCTCTTTAATTTATCAACTTACATTGCTCTACGAACTTCAGCCATCCCCTAGCAGAGCAGCATATAGATGCTGTGGAAAAAGTTCTTCCAGAACTTGATGTGTCTGCAATTTCGAAGTTGATGGTCTGGAACAAGGTAATGGAGATATTCTCTATCTCTGAGTTGTTGAGAACTTGACCTATTTCCCTCAGTGTACTTGTGATCTGTATAATTTTACTTGACTTTTCCTCTACCTGCATGGAGCCGTCTGTTGTATTTTGTTGCTTAACCCTATGTGATGCCTGAAGTCTGTCTTATCTCAGTATGCTCATATTTTTGCTTCAGATTCTCCGAACCAAACACCACCTCAGAATTTTTGTTTTAAAATTGATATGTTACTTGTATGGATAGTTATGTACTTTTGGAAACTGACTGATAAAATATACATAGTGATTCAACAAGGTCATTACTTTGTTTATAATATTTTGTATCCTGCTTTATGAACCATGAATTGGAAACAGTTTGCTTACCTGACACATGCTTAAAACCTAATTATTGTAGACGTTGAGCTTATTAGTTATGTTGATGATTTATATCATGTTTTGCTTTTGCATTGTTCAAAAGTTCTATATCTGCAACATGAACTTAAGGTTGACAATCCCTAAATGCTGATGCTTATGGCAGGTTGACAGGGTTAGTAATCCACAAAAAATAAAGTTAGAAGCAGAAAGAAGAGAGGATGTTGCTTGTATATCTGCTCTGACTGGTGATGGCTTACTGGAATTCCACAACGCGGTGCAGGAAAAATTGAAGGTACCAAATTTATGTCAATATTTCAATGTCCTTGAAACATGAAGACAGTAATTAATTCCTGAATCTGGAATAGGATTCTATGGTTCCAGTGGAAGCCTTTGTCCCGTTCGACAAAGGGGAGCTTCTCAGTACCATGCATGAGGTTGGAATGGTGGAGAAAACTGTAAATATAAGCCAAAGCCTAAATGTCAAACTAATTTTCATTCATTATAAACAGAACTAATAATGCTGTTGTTTTCTAATATATTTTTCTCTTATTTTCCAGGAATATATTGAGATTGGGACATTGATCAAGGCATTTGTCGCTCTTCGTTTTGCCAGGCTGCCTACCCCGAATGAAGAAGCTATGTAAATCATAACTTCAACTTTCTCCAATGTGTCATGACCTTTTCAATACTGTGTCATCATATATTTGTCCTCTGCCGTTTTTGCCAGGCATTCTGATGGATAAATTTCATCTTAAAATCTATTTGTGTATTATGCAGCAGAAAATGAATACTGTAGATATTAATGTTATAGTGGCATTTTTCATTCTTTTTACCTCCAAATTTGTAGTTTAGACCTGTGAAATGAACTTATGAAACGTCATTCTTGTTTCCAAATCAAAAAGGGAAAAAAAATCTGATCCTTAAAATGGTTCCAATTCAAAATCCAATGTTATGGTAATTCTCAATTTCTAATGGTTGATATGTACATAATATTTTTGTTCCTCAAATTTAAAATCTAGTTTATTTTATGATTTGATTTTAAATTCTTTTTGCTTAAAAAAAAGGGAGTTTTGTTGGGGAAAAAAATAGAGTTTATAAATTTGTAATTTGTGAATTTTATTATTTTAATCTTATAGTTTAGAATTAGATAATGATTAATTAAGGTTTTGCTTTAATTAAAAAATGGTTTTCCTTTTTCTTTTGGGTGAAATATTTTATTATTAAAAAAAAAAAAAAAACGAAGGCGGCTTTTAAAATACGTATAGCGCTGGTAGATTACGAATAGACCCAACTCGCAATCTCCTATAACCCCTCGCTCAAGAAACCTCGGAAAAGCCCAAAACAAAGCCATTCTCGCAGATTACATTAGTCCCAATTCCCACAACCCTTCACTCAAGAAAACTCGGAAAAAGCCCAAAACAAAGTATACTTCCAACGATTTGGATCTGTGATCAGAGATTGTGACAATGAGTGACGGAGAAGACGCCGTTCGACGCCGTAATGCGGTTGCGGAGTATCGGAAGAAACTGCTCCAACACAAAGACTACGAATCCAGGGTTCGAACAGGTTTCCTCCCATCTGATCTTATAATCCCCATCATCTAACCCTGAACATGGGGCACTTTTCTCTTTTCCCCGATCTGCGTTTTATTTTAAATTTCAATTATTGTTTCGCTGTTGCCGAGTTAGAATTTAGGGTTTTGCTTTGCCGTTTTGGTTCGTCTGTCGGTTCTATCGGCTGCTATGCTGCTTTGAAATTTATCTTTTTTTTTCCCTGTTTTTTATAGAGATGGCTTGAGTAGGTAAAAATTGGGGACAAAAGCTTTAAGCTTTGATTGTTGCAATTGATAATTACTTTGTTTTCAATTGAAAGTATGCTTTGCAATGTCTTCGACTTGGGATGATAATTGGCTTTTGTTTTTACTTTTGTTGATGATGAAATTAAATTTTTGGGCTTCTGTGAAAATAAAAGAAGAATAAGAAACAGAAGAAAAGAATGCTTGTAGCTCTGGCTATTGTATTGTGAAGTAGTTGTTTGAAGACCAGGACTTTATCTTTCTGATTAATATAGTGCATATTTAAGATGGTTTCTCACATGTAGTTATGCTCATGAATTTTCAGGTAGGGAGAATCTGAGAGCTGCTAAGAAAGAGTTCAACAAAACAGAAGATGATTTGAAGTCTCTTCAGAGTGTTGGGCAGATCATTGGAGAAGTTCTCAGGCCTCTTGATAATGAACGCTGTAACTATACTCTTTCTCCCCCACCTTTTTTTTAATGTTGATGTTTGTACATTAGTCCAAGTGGCTAGGCATCTTCCATACTTGCATTACAAACTTATACACTTCATTTATGTGTTCTTTTTAAGTACAATTGCATTGTTTGCATCTGAGTAGTTGCATTCGAATATTAGGCTATTTGTTGATTCATTTTTGTGAGAATTGATAATAATTATAAATTGGATGTTTGTATGATGTTTCAGTGATTGTTAAAGCAAGCAGTGGCCCTCGGTATGTGGTTGGTTGCCGCAGCAAAGTTGATAAGGAGAAACTGACTTCAGGAACTAGAGTGGTTCTTGACATGACAACACTTACAATCATGCGGGCTCTGCCACGCGAAGTAAGTAATTATCATCCAAATTAGTTCAGCTGTATTTATGATATTAAAGCAAGTTTTCTTTACAAACGTCTGACACATTGGTACATCTTTGGATGACAGGTTGATCCAGTTGTTTACAACATGTTGCATGAAGATCCTGGTAATGTTAGCTACTCGGCTGTTGGTGGTTTATCTGATCAAATTCGAGAGCTGAGGGAATCTATTGAGCTCCCTCTTATGAACCCTGAGCTTTTCCTTAGAGTTGGGATTAAACCTCCCAAGGTGATTATTGCTTCCTGTCTTTCCTTACTTTCAAGTCTGGAGTTTCATAGGGTGTGCTTGTGTGTATATTGATGGGTGATGCATGCTGTGGTGGACTGATGTTTGATTGAGAATCATCTGAAATATCTTGTCTTCATTGCAGGGTGTCCTACTTTATGGACCTCCTGGTACTGGCAAGACATTGTTAGCCAGAGCAATAGCAAGTAATATTGATGCTAACTTCTTAAAGGTCAGTTTTTTGTACCATATATCTTACCTTTGTGGTTTTCTCTGGCATGTTATCCTGTCTGTGAATGAATGCATTTCGCCTTCTCATCTGAATTCAGGTTGTTTCAAGTGCGATAATTGACAAATACATTGGAGAAAGTGCAAGGCTGATACGAGAAATGTTTGGATATGCACGTGATCACCAAGTGAGAGCCTGGAGTTTTGAATGTTTCTTCTGTTCTTCTTTATATCCCTTAATATCATTCTTATGTTTGTTTCTTTTTATTCAGCCTTGCATCATCTTTATGGATGAGATTGATGCCATTGGTGGGCGCCGTTTCAGTGAGGGAACAAGCGCTGACCGTGAAATACAGAGAACACTGATGGAGTTACTTAATCAGCTTGATGGATTTGATCAGCTAGGGAAGGTAAATTATTTTGTTCATGAACATAGTTCAAGATTGTGATTTAAAGCAAATATTCTTGCACTTTCAATTGCATCCTAACATGCCATAGTTAAGTTGTTTATACTTTTTCATTGTTTTCCTCACAAAGCGGATGATGAGTGTGATATTCTGGAAACTTGTTTACCAATAGTAAACTTCTAAGTGCCTTCAATCACTGCTTTATCCGGTTAGGTGCTCATTCCACTTGACTTCTACAGAATCATAACATCTCCTTGGTGTCCTTGGAAAAGAGGCCTACCTCTTAAAATATGAAGTGAATGGCTGGTGGCTTTAATCATATGTATTTTAATTTATTGTGTTTCCATGGTCTGGAACTCAAATTTCTCTCAATGGATCCTTCATTGCTGCCTAGTGCACCGGTTTGCTTTTAAGTTCTCCTAATTGTGGGAAAATCATTATCAACTTAAATTGTTTTGTGTAGGTTAAAATGATTATGGCTACAAACCGACCTGATGTTCTTGACCCTGCACTTCTTCGTCCTGGGCGGCTAGACAGAAAGATAGAGATTCCATTGCCAAATGAGCAATCAAGAATGGAAATCCTCAAGATTCATGCTGCTGGCATAGCCAAGCATGGTGAAATTGACTATGAGGCTGTTGTTAAACTTGCCGAGGTAAGTCAAAGGTGTTTTGTTTCTGTTTCAAGCTTGTAATCCTTATTGCTAATATAGTTTGTGTCACCATTGCTTTAGGGCTTTAATGGTGCTGATCTACGAAATGTTTGCACGGAGGCTGGAATGTCAGCAATTCGTGCAGAACGTGATTATGTCATCCACGAAGATTTCATGAAGGTAGAACCTTGAAACTTGAATGACTGTCCTTTTTATTTGGCATAACTGTTGGGAAAAACAAAGTTGGACAATGGTGATGATGCGCTCACTTGTATCTCTATTTGATGAAATTGCAGGCAGTAAGAAAATTGAACGAAGCCAAGAAACTGGAATCAAGTGCGCACTACAGTACTGATTTTGGGAAAGAATAGAACTTCTGTTCTTTCTTGAAGTCATTGAATACTGGGCAGTCCATTATACTTTCGATGTCGCCGATTTGCTCAACTTAAATGTTCATTTTATGTTTAAGAATTTCCGAATTCTGTATTTTAAATATTTACAGCTTTCACAACAAAAAGGGTTGCATACAATGTTGGCATATCCAAAGCTGAGTACCCTGGAGACAATTGTATCATCGAGCCTTTGCATGTTATAGGAAATTGAATCATTTCACTCTGTTCGGGCTGTCATATATCTGTTTCATTTCAAAATTTTTAAACCACCACGAGTGGGTTTTTGATTCGATTATTGTTGTTGTCAATTGTCGCTCATGAACTTGTCTTTCAACTTCGATAGCTGGGGATATTTTCTTTCGAACAATATGATCGGTACTCGTCGTTGGGGCACCAAGGACGTCTGAATTGATTAATCTTACTTCCGAAAGAGCTGGATTCAGCGGACTTGTCCACCAACTTATAGTGCTCGTTCAATCTACCTGTGCTTGGGGCCATTTTTTTCTGGTCCTGCATCTTACTTGCAATTTTATCTGCTGCACTTTTTGGGCTCTCGTCCAATAGCCTAAGGCCGAACTAGTAATGGTCATGTTCAAGGTGTTGAGCCCATTAATTAATGCTAGCCCAAATAACTAGCCATTTTCTACTACTTTCCTGCAAATTTTCTGCCTGCTTTCGTTGCCATAGTCGTAACTGGGTAGTCTCATGTCTGCGGTCTCTCCCATTCCTACCTAACTCGCTTTAATTTGTATTTGAACAATTGAATCTTTACTATTAAGCAAAAGCCACACTGCCACGACATTGAGATATGTCAATTGTCAGGACGTTTTTTCTCAGCCAGTCCCCTTCAATTTAACCATCGTTTAAAAAAATTAGATACAATACCAAAGTTTTTAATTTACGCGAATGCTGTTAGCTGTTACCAAACAGAAAAGATAGACCAAGATTCTCGGAATCGGATGTTTATTCATGGCATGTTTGTCGGACAATTCTTTGCTCGGGAGCTCCTGAATGAGGGCTGGTAAGATTGCCTAACTATCTATTGTTTATAATATTAAACTGAGAAGAATGCATCATCATTTCTATATTTTTTATTGCAGGATTGTCTCTGGGACTTGCACAAGCACGGAGAAGAAAAACGAACTTGAGCGAAAAGGGTTTGATTGATATTATTCTTTTTATGCAAATCAGCCAGAGTAAGTTTTAGTTTTTATTTATTTTTATCCCCAATTTGGTCGTGTATTGCATATTGAAAAGTTTATATGACCAAATAATGTTCTTGGAAATTAAATTGCCCATAGACTAAAATGTTTACTTTTATCATATATATTTTTTTGTAATGATTTTTGTCTTGCTTCCTGTCTTGTGTACTGTAGGATGAGTACCATGAATACAGTGACATGCTATACACATCTTCTTGTCTCAATTCCTCCCGTTGTGGGTATTGGTGATCCGGTATGCTGAGAATGTTTCCCTGTTTTTCAGGTTACGGTACCTACTGCATTCGATCGGTCTTCTGAGGAAATGCCCATTTTATAAGGTTTTTAATTTGGCATTTTTTCCTTGTTGATTTTATAGTTGCTTCAACATGGAGAACTCCTAAGAAGTAAGCTGATGGAGGGCAATCTTCAGTGGCTCTGTTATTTTCCTCAACTAGTATGCCTTTCATCATATCTGCTGTTTGAATGAATATAGCATGCATAAACGCTTGAATATTAGCAAGATATAAGTGACTCTTTTGTACGATATCTGTAATATTTCATCCTTGAAGAAGATCTACGTTTGTCCTTGTCTGCTTAATGTTCAGCCTTGAAATAAAATCTAGACTTCGTTTTCATACAATATTCTGCTACTTTACTTGTCAATAGATGGGCACTCTGGTGTCTGTTGGAGAGCTTTCTCGTGTATTTTAGAAGTTCTTCTTGCCTCTCAAGGAGAAGTGACAGTGAAGTAAAACCTTGCATCATTTATTCCTTAAAAGGAATAATACAATTTGATACCTTATGTCTAACAAGCCCTTTTGTTTACCAAAACTTACATCTGACAGGTGTATATGAAGATTGTAGTGTTGCATGTGTGGATGAGTAAGATCATTCCTTTGTGGACTAGTGTTTTGTAAATTACTCCCCATCAGGAGTCGCTAATTTCCTGGATTTTATCGTGGCAGTAACCCCACAAGCCCTACAAATGAGTTGGCTGAATTGAGGTTAGTTGCTGAGCAAGGATGGTTGAATCTAGACCATGATATTGGGATCAAGGCACAAGTATTCCGACTTGGAGGTATCTATGGCCCTGGTAGAAGGTTGTGATTGATAATTTTCATAACCAGTTGTTCGATGGTTAGAATCTGTAGTTAGTAAAGAATTCACACGTTAGGTTCTGGTTTCTTGATATGAAGACAGTGATATTAGGTAAATGTTCCACCTTGTTATGGCCAATTAGAGATGGGGGATTGAGTAAGGAGAGAGAGAGAACTAGTAGTATTATCCTAAATCTAAATTTTTGGCCTTCGTCGTTCATTTATAATTAGCTATAGAAATTAGCTCCATCTTCATATGTTAATGCTATCTGCAAATTTATTGTAATACTGGGTTAATGTCATTATAAATCGTCAATGCATTTTCTTTGAACTGTTCATGTCATAAACGTTCATTTTAGCTTATTGTTACGTTCTTGAAGTTCGTCCCAAACATTTTGGAGGCTTCAAGTGAGTAATTTGTCTGCTGCTTTCATTTGCAGTGCTGTTAACACAATAATCAAGCAGGAATCTTGATCAGAATCTCAGAAACTGAGGGTGTCCAAACAATTCACATCCAGAGTTCATGTTGCCGACATTTGTCAAGCACTTACGGCCAATAGTCACATGCGACTCTCCAGGTATGCGTTAATTATAAGCTGCACTTAGGTTTTCTAGTGCAGTTAATCAGGAATTCAGAATATCAGACTGTATCTACTTGAAGAAGTGGACAAATAAAAAGCTTTGGCATCCAAATATCAGTTCCTAATTTAAAGGCCCCCATCAGGCAGAATCAAATTCACGAGTCTTTGAAACTTTTAGTTAGCTCCCATATATCTTGTTGATGCCATCTATCTATCCTATCTGGCAAACTGCTACTAGCATGCTAAAGAAGAAAAAAAGACTTCGATTATCTCCTTTTCTTTGAATTTCCTTTTTCAGAAGAATTTACAATATTGTAGCCGATGATCAAGCATCCAGGACAGAGGTATTTGCTTATGCATTGGATTTGGTTGAGAAAAAGTGGCCTTCCCTGATCAAGGAAATCACCTCTCCTGAGAGAGCTGAATCATTTGTTCAGAATGCAACTTTAAGAGGTGAGAAACAAGTTTCTAATGCTCGAATGAAGAAGGAACTTGCAGTGGCTTCTTTATCTGAGTTACAAATCTGGATTACAGAGCATAGTTGACCTGATGGAGAACCCATTTTAGCAATTCAAACCATGCATACCTCTGTCCACCCAAAGTCTTTCTTATTTGTGTTGTTGAAGGAATGACTTTTAAGCAATCGAATATATGTCCAGAGTTATATGACTATACTAACTATGCGAATGTGAAATTGAGCTTTAACACGTAATGAGTCATCCATTCTCCATAAACTCCAGCCCAAGCACTACAAGAGCACAGAGCTATTGTGTTAACAATAAAAATTATGTGAATACAGCGAAGAAGAATTGAAAAGGCAAAGCACAGTGAAATTTTGAGTTGTCATTTTCCCAATCAATTCAATGCTTCATTGAGTTGATCTTGTCAATGGCTGAAGGCGTAAGTTTTTTTCAGATCAGTGTCATCCAGAATGGCATGTAGATGTTGAAAGCAGCAACATTCAGTTACATCTTAGCATGAAACCTACAAAGAACAAGCTTACTTACTATCTAGAATCAAGCAAATAACTGCATTCCTTAGGACTTTGAACTCTCAAAATCCCACCATTTAAATTCTGATCCAATTCAAAGTTTGTCACACTCATGCCCTACCCGGCAAAACACCAATGGAGTCGAGTTATAAGGTGGGTCAATATAGGAAATTTTCCATGGCTATCCTGTAGATACTATTACTTCAAGAAAAGGGGGGAGAATCTCTAACTTGAGAAGCTGAGATTTGATTGCATTGGAACTTGGAAGAATGACTCACAGAGCATACTGTAAGCAGTGAGTTTCTCTACTTAAACCCTTTTAAGTAAGGGAAACAAAAGCATATTTACTGACTGATAAACTTTTATGATGAAATGAACAGGCTCCTTACCTCATGCCAGCACAGGAAGGAACTCAATCTTTTCGATATCTTACCCAAAACCCCTTCTTCCTGGCAGAATCATTCTCCGATAGTGATCTGCCCCACTTAGACCCAATAGAGAAGTGGCGTTTCAAGAAAGGCTTTGCCATGGAGCTTCTCCAGCTTGAACTGGGTTCCAATTTTGGAGCTTTACCTTCTCGTTTGGCATTTTGTTGGTGGTCAAAATCATCACAACCACCATCTACGAAACCATCTATAATTCTATTCTTTAACAACTTAAGATATTTTGCCTTCAACTCTGCCTCAGCTTTCAAAGCTTTTCTGGACATCTTTGAGACCTGCTTTTCTCCAACCATGCATAATGGGCAGGCTGGGTCATATTTGTCAGCTTCTGGCGTCATGGTCTCCAAGCATTCAGCATGATAAACATGTCCACAGACAAGTACGGCAACAACTGAAATTTCATTGCTGCTCCATGAAGATCTCTCAGCCAAAAGCTTTGAGCAAGCCCCACAAGTTCGCATATCTATGGATGGAGAATATGAGAACCTGCTGCTAGAGCCACTTATATTGCCATAACCAGAACCTACGTGTTCAGTGTCAAAAGACCACCTTTCTCTTTGAGAAGAGGCCACAAGCTCAGAAAAAGTGCGCATGGACCAACCATCAGAAGAGCCTCCATGAGATCCAGCTGTTAAGTCATTGCTACACGTGGAAAGCACAAAAGATGACCTTCCTTCAGACATTGAATAATTATTTGGTGATTTCATTCCCAGGATTCGACTATCAGACACCTGCCTCAATAGCCGGTGCCCAGGGGAATGCCGAGTCCGTCTGGATGGGGTTGAGTTGGGAGGAAGTGAATGAGCATGGCTAGACAAAGTATCTATAATTGGTGGTGATAAAGATGAAGGTATACAAAATGAAAGCTTAGGTGCAGATGAATCCACAATATCTGGCGATTCTGCCAAATTCTTCACCTGAAAGATAATCAGAAGGGCATGTTAGCCATCAAAAGGAGTGGATAGGCTAGAGCATCACCAAAAGATAAAAGGAAAATAAACACAAGCATAAAATGCTTATTCAACTAAATCAAACTTACCTCAATGGAATAATTGCTTGCCCTTGATATATCTGCATCAACAACATAAAAGTTTTATGATAAAACAATATCAAACACAATACAAACAAGTAACAAAAGGGAGGGAAAAGACTACAAGCCATATTGGTCAAAACTGCATTGGGAGAATAAAGAGTAGAAGTAGAAAATAATGGAATGCATGTAACTTGTAAATATGAAAATATGTCTGTTTTATGTTCATTCTTATGATAAAAGCAGTTTCTGTTTGTAAGTACTCAAGACCATGTACCTAGCACATTAAAGGTAAGCATTATCAAAGGCCTAGTTCTTAGCCAGCAGTAGTTGTGATTAGAGGACCCTTACAGCCTTTCACATGCAAGTTCCAAGGACAAACTTACATAAATTACATAATCCCAATGCACCAAAAAAAAAATTTACAAAATCTCCAAATAATGAACATTGAACAAAAATTCTAGCAAAAATTTCCTGAAACCCTCATGTGCAGTCAAGATGGTGATAGGAAAAGGTATGCCAATATGCTATTTCATTTAGCAAGAGAATTTACCTGAAGGGCGGGTCATCATAGTCCCACCCATTTCTTCATGGACTGGTGATTTTTGCGAAGTGGGTGTTCCATGGTTCTCAATCTCAAGCGGACTTCCTTGATCAGAAAGATTACCTCTATCAGAGCCTAATGTCCCTTTTATCTCCATGCTAACATTTCTGCTAGCTCCATTAGACACCTGATAAGGTGTCTCTTCAATTTCACCAGCCACACGCCTTCGATTATCCCAACGGAAGCTCCATGACGGCGAGCACGTTACATTTCTATGCAAAGTTTCACCTCCAGTTCTGTTTGGAAGGGTTCCATCTCTTGCTGCAACACAACAAGCTGACCCCATGATTCACACAACTTATTCAAGCTATGCAAAACTCAAGGCCAAGTACCTCATAGAGGATAAACAGCAAGTATTTCCTGTAAAATAAAATTAGCACAAAAAAAGTCAGAATTTTAGAATTAAAAATTAAACAGACAACAGAAACCAACTAAACAAACTCAAAAAGATAACTACTTCGTACTTCAGCTAACCACTAACCACACTTGACTTGCTTAGTTCCATTTTTAAAGAGCATTTTTACAATTTTATTTCATTTCCCCTCATTATTCCATGATCCAAACCTAGGGTAAAAATCTAAAAAAATACTTTTTTTTTAAATAAATATTAAAAAAAAATTGAACTTTATGCATTCTCTTTTCTCAGCTTGCGTTAGAAACCATCTTCCTCAATAACTAAAGCTTATACATGGCTTTCTCCAAATTTAAGAAAAATAACGTAAATCAAAACATTTAAGTCACGAATATTTACATAATTAAATTCTTCAATTACTTGAGAGAATAGTTTTATTTTAATTTTTTACAACTAAATAAAAGAGCAAAACAAAAAAAAAAAAGGCAAAACAAAATCGAAAAAGAAAAAAAATTCAACTACGCTCGAATACGGTTTCGTTTCGTACTTCATTCTCTGAACTGATTTCAAGTATTCAACACCCAAAACTAGCAAAAATTAAAAACAAGCGAAACTTACAGATTTCAAGGAGTGATGGAGCTGAAGGAAAGAGAAGAGAGATTTGAACGGTGACGAAAGCTTCGACGGTGGTTAGAGAGGAAGGCGACGGTGACGACGGAAACAAAGAAGAGAAAGAGAGTCAAGGGCACGTATGGGGAATTGTGCCACAGGCTTCTTTTTCTGCTCCGTCCCCTTCTTTTCGTCTTACTTTTCTTCTTTTTTTTTTTCCTTTATTTATTTTTCTTAAATTTCGACGATAAAAGATAAATTAAAATTAAAATTAAAAAAAATGGAGCGGAGTGCGCTCTCTTTTTGTGCTACTAATAAAATATACTATACTTTCGTTAATACTTAAAAAAAAAAAAACTAAATTTTTTCATAGAATCTTTATCTCTATAAAATAAATTTTTATTTTATTAAATTTATATATAATAATTATTATATTTTATTTTTATATTATTATATTATTTTAAATTATCATATCTAATTTTAAAAAAATTAAAAAGAACGAAGATGAGTATGACTCGCACCATTTCCCTTCTTTCTGTTTGGTGGGTCCGAGAAACTATAGACATTGGAAAATGGACCTTTGACTGAGCTTAAGTTCAATTTTGTTTTTGCCAATAAAAGAAGATATCATATTGTTAAATTTTAAAATTTTGTTCTATTAAAGGAAAATTGATTGGATTGAATCTTGATGTGCCTAGCTTATTGAGTTTTGTTCATCCCAATTTGATTTCACAATAATTACTATGAAATATTAATATAATTTAATTATAATAATAAAAATTTAGTTCATAATAAATAGAAAAAAATTAAATGTTTTATTTGGATAAATTTGATTGTTTTATTGATAATTTTTTATTTCAATTGAAATTTTAAAATTATGATTATAGGACAATTTTTTTGTGATAATTCTTACATGCCCTAATTTTAATGCTGTATGATGGGTCAAAGTCAAAAATATTGTCCTACAAAAAGTCAATAATATCATTAATTAAAAAAAAAACTAGCCTATAGCTAGATAAACCTGATGGGGGTAACCTAACCTTATAATAAGCCTATTTTAAGTGAGATCAAGGCCACTTGGCTTTGCTTGGACCATGGTCTACGTAGTATAGTATTATAAATAAAATAAAATAAAATACAAAATTATAAAAATTTAATAATTTATTATAAATTAATTTTGGATGGTACAAATAATCAAGAAGCCTAACACCAAACAGATTCAACCTTTTCAATTTTTATATAAAATTTAAAAAACTATTTGTTTACTTCATCAATATCCAAATATAATTTTTATTTTTTAGTCCAAAATAAAAATAATAAACAAAAAAATTATTTAACAATAATTGAATTATTGATGACGCTTAGTAATTGGGCCAACTGGGCCACAGTCATACTAGACTGCATTTACTCATGGCCGATGCCCAGGCAAGAACATCGTTCTTAAACCTCACTTTTTTTTTTTTTTTATTTGGCATTTGTTTCACAGCGGACCAATTCTGACCCACAAGAAAAACTCAAAAACCTGGCCCCTACTTTCCCAGGAAAAAGAGACCATAGAACAGCGGGCAAGCTTTAACACTGACACTTAAATAGTAGTATAAACTTTTCCATATTTCCATTATGTGTTGTTTAGTTTGTATGGGAAACTTTTCAAGCAGATATGAATGTTTTTAAGTTGAACATTGCCTTGGGATCAGCTTCTGTGATATAGGATCGATATTCAACCAAGCACCTTGTCCCCACTTTCCACCCCCCAAGTGTGCCGTTTTTCCCCTCCTTTTCTTTAGTTAATGATGATTATGCGAATGCCGTTTAGATTTTGGTTTCCTAAAATGGTGATCCTTTCTGATATATGTTACTGTAATTGATAATGGCAACGCTTTTGATGTGTTTAATCTTAATGTCTGAACGTGTTCTTTTAGCTCTCTCTATATATAGGCCGATGAAATTAAACACATCATTACTTTTTTTTGTTCTTTTATCTGCATTTTCTTGTCCAAAATTCCCATGTTGTTTTTGAAACTCAAATCCATCTGTTTTATGAGTTTTGTGAAATTTATAGACCTGCAAACTACATGGTAAATGAAAAGAATAGATCGATGCTTGTTTTTGCTTGGATCCTTGATTAAAGGAGGGTATATGACTGTTGTGTTTAGTCAAAACCCATTGATCGCCGGAGAAAAAACAAAAACCTGAACTCATGCCACACTGTGATTATGATTTTTTAACATGTTCCATTGTAGCCTACGTACTGAAATTACAGTAATGTTTGTCGGAACCCCACTTACCAGACTGATGACTTGAGATGATGCAATTGTGACCGACTAATCTTTGAATGATCTAACACAATGTTTCTTTGCACTCAATTATTTGGATTGCTTAGTACGTGTAGGTGGGACATCAATCATGTTCTCTGCTCCCTTTCATGCTACTAGCCAGCCAGCCAGCCATTCCATCAAAAGCGAAAACCAAAGCTTAAAATAAATGAATTTTGATTGCTCACTTCTTGTCGATTGAATTCCTTTATCACCTTTTCACGTGCTTACAACGTCGGAATTTGAATTCTGATTATTAAAATTAAAAATTTAACACTTTATCGTAACAACAAGAGCAAAAGCTAGCAAGTTAAATATTTGTTAGAAAGAGATGATGTCGCTTGGGTTGTAAACGTAGCATGATGGAAATTTTATGTTACGTTTTGCCGGCCTGTCTTCCTCTTCCAGTTTGGAAAAGCTTTTCCACCATGGAAAGTAAAACAAATATAAAGTAACCATTGCTTTATGTCTTGCTGTGAACTGATCTCACCTCAGCAAGTTATCATTCAAGTAATAAATGAAAGCGCATTAAAAACTACTGATTCTTCCATTAAACAAAAGCAAAAAAAAAAAAGACACCATTTTCTTCAAATGAAGCCTTCCTGATTATTGGTCATGCTAATTTCCTCATTGCTTTGATTATTAAATCAATCCTCTTTCTGTCTTTTTTCTAGCTAGCATGCAATCAAACACAAGGAAGTTGAAAGGGATGCCAATCGTGTTGAGGTTTGGCTTTATATTAACGTGGATTCGAATTAATTTGAGTTCAGATTGGACGAATATTTTTTATTCGAGTCAATTTTACCGGCTCTAATGCATCAAATGATATCATTCACCCACTTTCTTGCCTACCTTTTGGTGGCTCCAGTTTAATTGGTGTAATCTCCATTAGCATTTCATGCACTATAAAGCAACAACATTTTCTATTTCTTGGCACAAATTGAATCAATAAATGCAGGGGAAGTAAGCCCTACATAATTCAAAGTAGGCTTCTCTTTCGATCTTTTTCATTTGTGGTTAGTATTTGTTTCATTTATTTGGCAATGGAGGATCTTATATAAGATTTTATTCTGTAAGCATTGTATTCGATAGAAAAATTGAAAAAAAAAAATTAGAATAACTTCCTTCCTTAGAAAAGAAGAAAACAAAAGAAGGCCAAAGAGAAAAAAAGTGGAATTTTTACATTTTTTTTATATCTTATAAGTAAGCGATTAATTTTCTTTTTGAAAAAAAAATAAATTCGAACTTCTTTTTTTTTTACTAGAAAGATCATACATTAATCACTAATCAAAATGTTAGGGTGCTTTTTTTTTTCTCCCTTGCATCAAACAATTATGGCCAATTAAATTAACATGCTCTAGGATTAATGTTTCAAACTAATTATGACCAGCAATTTAATTAACTATTGCTAAAGATTCATTTATAATAATAATTACTATAATTGCGATTAAAAAAAATTCAATGAAAAATTTATATTAAATGAACTTAATTGGAATTGACACTTAAATTTAACTGGAAGTAATTGAAACTTAACTAGAGGTGCAATTGCACCCAAACATAGGCTAAATATGATAGCTATCTCCTAATCAAACCTCAATTAAATTAGGGGAAATGCCAGTCAATATCACTGAGTTAAAGGGTCAACTTTAAACAAGTACATGGCCAGTATGCTTAATCTGGATTATAGCTTTAAACAAGTGTAATTAAAAGAAACCAATGTAGAAAAATGAAAATCAGACAAATGCAGATACTGGTTCAACGTGCTTGACAGTAGGTTGCGGGGTTTGGCACCCTACGTTGGATATAAGCTTCACGTTTCCATTCACCTTAATAATGGTGGCTAATTTTTTACTCAATTCCCTTGTCTACTTCTCTTTGTTTGGTTCTTCTCTTTTCCTTTGCTAAAAATTTGTCATATCAATTTTTTTTTATATAATTTAAAAATAAAGAAAGAGATTATAAATATTATAATTTAAACTTTAAACATATAAATCAACTTATTTAAACTTACGAATGTTGAAATTTTTACTTTACATGAACCCTAATCTCTCTCTCTATATAAATAGTCGGACTTACGATATTTATAATACTATATTATACAAAAAAGGAATAGGATTTTATAATTGAAAATACGTGAAACAACGGATATATTTTTACTCAATGAAAGATATATTTCAAAAGATTTAAAAATGTATAAGCATACGTTAGGTGAAAGAATATATATATTATATAGCCCTCGATTTTTGAATGGGTTATCGGGCATTCATAATTCAAACACGAAAATGATTAAAGTCATATGAAAAAAAAAAAAAAAAAAAAAAACTTTGGTTACACATGGTACATTGAACCTTTAGCAAAATTATAGGTGTTTTTTTTTTTTTTTTTTTTGCAAAGTGGCAACAAACAAGAGATTAGGGAGAGAGAGAATCAAGAGAAGAAATGAGTTGATATGGTCCTTCTTTTTATATATTTTCTACTAATTTCTTTCATCCATGATGTCATAGTTAATCTTATCATGATCTTGATAACATCTAGTGGCACTCAAATTGATAGGAGGTGTTTGGTTCTGATTCTTCTCAACATGGTTGTGTCGGTTTCCTCTTTAAATTAAAAGTTAGAAAAAAATTTTTTATTTGAAAGAAATAAAAAATTATTAGCTAATGAAAATGCTACTAAATTATTATGCATAAATGTTATAGATTGGAGCATAAAATTACAAGAATTATTAATTTTTCAAGGTAAATTAACTCATTTCTTATTTTTATTTTATTTCTTGAAAGGTTTCCTTCCATATATTATACAAAGTGTTTGAGAGAGATAAAGTAATACGAAAGCAAGACTTTAAGCTTGAAAATAATAGTTAATGATAATTGATAGGTCTTCGATTTGTCCCACTTTCTTGTCATATTCATGAATGAATTAATACCTATGATTTTTATTAAGATTGAAATATTTTTCCAAGCCTCTTAATCAATCTTACCGCTACATTAAATAAATATAGTAATTTAAAAATAAAATAAAAAATTATAAGTACTAAAATTTGATCATATAATTTTTTAAGTAACAAGATGTTATTATGTGAGTTGTCTTCTAGAATAAAATGAATTTGGCATTAGCAATTATTTGTTACTTGCATTAACAAAAAAAAGGAAAGAAAATGGACCTAGAAAGAGAATCATGCTCTTGCATACAAGAACACAAGACACTATAAATTATGACGTATAGAAGGTAGAAAAAGAAGAAAGAAACCAAAAAAGTGAAAGGAAATTAATATATACTATAATACATATCGTGGGATACCACATACATCCACAACCCTTCACACCATATTTTTATATCTGAAATATCCCCCATTTACAACAGCAGAAAAACTCATAATTTTATCCCCTAGCAATCAGCTTTTACTTGCTAGTCGCCCCATTTCTCTTGCAATCATCTTTTATGTCATCTTGCTAGTTCACAATAAGATTAATGTTTTACTAATATATTAATCATAATAACAACAGCATAAAAGAAGGGGAAGTTAATGCAAAGACATCCATAAATTTTGGACCATTTTTCATCCATTTATAGTAATGATGATGTTGATGAGGATGGATCAGTATTGAAAGATGTCTGCAGAGGCCATGATGGGTTGGTTAAGATAAGGCATATTGAAAGGATTGGTGAAACTGTGATCAGCACTTGTTTCAAAATCCCCAGTTTCATACACCCCATTGCAAGTTGTGGGAGTGTTGAGATAATTGAGGATCTCAGTTAGGGAGTCTAGTCTTTGGCTTAGTTCCATCATCTGAGCCCTCAGAACTGAGTTCTCATTCTCGATGTTCAAGTAGTGCTGGGTGGTGAAGTTAATGCTTGTGAGGATTTGGTTATTATCCTGCCTTAGCTGTGTCACTTGGGCCACTAAATCATCTAAGT
This sequence comes from Durio zibethinus, assembly GCF_002303985.1. The sequence goes on from NW_019167826.1 coordinate 1,473,445, forward strand.
GCTTCTGTTTTCTCATCCTGGATCTCCTTGCTGATTCTCTGTTTGATTCCTTTCTCTTTCTTTTTCTTTGATCCATCAACTGATGCAAATCCTCTTCAGAGCCAGAATTCTGAAGCAGAGTGGAACCTAAGGAATTGGAATTTCCACTAGACGAAGCCATATTATTTTTACACCAAAATCACTGCTAAAACTTCAAAAAAAAAAAAAAAAACTAATATTTCAAGATTAATCTAACCTCAAAGACAACAGGAGCCGGATACTAACTATTTTTAGCTAAAACTTCAGGATACTAGACAGTTGTTATTTGACTTATTATATATATAGTGAAACTGAAGCAATTACAAAGAAGTTATTTATCAAAAACATAGAACCAATAGAGGAAGACAACTGAGAAAGATTGAACAAGATGGGTCCTGCGTCTGAGGGAGGAATTTATCATAAACCCGGATCGGAGGATTTCACTGACAACTGGAGACATGAATCTCAAACATCAACAACAACTTATGCAGCATGAAGATTCACAACAGAAAAAAGAAAAGAAAGAAAGCTTCTTTTTGGCAGAAAAATATCAAGATCAACAGCAAAAACAAAAATTGTTTTGCTGGAAGACGGAGTTTTTTCAAGAGTTTGACTTCATGGGTTTTTGGTATAGACTTTGGAATCCAAAGTTTAACAACCAAAACCCGCCATAGAAGGGCAAAAACCTTCCAAAATGATATGAAAAGAACAGAAGAAACCAGGAAAAACAGAGCTAAATGAGATGGCAGACCAAAACCAGCAGAACCTCAGCTCTAAAAACAAGAAAGAGAGCAGAAACAGACTAAATTCTATAAGGGGGGGATAGAGCAGAATTGGAAGAGGTTTTTAAGAGAATTGAGAAGGCAATTTATAGAAGAAAAAGGTGTAGAAGAAAATGAAAGAAAGTTTAAAAAATGGGGAAATTTAAAATAATAAAAATTAAAATGCCAATAAAAAAAGTAAAGAGCTTTGGAATTTCCTCCTTGAGAGTTGCTGGAGGAGAAGTTGATAGGCATGCGGGGTGGACACGAATTTTCCACAACACTCCAATTCCACCTGCCGAACAAGACACACACCGTACAAATATTTTAATCATTACCCTATTTTAGTTTTTATTTATTTATTTTTAAATTTAATAATTTTAAATATAATACGATAATATAATATAAAAATATATTAATAAATATAAAAAATAACATAATTCAAAATTTACAAAAATATATAAATAAATTTAATAAAACTAAAAAATATTTTTTATTTTTTTATATTAATATAAATTATTATACATAATTTTTATATAAAATATAAAATAAATACAAAAACTTTTAATATTTTATATAATATAAATCTATGAATTATCATATTTATTTTTTATTATTTTCTTTATTGCCAAGAGTTAGTATTTGGTGGTAATTTCTTTTAACCTTACTTTCCCCGCCAATACTGCTGGAGTTAAAGTATAATTTTTTGGTTTTTTTCTAAGCATAGAATCTACAAATATAATACAAGCAAGAAAATCCTATGGCTTTGATTGCCATAATGAAGTTGTTCACAGGACCTGAAAAGAAAAAGTTTGTTTCCTTTTTTTATTATTTTCTTTGGTAATAGAAACATGGCACCTTGTTCTTTTTATTGCATTAATTCCTATTTTAATACTAAAAAAATCATCAGACCAACTTTTTCCCATTAAAACTTATTAAAAACAAAAGCATCACCATGTGCATCACTGCAGCTTCAGGAATGGTGCTAAAGCCTGGGTTCTAGCACAAAGCAACCATCAAGGTTTTGGCTTTGATTTGGGCTACTGATTGCTTTGAAGAGTCTGGAACACAGAGAAAATAATAACATCCCACAGAGCTTATTAACAAAAAAAATTCCATCTAGGCCTTACTTTTGGACCATTTACACTGTCTAGTAGCTTGGACCACTAAACCAGAGGCTACACTGGCCCCAGCCCTTAATTGCAAGCCACCAGATTGGACAACGACGCCAATAGCAGTTTCCGATACGTTTTAAAAGTGTTAGAACTGGAGAAACTAGAATATTTTGTTATTCTCAGTCTAACAGGAAAGATGACTTGCAACTAACATTTGCTAGAAAAAAAGGAGATTAAGCTTGACAGACTAGAAAAAAGACTAGTATCCATCGCCCAAATCAATTGTGTTGAACAATATTTCACCTGTGATGGTTAAAACAATCTTGTTTATTTCTTGGATTGTGCTCTGGTGCAATTCTGGTTCCATAATTCCGTTCTTTGCTAAAGTGATAGACTTTAGTCATCTTAATGTAGGCATGGAATTTTTCTCATTTCCTTTGGCTGTCATCTGCCTAAAACTACTCTTCCAGCTGCCAACCTTCTTATGGATAAAAGAAATCTGCAGAATCTTCATCCTTATCTTGTTTGTGAAAGAGCTCTGGAAGGACCAACGCTCTACTTTCAATTTGCTGATGGAGAAAGATGCAAGAGGCATTGATTAAAGTGTTCCATGACAATTGCCCTTCAGAAGTAGTAAACCTTTTTGCAGAGAAATAATAGCTTAATGCTACCAGTTACTAGAAATTCAGATCGGAGAAATTAGTCTTTCCACGAAAACTTTGAGTGAAATGTGTTGAGAATAATGACTCAAATCTCATAAGAGATTTGTTTGAGATTTATCAAATATTACTTTATGGTTAAGAAGATTTGTAAAAGAAAAATTCTAAGAGAAATGAGATTCTTAATAGGTAAGTTTAACTTACAAGAAAATAATTCTAAAAGAAAATGAATTTTTAATAGGCAAATTTAATTTACAGAAGAAGAATTTTAAGAGGAGAGGTATTCTTAATGGATAAGTTTGTATGGTTATAAATATGTGAAGTCTCTACAATATTAGTTATGAAAAAAATATGTAAGAGAGTTGTAGGATTTTATGAGATAGATACCCCATAGGAGTATTGGATATTTAGGCTCTACGTCTTATGAGTTTGTTTGTGAGTGAACTAGAGGAGACTGAAAGGGTCCACATAGGTATGATGTATGAGAGCATATGAGATGTGTTTGGTTATGTTGAAAAGGTGCACAAGGATTTAGGTTTGTGTTTGTTTGGGTTGAGAATACTTCATAGGACTAGAGGAGATTGAAAGTATCTTATAAGTATTGATTGTTGAGTGAGATTGATGATTTGATACATGTTTGTAATTCTCTACGACTAGTGGGTCTTGTTTCTCATCCGTGGACGTAAGTTGATTGGATTGAACCACGTTAAATTGTTATTTCTTATGTGTTTGATTTATTGTTTAATTTCGCTTCCGCTAGTGTGATTGGATTGGAGGTTTGGTGTGGTGATCCACAATAAGTGGTATCAAAGCTGAAGGTTCGAGACGTAAAAGAACTGAAAGTTCGAGATGTGGGAAGAGCTAAAGGTTTAAAATGTGAGAAGTGCATGGTTTGAGACATAAAAAGAAGCAAGTCCAGAAGAGCTCGATTCAAGAGAAGAGCTCGAGTTAAATTTTGAAGATTGATGATTGATTTGTATGAAGCGTGAAGACACAAGAAAAGAGAAGATGATTGTGAGACTTTCATTACAGGTGGAGCCAAACATGTTTAGTATGAAGATAGATGATTGATGAAATTTGAGTTAAGGTGGAGATTGTTGAAAATAATGACTCAAATCCCATAAGAGATTTGTTTGGGATTTATTTAAGATTTGTCAGATATTGGTTTGATGGACAAGAGACTTGCAAAAGAAGAATTCTAAAGAAAAAGAGATTCTTAATAAACAAGTTTTAAATTTATCAATAAAAGAATTCTAAGAAGGAGAGTGATTCTTAATGGGCAAGTTTGTGTGGTTATAAATATGTGAAGTCTCTACAATGTTAGGTATGAAGAAAAAAGATGTAAGAGAGTTGTAGATTTTGTGGGATAGACACCCTATAGGAGTATTGGGCCCTACGTCTTATGGGTGTGTATGTTTATTTGTGAGTGAACTAGAAGGAGACTAAGAGGATCCACATAGGTATGATTATAGAAGTATATGCGTATGCGTTTGGTTATGTTGAAAGGGTGTACAAGGATTTGGGTTTGTATTTGTTTGGGTTGAGAATACTTCATAGGACTAGAGGAGATTGAGAGTGTCTTATAAGTATTGATTATCGAGTGAGATTAATGATTTGATATATGTTTGTAATTCTCTACAACTAGTGGATCTTATTTCTCATCCGTGGACGTAAGTTGATTGGATCGAACCACGTTAAATTGTTGTCTCTTGTGTGTTTGATTTATTGTTTGATTTTGTTTCTGCTAATGTGATTGGATTGGAAGCTTTTAACCCAACAAATGGTATCATAATGATCCCAACAAAACAAATAATTATGCAGCCAGAAAAATCCACTTTTTTTACTATCTTAATTTGAATTCAAGGTCTGACTCTTCACTAGAAAAAGAAAAAACATAGAAATTAGATAACTATCAACATTGTTAATTGTAAATGCATTTTATTTGATGAATGAGTCGGAAAATACCTATATGGAAAATACAATCGTTCAACACATATACTTTAGAATATTCCATCAGCTAAAACTACTTGCTTAATTGATCACCAGGTTTTCCCCTTGTGTTACTATAGTCGAGCCCATGTCACTGAAAATGACATGATCCAATCCCATGCTTTGCTTCGGCACAGAAAAGAACATCAAAGTTTATTTTATCTCTTCCAATGCTTACCCTCTTAAAGTAATGACATGCAAAGGGAACATGAAAGTTCTCCAATATTGCTTACCCTGTTTAAAGCCCATGATAATGCATAATACACTACCAAACACAATCCCATATATAACATATATAGACTCCTTTTTTATGGAATTTTATCTTTATGGGAAACACTTTGAGAGTAAAATCTTGAATGTATCATATAGATGTGGAGAAGTATGCTCTTAAGATCATCTAAGAAAGAGATTAAATCCAAATAAAACTTAGGATACACTTTTGATCGTATTAGTACTACTAAAAAAAGGAATATTTTAAATGAGATGTTTGATTACCAATTAAATTACAGTTTGATGCAGCCACATGATCTTTGTTTGCTGGAAATACAGTAACTAATAAGTTTTCTTAGGATTTATTTGACCTAATTTGTTTTCCAAACAATATTTAAGAAGGCACATGAATTTTTAATACCATGGTATTGGTTTGCCGACAGTACTGCGAAACATGATGAAACATATTCATAGCTAAACTGCTCATCAAATCATCATGCGAAAGGCCACCAATTATAGTTAAAGCACTGATCATGGTGAGCCCCCGACTTGGAAGTCGGTTCCAGAGTACCTATATTATCTAGCCAAAGGGTAGGCACAAAATGACACCTAAAATAATTATGTACACGAAAGTAAATAATTAAGAAAAAAGGGAAGATATTGGAACATAAAAAGGGAAAAGAAAAATTTGTTGTTGTAAGGTATACTAGAAATTGTGAATGTGACATGGTGGATTTTCAATAGATAGTTAAAGTATTCGGACCTTTTTGCGAAGCAAAAGTTGAATAAATTACATTAATCTTTTGTGCCTTTTCTTGATATAGAATGAGGACCTAACTTTGTTATGTTTAACTTGTGTCTTGAGATACTTCTTTCTTCACTTCCAACATAAGAAAAGTGAGAGGCTAAATTGACATCCTGCCATCAAAACAATTAAGCAAGGAGAAAAGATATCGAAAGACATTGAAGAAGGGCTTAAAAAGAATAAAAAAATGGGTTGTTAAAAGTATTACATTCACCTAAAATACTGCCCTCGTACGAGTAAATTTTTGTTAGTGTTTACTGAGTCTATGTATGAGTTGTTCATAGTGACTTGGTGCATGATTTTATGGGTGACAAATGCGGTCCCTCCACGATAGTGATAACACACAAAAGAAGTGCAAAGATCCACGATAGCTAACAAAATTTTTGTGGTGAAAAAAGTTGTGCAAATAGAGTTGCTCAAACGGATTGGTTGGGGGCCTTGTGAGGTGCTTCGGTCGCTCTTTGGCAGCTTCTTCTCCTTTTTTTTTTTTCGTACAAAATGATTGCTGGGGTAGGGCAGCTATCAAAAGTTGATGTGTTTGTTGGGTGTTATTTAAGAAATTTGATGTTATTTGAGAGAGAGCTTTAAGAAATTTGAAGTTACTTGAGAGAGAGCCTCAAGTTGCTTAGGCTATGTACCCGCTGGTGTTTAAGTTCAATGGCTAGCACAGACCATATCTCTAAAGTAATTGCCACATTCTCCCTGATTACTTTTGTTTGGTACCTTCTCATACAGCACAAAAAAGCTAATCAGGACATAGTAATTTTTCATAATGTGATGTCTCGTACTAAACCTATCGATCCATTGTTATCCCTAGTTTTTTTATTCGAATTTCATTTAATTTTTTCCTCAAATTTTCTGAAATTTATATGTAAAAAATGAAAAAGAAAAGAAATAAGCAACAGTGATTCATGCATATACCAGTAGTTAGTCATTTTCCCAAGTGTATTATTCCCAAATATTTGTTGAATTATAGCTTGAATTTCAATATAGATTTGCTTTGATCTATGACTAACCATTAGTCCATGATTTATTCCACACGTACAACAGGCCTGCCGTGCATAAAGCAATGAACAAGACAATAGCTGATAGACACAGAAAAAGATTGTTACCTAAATAAATATCTTCATGTACAAGTATACTTTGAGACCAATCTCCTATGTATCAACCAGATCCAAAAAAAATGAAGAGAAATTAAGGAGAAGTGATCAGAGGAAAAGGTTTAAAATTCTAGTTGAATTACAGCATCACCTATGAATCAGCCTTACGTGAAAACTAGCCAAAATTTGGCGACAATTCCAGAGGGTGGTGGGGAACTGTTCAAGGACATAACATAAATACAGGCATGGGGAGCCAATATTTGCGAGCATTGCAAGCTTATCATTCTCTATATACTAGTTATTAACCACTTGGTTGTTATACATATCAGGAAAAAAATGATACTGAAAAAGTGATCACAAATAATTATTTTGTTTTTGGATCCATTAGTTGAAGGGAAATCAATAATAACTTCACTTTCAAGCCATATATATAGTTTTCAAAAAGTTGAGTCATGAATAATTTAACCTTGTAATCAGAATCAAAAGAAGAGATCCAAAACCAAATGTTGCCTATTTGCCATTACTCTTTTCACTTTTTTCTACAATCTTCTTCATCAATTATCAAACAATATATCATGTGAGAAAGCATAGAGAAAAGATATAATGGTCGGTTTTTGTGGGGTCAGACTCAGGCAGGAGCCTATTTCAGCTTTTGCACAAGGGGTCCCAAAACAAAGTTCAATTTTGAGTTTTCCATGGACTTGATTTTCACATTTTTTCTTTTTCCCCCAATATCCTTGGGTTAGCTTTCAATCTCAAAAACTTGAGGGTTGGGTCTCAGAGTTTCCTTTTCGCCCATCAGCCGACAAGGCCTTCTTTTCCCCTTGACAGCAGACACCAGATAATTTCTAAGAGTTATTCAATACAAATTATGCAAATCCCTGAAATAGAATCTGGAAAGCTAGGATTAACAATTGAGATTGGGAGATTGTAATGCAGCAGATTTGTGGGAACTTTCTTTTTGTTGGGATTATGAGATTTTAAACAAGTCGTTCTTTAATCTTTACTGGTTTATGAACAAGTAATCTCAGTTTTGATCAAGTCAGGGTCGCTTTGTTGGACTAGTGGTGCTCAACACCAAGCTGATCCACATAAACCCACGTGCTACTTTAAACGAGCAAAGGGAAAAAGCAGCCATCAAAGATCAAACACACCACTACCTTCATCCTCTTTACGGCTCCCACGTCTCAAACAGAAACATCCCCAAAAGAAAAAGCAGATAAGGTTATCCTATATCAAGCTCAATCGTGCATGCAAGAACAGTGTAAAGGTGATTATCACAGTAAGGTCAAGATACTATAGAGCTGTCATGTTATCTATTCTTGGTCCAGTTTTGTACCGACTTCATATCTTTTCCAGGGGAATCTTACCCAACTCTGGAATCTGCCTTCATCATGAAGGTGAGCATGAGAATGAGATTTTCTTGCTGTAAAAAGTATCTCCACATCTGCCAAAATCTTCTTATCTTGCTCTGCATATATTCACAAGCAAATCTGATCTCATAACTCTGGAATGTTAGAGGCTAGGGATTCATGAACAAAGAAAGAACTAAGATATTAACTGGATTAGGGTTAAATTTTTGTTATTAGTCATCCAAAATTAAAATTTTGAATGCTTTAAATTGATATAAGAAAGTACAATTCTGACAGCTGAACCAAGCTTTGTTAGAGAAATTGACATAATCTAGAAGAAATATATTCAAAGTACCTGGTCATAGTGGGAATGGAGCACAAAAATTAATTCTCTTTTTATTATTAATTTAAAATGTCGTAATTAAAGAAAAGAATACATATTTTTATAAGGAGAATCACATTCAAACTGTGCCCAAAAGCATACATGTAACGACAATTAAAATCAAGTGAAAAAGTAAGTAATTATTCAACGTCACTAAATTCATACAATATTCCTCGCTACATTCAACCAGTCAATCAAAGTAGTCTGCCGTTTTCTAAATCACAAAAACTTGTAGGCATCTGAGCTGTTCTTGAAAGAAAAAAAAGGGGTTCCAGAAGCTGACGAAGAAATGCATAAACTTTAACCTTTTTAGTCTTCAATCTTATCGTATCTTCATCTGAGTAATTTTTCCCAAGAAAATTCCCATATATCTGGCAGAAAATTTTGGTTCATAGGCTCGTAGCTGTTACTATATTTTATTACGCATTTTGATTCATAGAGCATCTGTTATTTGATTTGCTTCAGGTTCAGTCATCATATTTTATAAGAAAACAAAAATTATAGTACAACAAGCAAGGGTTTACAAAGAAGATTAGTATGTAAACAAGTTGGCAAGGGAATATTAATCAATCAGCTGTTTGATGCTTTTCTAGTGATCTGATCTTTACCTGCTTAACTGATCAGTTTTTCCAAGTGGCAGATCGGTAAGAGATAATTATTTCTTCGTAAAAAAATCAGGTTTGGGATATTTATCTTTGAGTTCTGTTACTGTCAGTGTCACACCCCCAAAGCAATCCACATCATTATCCAAAGCTTTGGGGAAGATAATCTTTGGGTCCAAGCTTTACATAACCCTCAACGGTGCCCAAAGTTTTACATTAATTGCCGAAGAAACAAAGTGTAGAACAATAAAACTGAATCACAGGAAAGAAAGTGAGTGACACACAAAGTATTATTACACGTGAAGGGTACTGACAATAGGAACTTTTATGATTTGGAGATCAGATCTCCTCTGTTTTTTTCTAGTCTGTAAGACTCTAGCGAATAGCCTACTAACATGATTATTACAACATAATTTTGAAGTGTTAAAGCCAAAGCCTTTGTCACTGCCTTTTTCTAGGACAAAACTTTATAGGACGTGGCCCCTCACAGAGAAAAAGGAAACGTGGATGGTGCCTGGTTGTTGGGTTAAAGAAGAGCCAACTTGAAGGTTTGTCCCTGGCTGAAAAAGCAGCCATACAAAAACAATAGAAAGCTCAAGCAGCCACTTGAAAGGCAACAGCACGCGGAGGTGGGGAAGAGACCAGCAAATCAAAAGTGGACCCATCTCCTGTTTACGGCTTTTTGTCTTAAAATGGTGAACCTGGGCCGCCTTGTATAAAAATGGTGAACCCTTTCTCGTCAGAGAAGAATAACATACTGGGCTTTACATTCCAGTCAAGTGGAAAAAGAAAATGTCACTAAGCCCCCAGTTGATTAGACCAGAATAACAATTCCAGCCCAAGATATTAGGCATGCAAAAATGAAGAATAGCTAGCTGAGCTGTGTCAAATTCAAAACATCGGTGGTCCTTAATAAGCTTCCAAAAGGCCCAATATTTTAGCCCAATTCTTAAAGAGTCCTTGGATCCGAAAAAAGAAAAAAAAAAAAAAACAGAAAAAAGACGTAAATCAGTAAAATCCAATGATTTTTCTTGATTGGATTGTTTTTGTTTAAGATCGTTTGCCTGAAAAATAAAATGTAAAAGGAAAGAATAGTTTTACGCTTAATACAAATCATTTGTAAAAAAGTGATAAACTTTGCTTTTGAAGTATTTAAATCATCTATAATAATTCTATCAACCAAAGCAATCAGTAAGCCTTTACTTTTGTTTTTATTATGTCTTCCTCTCTTATCATACACTTATTCAAAGGTTTTTTTTTTTTTTTTTATCTATCTTTCAATTTCTTTCGTTCTTTTCCAACGTCATATCACATAAAATTTGCATTTTGTTGCACAAGAAATGCCATGGAAACTTTGTTCAAATTCTGCTGAGAAGCAAGAAGCAAAGAGTGGAACCCATTGTTGCCTTGAAAAGCACGCACGTAAAGCTCTTTACCCACCAAATTCTTCCTCCAAAGCACCGGGCAGCAGCTATGTGGTTTTTTCTTCAATTTCTCATGTCTTATTATCTGGCCTTTTACCCAGGAAAATATGTTGACAGAAAAAGAATCTGGTCTGTCTTATATGTTTCATATATATGATCCTTGAAACAAAGCTTTTCTTTTCTCTATTTTTTTTTTCTAGATTTTTTGGGACAGACCCTTTTTTTCTTTTTTGATTGTGTGAAGAACATGATCCATCAAAGATCTCATATTGAAAGAACCAAAGGATAAAACTTTGATCAAAGTGATTTTAGATGGAAACTGAAATATGCATAAGCAAAAGTCATTGAATCATTGGGCTGACTGGCTGAGCATTAACAAAGATAGAAAACGTGTGGGTAATTATACCAAAGCTATTAAAAAAAAATCAGACAGAATAAGGAAATTTTTATATTGGTGGTTAAGGGGGTGATATTACAGAAAGCAAAGCGATGCCCCTTGTTTTGGATTTTTCATGGCTCTCTCTTTAAGCTTGAGATAAAGCATATATTCCGCTGAGACAATGCCTTTGTCTTCTTCTTAGACATACCTTTACAAAAGCTTTAGACCCCCTTTATGGGCTTTCTGAAATTTTTTTGACTCAAAAAGAGGTTAAACAATTGAAATGGAAAAAGAGAAGGGGAATAAAGCTTGCATATGATATGTAATTTGCATATATATATACATATATATATATATATTTGTAATTAAGATGTGGATGTTTGACACTTGGCCCGTTGACTGGCTACACTTGAAAAAGGCAAAGTGAGCTATATTTTCTGATGATAAGGCTAAAAAGTGATTAATTATAGCAAAAATGCTTTTAGGGGGCTAAATTAAGTAATAAGGCTTCTTGTATGCAAGAGGACCCAAAGAAGGATCAGCATAATTGGTGCATAATAAACCCTCCATTTTTTTCTACATTTTTTAATTTTAAACAAGTTAGATGTCACGACTTTAAAATAATTTCTTCACTTGTTTTCTCTACTCTTAATATATATTAATTTATTATGGCTATTTTTATTTGCCGTAGAATTTGATTTTCTAAATAAGGTAGGATGCAGATGAAGTCATACACCAATATTTCAGCAAATTTCTTATATTTTCTTCATCATTAGTTCATGCTTCTAGCTAGTACTATTTTTTGTTATAATTTAATTAGCATTAGTATGCCAAATTAACTTCTGGAATGTAATAATGGAAATACTACAAATTTAGCAGATAATTAAAAAGATTCATCATCAGGAAAGTAAGAATTTATTCAAATATATACACTAATATTGTAATTGAAATCTGATTTAGAAGCAGCTCTTATGAAATGAACCTTGGATGGAAGATAGTGAAACTGAGAAATATGCAAAAGGTATCACAAGCAAGTGAAAGGAAGAAAAGCTCTCTTTCTCTCTCTCAATAAAGAAGAATCCATCCCCTCAAGAAAAGTGCTAAGCAAAGAGTAGGGATAAATAAACAAATATATATATATACAAGGGTGGGACAAGAAAGCAAAGTGAAGGGTGGCCAATGCCAATTACTCTGTCTCATATCACATTCTCTTGCATCAACTTTTTAAAACTGATGTAAATTTTTGTGGGGACTGATCAAATTAATTGTAATTATACTTGACGGAATGACAGCTTAATCATACTTAATCTACCTATCCTGATTACATATATAATATTATAATGACCCTTTTCTCTTCTCCATCTTCACAAGCAAACAAAAGCACTTTGACAGATTTGTTTCCATGCCCATCATCATGGTCAATGGGGATATTTCAGAAGTAAAACTCACTACTCCCTCCCTCTTATTTTACAAAAATATAAGAGACAAATTAATTATCATTATATTATGTACATATATATATATATCAACATTTAATATAAAATGTAAAATTTTTATGTTTGTATTTTTTTTTAAAGATAATTACATAAATTAATTGATCTAAATTTTGATTCAAATTTTATATCAATTTTCTTAATTATAACTTACATGTGAATAGTAAATAAACAAGTGTGCTCATAATTTTGTTAGCACTTGATCAATTATTCATATAATATTACATGCCCATATGTAGGATATATAAATATATTGGTGTCATATAATCATATAGTACTATTTTTTCTTACTTTAATAAATAATTTATATGTTTAGCATAATTTTGTAAGAGAGAGAGAGATTCAACTGAATCAAAGACTGAAATAGAAAATTTGAAAATGTTGGGGGTGGAAAAGGGGGATATGGCTTAGTGTACAGGTTGTATATCACAACTTGGAATTAAAATTGAGTAGGGCAAAGGGTAGGGATTCTAGGGTTATTGGGGGTGTTTTTGTTTGCCACTATGGCCTATGGGAAGAAAAGAAATGATTGAGCAATTAAAATATCAGAATACTTTGTATCTGAGGCATCATTATGAATATTTTGAAACTAAACAAATTAAGAGAACTATTCATTTTTTAAAAAATAAAAGGTTAAAATATTAAAAAAAGCCTTTGAATTATTTTATTTTGGTTAAATAAGTTTTTATATTTTTATTACATTAGAATAAAGTTTTATTTTTTGATTTATATCTAAATAAATTTTTTATTTCAAACGAAAAATTGATTTATGTTAAAATGTTATTTAAGTATAAAATAAAGGTTTAAAAATCAAGTATTTACTTGAGTACAAATTATAAGTTAAAGGTTTATTTAAGTATAATAAAAGTATAAAAATTTATCTAAATAAAGTACTAAAGTTTAGGGATTTATTTATTAATATTTTAGCCAACAATAAAAGCAAACATCATTTTCTTACACCTAAAATGCAAGCTCTGAATTAATGAAAATGAGACCATGCAACCAAGAAAAGTGAAAGAAATTTAGGTATATAACTATCAAACTTAGGATTAATATCCGTTTATATAACTACTTTTATGAGATAACATTTAATAAATTTAAATTTTTTTATTTTTTATTTTTGTTTTTAGATTACGATCTCATTTGTATAAAAGATATATACTTATTAATTATCAAATTAATTCATGTTTTAGACAATGATAGGTTTCCATTACTGAATTCTAATGATATCAATAGAAAATAATATGATTTTGATATATGATAATTGATATTAGATGTAATAAGGCAAAGCTTATATCTAATTGCTCTAGAACAGATAGTTTTCATTTTTCTATAGTTTCATTTTTCTTTCTGGTCATTGCCTGTCTAGCACATTATGACACTTAAAATGACAATAGTGGGCAGGCATGTCACCCATTTTTAGTTGTTCGAGGTCGGCATTTTCAAGTAATATGCATGGATAATATATATATAATATAATATAATTATAATATATGCAATAGAAATTCTATTTAATTTGCATTTTCTTTAATATCATGATGTTGAAATTGAGAAAAGAGACAATTTCACGTTTATATTCCATAATCTTTCTAAAAAACAAACAAATTCTTTTATTCCCTCCTCAATCTTCTTAATTAAATTTATCAAACGACAGCTTTTAGAGACAAGGCATTAACAAGGGAAAGGGATTATCCCGACATTCCTATTCTATAATCTCTTATACATAAATTATAATGGAATGGTGAGAATGTAGTTGTGGGAGGCCCCTTTACGCATGGGAATTCCGAGCAAACAAGCTAGCTCTTCAATAAAAATCATAGCTACATATAGTCTGAACTGATCATCATTCATCACTCGCTCAAAAGGAATATATAATATATATATCTATATATGCATATCTGAAATATCAAAACCTCATATTGGATTTCAACACACAAAAATTCCATGAATGGTGGTGAGAAAATGTGCAAACGCACCAGCAATATCAAAGTTCAAACCATAACTTCATGTCTGAAATGCTAAAGTAAAGATAAAGGAAGAGGGAAATCATATATTCATATGTTATTTTTCATAGCCGACATGTTATACAGGAGAGTATGACTTTGTACTAAGTAATATTTCAGGCGACCAATCACAATGCAAAGAGACACAAAAAATCAGTTATGGTGTCTCAATCATATTCACATTGATGTTGGAGAAATACTGTATGAAGCCCAAGCTGATTGCTGATTTTATAAATGGATAACAACATATAAGATAGCCTTTGAACATGTGGGGATGAGAAAAAAATAAAGAAAAAGAGAGAGGGGATGAGAGAGCATGTTTGCTATCATTTCTCTTCTCAGACCTTTGTTGAAAGTCTTGGGATCGAAGGCAGGGATCTTAATCATAACATAGAGGAAGTATTAATCATCTTCCTGTAATTGCAGTGAGTGCAATAAAGCACTTTAATTTTTAACATTAAGAAAGTGAGAGACAGAGAGAGTTTTTCAAGCAAAATCTTGTATGAGGGATAGCTGCAAAAAAGGTTTGCCTGAAAAGAAAAATAAATAATTAAGTCAGAGAGAGAGAGAGAGAGAGAGAGAGAACGGTATGGAGAAGGGATTATTCAAGCTCCTCTCTCTTTCTTTGTTTCTTTCCTTTCAAGACTACTTTAAGATGGAAACTTGAAAGAGTAAAGAGGAAAAACTGAGAAAAGTTGCCTAGCTAAAAGCAACAAGGTATGTGGGTGTCACCTGAACTGTTTCTTTGATTGAAGTGTGAGAGATTCCTGGAAGCAAAGCTGGTTAGTAAAAGTTTAATTACTCAATCTTGGGATTTCCAAGCCCTTTTATTTAAAAGAAGAAAAAAAATTATCATTATGGAGTCGGAAAATGTCCATCACCAACACCAGCTCCAAGACCAGCTTGTTGGGTCTTCTTCTTTACCTATTCCAACCTGTTATGGAGTTGCAAGCACCCATTCTTGGAGTTGGACCCCAACCCCAAGTATCACTTTGTAAGTTCACCTAACCCTTGCACTCTTTCTCTTGTTATGCTTTCTACAAATATCTGGCTCTTCACAGTTCAAAGGCCATCATGAATTTACTTTAACTCCGGAATCTCCTTTTTTTTTCCCTTCTTTTCTTTTCTGATTTGATGTGCATCAATCAGAATTATGTAGTTAAAGTTTACTTGTTAGATTTTGTTGATAATCAATTGATTTTCAGTAGAATTAATATTTTCTTTTTTCATGTATTGCTTTTGGATTCATAAAACTTGTGGGTTCACAAAGTGCAGTATATCACATACAGCTCTTTCACTTGCTTCCCATATCTGGCTTGTTCATTTTTTTCGTTCATTTTAGAAAATTTATTCCATTTTTCTGTTTACTTTGCAGGAACACCAGTGAGTTCAATCCAAATTATAATGGGGGTATCTTACATTCAAGGCAGAAAAATGACATCAATTTAGCATCTCCTCAAAACAGTTCCATGATCCAAGACTGGAATAACAATGAAGGGAGCTTCACCAGCCATTTGCATGATCACAGCGAGAAGCTGTTGCTCAAGACAATATCATCTGGTTTTCCAATGTTTTCGGCTGGATCAGAATTTTACTCAACCACCCAGAATTGTTCTATCCCAACTGCTAGTTTTACTTCTTTACCAAGTAGAGGGAATTTCAGCCAGATATATCCTAGTATAAATATTTCAAATTTGAACCAAGCTTCTTCCCCGAATATCCCCAAGCTCCTTTGACATGAATTTGGAGGCCTTGGATCTCTTAAGTCCTCCAAGATATAGCAGAAGCAGTAGTTTTGGCCATCCTTCATATGATCAAAATATTCTTGGTATATACAAAGAGAGCCCTTCTTTTGTTCTTCATCACCACCATTTTCAGCAGTCAAATCAAAGGCCAGCTTATAGCCCTAGTAAAGTAAGTGCTCTCTATTGTTTCTTGTAGCAGCATTCATTTCTGCCACAAACCATATGCCTTAAGTTACAAACATTATTGCCAGTATAATTGTAACACTGCACGGCCATGGCTCGGATATATGTGGCACTGCATGCAATATTTATGCTTCTTTTTTCATACATTGACCTTAAAACATGCAATGTAATCTCTTGTCAGCTCCTATTGGAAGAAATCAAGTGTTCAACAACTTAATTATATGAAGTATAATTGGCATCTCTTAATACAATCTAATACTCCATTAATAGGTAGTTGAACAACCATGATTAACACATATAAGAAGCAGAATATGATTAAGGGATAAAAATAAAAAGTTGAAGACCTTTTTTCATAATTAAGGATTTTCCTTGTTCAAAGTTATGCCCACTAAAAGAAATATATATGGCCTTCTCATCTTTTACAATGGGGTATCTTCAGCTTTAATCGTTTGTATGCATATATCTTTTCCAGGACTTCATGCCTTTTTTTTTTTCTTTTCTTTTTTAAACTGCTTTTGATGATCATTGAACTGATCTTTACTCTTTGCACTTCAAAGATATCACCCTTCCCCACTGAAATAACAGAGTCAAAGAGACCGAGCATTTTAGCAGAACCAAAGGCAACAGCAGGTGCAGCAGCCAAGAAATCTCGTTTGGAGTCACGACCGTCCTGCCCTCCCTTTAAGGTGCCTAAGGACCAACAAAAAAAACTGATTCAAAGACCAGATTATCAATTTCACGTTTTCCAACCTTAAATCATTTGCTTTGCATCAAACAGGTTAGGAAAGAGAAATTGGGAGATAGAATTGCAGCTCTCCAACAACTGGTCGCTCCTTTTGGCAAGGTAAATTCTGGGTTGCTTTCGTTTTTTTTTTAATTTCATCAGTAAAAAAGGTACAGCTATGGTGGAGAGAAAACGCAACATATACTAAACAACTAGTAGCTGTGGCTAATAAAACAAAAGAAAAAGGCAGGAAACCGAAAAGAAGACAAAAGATTATTTGAGAGATTAGTTCTTAGTTTAATAAGGTTTATGGTTTAGTGTGGTAATTAATGGAAAATGACGTGTGATCTTTTGCATATCACAGACAGATACAGCGTCCGTACTGATGGAGGCTATTGGATACATCAAATTCCTTCAAAATCAAGTCGAGGTAACTTCCCAAACATTCTCCTTGAATTTTGCATTTCTTACATATATTCTCTAACACGCTACCTCGAATGAGACCCGTCGGCCAGTTTGGGTCCAAGCGTCAACTTGCTTCTAGAATTAACCCTAAAGGCTCAGGCAATCGACTAGGGTTTTTCCCTATGGTTCTTTATAGGGGTCCAAGTCCAATTTTACACCGTTGATTATTTTATTCATCCCATTGAACAGCAAAAACATATATATAAGAATAGAGCTGTGATGTAGGCTATGTAGCTTTAGCCATGGAAATTTTTTGTTTCTTAATTTATTCTTTTGGCACAAAAAGAAAGAGGGAACGTAGCACAACTTAATTATGATCAACGTGGTCTAGGATGGCGAAAAAGGAGAGCTTTTTTTTTTCATCTCCCTTTAGTTTAGAGCTCAGACCTGACAGCCACATCTGCTCAGAAGTCAGATTTCTCTGTGTGTGTGGTTTCAATTTCCCAAAGTAAGGAAAGGCAATTGAATTACCCTAACCCGTACATGGAAAACCGTGGAAAGGCAAAGGCCCATCCATGGTTGATTTCCAACAAGTTCTTTTATATTCCTGATCTGCTGCAGCCTAGCTAGTTGGATAGGTCAGAACTCACTTTCTTTGGAATGAGTTAAAGAAATCAAACACTCAGTCATGCCCATTTAGAATCAATTAATTGTCAGAATATTAAATGTACGTACGTAATATTAAGTGGTAGTGGAGTATGGATCACTGTAGCAGCCATAATCTTCTGATTTCAATTCAAATGCCAGTTTATGCATGTATGAATATCATAAATATGCACTGAATAATTTATTTGTTTTTTACAGACATTAAGTGTTCCATATATGAAGTCGTCTGGCAATAAAACATCCAGATCCAAACAAGGGGTAAGAAAAACTGATCTAATTGCCAATGAAAAACAACTTTTTCATATCAATTTCATTAATTTAGACAGCTTTGAGGGACAAAAGGGATTCAAAAATCACTTTACTTAGTATAGTTTTAACATTGAAATGATCATTAGGGTTCAACAATGGAGGAGGGAAATGAAGAACCAAAGCGAGATCTTAGAAGCCGAGGTTTATGTCTAGTGCCATTTTCGTGCATGTCTTACGTGACTAACCTCAGCGGTGGAGGCATTTGGCCACCGCCCAACTTCACCGGAGGAACTTAACAACAACTGCTAGCTAGTTTCGACTAAATCTTGCGACATATATATGATAAAAAAAAAAAACACTGATTATTTTCTAAGCCATATGTTGGCTGGGAGATAATAAATTCTAGCTTGGTGTCAATGGAACAAATTTGGTCATCTTGTTAAAATTACAAGATCCCAGGACGGACCAAGTTTGATCCATTGACAAGGTCAGTTCTTGTACTTTTTAACTTTTTTAAATTTATTTAATTTGTATTTTCTATAATTTATTGCAATTTGCTAATGGTTAATTAAATTAGTTAGGTTTAACCTTCGATGATTTTTTTTCTTCTTTACAAAATACAAATATTTCCAAATTCATCATTTGGGTTGAAATTCCTTACCTCTTACGATGAAACTTATTCCATCAATCTACCAAAATTTTGAAAAGTAACATTAAATTCTGTAATAATAATAATAATAAGAAGAAGAAGAAGGTAAATGATTTCTTATGTTTCTTTCATATGCCTCTTATTAGTAAACTATTATTATATAAATTTTCTTAAAATATCAATTATAAATACGACAATTAGTGTTGGAGAGTGCGTTTTTAAAATTGTAAAAAATATATATATCTAAACAAAATTTTTAGAATATATCTAACTATAGTTATATATATATAAATATATATATATATATAAGTGTGTGTATGTATTTAAACATATACTATTCGACTAAGGGTAATGTTGCACATTAATGTTTATGTCTTGGGCTGGTTTGGGTGTTGGGAAAGCTCTGTTGTTTACGAAGCCTAAACCTAGATGGGGCCGAAACATGGCCCACCCAATAATGCCGTCTTTGAAAAGCCTACTATTTTTGGCCCAGTTTGTATATTATTTTATTTTATAAAGATATTTGTTGTTTTTAATCAATTTTTTTTTTTTTTTTAGGATTTATGATTCAATAATATACTAGAAAATTAGCCAAGCTATGATCGGGCCATAATTTTTTTTAATTATTTTTGATGAAATATAAATTATTTAAAATTTTAACTTACTAATATGTATATAAGAGAAAAAGTAATCAAATTTGAAACGATCAACTTAATTATATTATCAAAACAAAAAAAGTTAAAAGCAAAAGCTTTGATCAATCAAATGTATTGAAAACTCAAATTTTATTTTCATAGCAAACATCCAATACATATTTAAACAATAACTAACATCTATATCTATAAAGAGATACTAAGAAAATTTTATACATGTGGATTTTGGATATGAACAAAAGTTTATCAATATTATTAAAAAAAAATTTATTTTAGTAAGAATATTGAAAATTAAAAAAAAAACACTAATTAGATGGTTTAAGAAACTTTTGGTTTCTAATATACAAAAAAAAAAGCTTAATTGTATTTCTAATATGACATGTTCTAGTATGACACTCTCATTTTGCGTTTTTTTTTTTTTTTTGCTCAAACTATTTCATGTCTTTTATTTATTTAAGATAAAAGTGGTTTTTAATTTTTATTTAGAGTAGTTTTTAATATTAAAAGTAATAGATTTTAAAATGTTCAATCTATTAAATAATTTAATTTTTAGGCACATTAATTGATTTAAAATTTTTATTATAAATTACTTTTAAATTATTATATATTGAATGGCATTTTCAAATGTTATTTAATTGTAAAAAATAATACTAAGAACAATTCTAATATACTAAAAAAATTAACAACAAAATAAATGCCATAACAAAAAAAAAACTAAAATTCAAATACAAAATAATAAATTAATAAATAATAAAATCAATTTATAATCGTTTAACTTCAATTATTTTTCATATAACTTATACAAAAAATTTATCCCTTCAATTTTCATCAATTTTTTTCTTCTCAAATTTCTCTATTTATGACATATTAATTCTTAAATTTGTAATTTAAAATTTTCTCTAATAAATTTTTACCATTAATTTTTCCTATTAAAATTTTTAAAATTTCTTAAATTAATAAATTATTCTCTAAATGAAAAGAATTTGCACAATAATAAAACACCTCTCAACCCCATATGTGTCACCATTGGTCAAATAGTACATAGACTCTTAATCCCTTATACCCTTCCTAGTCTTAAGTCTTAATCATGTTCTTCTATTTTATTCTCTTTCACACTTTCATCTGTTTCTCATGTCTCATCTATCTAGAACTCAATTCTCCGCCTCTTCTTTCTCAACTCACAAACTTAATTTTCAAAAGTCCAAAATATCACCCTTCACCTCCTTTTAAAATAGCCTAATGGCTTTTTTCTCCTGCCTTTATTAGCCTTACCAGTGATTTGATTCAAAGTTCAACCTACCCACCTATGCAGCCATAAACATTGGATGACAGAAAGGAGCCTTAATCGCCTAAATTAGCTTTCAGACCTGTAGACATCTCAATCTGTCCAGAGGTCTAATTGATTTTATGAAAAGAAAAAAATGAAAAAGCTGAAAAAACGGAAGAATAGGTGGTTTAGTTTGAGTGGAATGGTTTGAACGGGTTGGGTTGGGTTTAAGGATTGAAGTTTGAAAAGAATTGAGATTCCTACTTGGATTAGGGTTCTTTAGATTAAAATCTTATAAATACCAGACAGATCACACGAAATAGGGACATATAAAACAAAAATCATAGAAAACAAAAATCACAAAAAATAAAAACACGAAAACACAACAAGCAGAGAGAAAAAAAATTTTGAAGTTTTTTGGGGAAAAATTTTTTTTTTTGCAAATTTTTTGAAAAATTTTCAGATTTCAACGAAAATTTTCAGTTCTAGTTGAATTTTTTTGATGAGTTTTTTGACGTCGGTTGAATTTTTCAATAAGGTTTTCTATAATCTGGTGAAGATTTCGGTGAATATTGAATTTTTCGACTACCATTCAGCAATTCAACCCAGATTTCGATGGTATTCCCCAAAATTCATTTGAAGTTCAACTTGTTAGAGAGAGAGGGAGAGAAAAGAAAGGGAAAGAAAAAGAAAGGAAATAAGATATCTAAAGCAAAAAGCAGAGATTTGACCTTATATAGGGCCTTGAAATGACGCCGTTTTGCAGTTAAGTAATTTTTCAGGATTTGCACGTTTTGTTGCTGGGTGACCTGATTTGAAGAGTTGACTTGCTTTTGACCCATTTCCAACTTTTAACTAAAGTCGAGCTAAGTCACGAACCATGCCTCGAGCCAAGCCATTCTAGCCTCTTTATGTGTCTATAGCTGAGTCACCCCGAGCTGCTTCAGTCGAGCTATTTTTTGGTATATATATATTTAAAGTTTTTTAGTATTTTATTTATTTATTTATTTTTATTTATGTGTTTATTTTTTTGGTATTTTTACATGATTAAATTTAGAATAAAAAAATAAAAAAATAAAAAATAAAATTTTCGAAATAGATATTAATTATCCAATGATGAAATTTATAAAAATTTCAAATGGTAAATTTTTATAAAATTTTTAAGTGAGAAATTCTATCTAAATTTGTCCCAAATTGTGAAATAATTTAGATAAAGTTTCAATAACAATAATTAATATTTATTTTCAAACAAAAAATATAAAAATATAAAAATATAAATTTGGGTTGAAAATATTTGATAATTATTCAAGAATGAGATTTTTAAAAATTTCAAATGATAAATTTTTAAGAAATCTCAAAGTGAAAAATTTTCTTTAAATTTGTCCCAAATGGTGGAATGATTTAAATGAAATTTTAATAAAAATAATTGTCATATTATTTTTTTTCAAAAAAATAGAAAAAAATATTTCTAAATTGACACAAATAGTGAAAAATTTAAAAATAAAAAAAATAAAAAAATAAAAAGAATTTCTAATATGGTCAAATGGTGAAACATTTAGAAATTTCAAAAGAAAAAATATTTCTAATTTTGGTCCAAAAAGTTGAATAATTAAATATATTTTTGATAAAAAAATAATAAAAAATAAATAAACTTTTTTCGATGATGGAGTCTTTTCAATAAATCAAATGACATTCTTGAATACTCTTGAGGTGAAAAAATATTTTTAAAAATTTTATCAGATTGATAGAAGAATCTTATGAATTATTTCTAATATTCAGTGTAAAATTTTGAAACTATTAGACTCAATACTCTATGATAAATTTAAAAAATATGATATCATCCTTCAGATGGACATGTAGGAGTGCTACAACATTCTTTATATATAACTAAATTTCTAAACTCTGTTTTAGTTTGTAGATCCAAACTTATTCTTTTAGAGATTCTTAGCCAAACTTAAAAATTCTTTAAAATGATAAATTTTTTAGGTGACTAATCATATCTAATTAAAAAAATAGTGACGATTCCATCTATTTGTTAAATTTAACTATAAAATTTTGGATTTATATATTATGACAAGACCCATTCAAAGTTCAACAAAAAATTACAAAAATAAAAAAAAAAGTAACTATTGGTGTTCATTTACTTATTGTGTCATATTAAGCTAGAATTTGTGTTTAAATGAGGTGGAATTGATGTGGATTAGAAATTAAGATTATTATTTTTTTGGGATTTTTTTTATACTTTATTGATTTTTTTTAAAACAATAAAATGATTTTTTCTCGTTACATTAACAAAGTGGAAAATTTTTGCATTATTATTTTTTTCATTCCAATCACCATCTTGACCATTGCGAGTGTTAGCATGTCTAAAGTAGCTATAAGTTTGTACCTTCAAAATTTTTATTGCTTTTTTTTTAAAATTTTTTAGAAGATAGTTCTATTAATTTAATTAAAATTTAATTTAATGTTATAATGAAGTGACTAATTAATAAAGGTTATATGACAATAAAATAGCTGATTAATTAAGTTGATGTGATAATCATTTTGTGATGTTGCAATAGTATAATTATTGATCAGACAATAAAGATTGGGGATAATTTTAATATAGAAGTATAAATGATGCATTGAAAAAAAAAAAGATAAAAAGCTACAAAATAAGTAAAAAATTAAGAAAATAACAAAAAAATCTATTAAATGTAGCCTTATTTTTTGAATGAAAAATGAAAATTTCGCAATGTATGGGGATGAGTTTACCGTCTCGTCCCATCCTCATCCCTTCAAAATTATTGGGTTTGGGCCAATTTAGGAATTTTGTTATTTAAAGAAGAAGACAGAAATTTGATATTTTTTGGAGGTAAGAAGGATAGAGCCTTATCCAGATCGTCCGAAACAATAAGTTACACGTGGCGCTCATCTAGAGTCTTGATATTTTTGACCGCCGGCATTGTTTATCTGTTACAACAGACGGCTAATGTTGACGTCACTATGAGAGCCGGGCAGCCAGCTACAGACTCGCCCGTTGTTTTCCCTTCCTTTCGAAATCCCACATTTACCTTTCCATCCTTCGTTGTATTGTCACGGACGTTTTGAATCCCACATCGAACATAATAAGAGAGTCACTAAAGTATAAAAGGGTTCACACCATTTTCGTCTCGTGAGACGTCTTTTGTAAGACAAAACCGTGAAGCCAGAGGGAGTCATAGTGGATAATACCTCACAAGGGTGTGAACCGTGATGGTCAGACTGATCTAGGACGTCGAAAAAGTGAATGCCCAGGTCCCGAAGTTGCGTGGGTTCGGAGCTTAAGTCTCGACCCGTGACAAGTGGTATCAGAGCCAGTCTTAACCGTTCGATCCACGTCAAGCACCTTAAAAGATGAGTCTTAAATCTCACATCGAACATAATAGGAGTGTCACTGGGATATATAAGGGTCACGAGGTTGGATGAGTCCTAAATCTCACATCGAACATAATAGGAGTGTCACTGGAGTATATAAGGGTCACGAGGTTAGGTGCCGAAGAATGTCACGGAAGGGTCACGATGTCACGAAAGGGTCACGAGGTTGGGTGCTAATAGGAGTGTCACTGGGGTATATAAGGGTCACGAGGTTGGATGCGGGAGAATGTCACGGACCTAAGGATGAGTCCTGAATCTCACATCGAACATAATAGGAGGGTCACTGGGGTATATAAAGGTTTACACTATTTTCGTCACGAGGTTGGGTGCTAATAGGAGTGTCACTAGGGTATATAAGGGTCACGAGGTTGGATGCGGAAGAATGTCACGGACCTAAGGATGAGTCATGACTCTCACATCGAACATAATAGGAAGGTCACTGGGGCTAATAGGAGTGTCATTGGGGTATATAAGGGTCACGAGGTTGGGTGCGGGAGAATGTCACGGACCTAAGGATGAGTCATGAATCTCACATCGAACATAATAGGAAGGTCACTGGGATATATAAGGGTTTCACTATGGGTCACGAGGTTGGGTGCGAGAGAATGTCACGGACCTAAGGATGAGTCATGAATCTCACATCGAACATAATAGGAAGATCACTGGGGTATATAAGGGTTTCACTATTTTCGTCTTGTGAAACGCCTTTTGTAGGACAAAATCGTGAAGTCAGAGAGGGTCAGAGCGGACAATACCTCACAAGGGTGTGAACCGTGACGATCAGACTGATCTGAGACGCCGAAAAGGTGAATGTCCGGATCTCGAAGTCATGCGAATTCGAAGCTTAAGTCTCGACTTGTGACAGTGTCACCAGAATGTTCAAAAGTTAAAAATTAGGCTTTGTTTTTTAAAATAATAGAAATACACAATTAAAAATAAAAGCATTTACTAATAATATTAATTTATTTTCATTTATTTTTACATATTTTTAGCCAATAATATTTCTTATTAAAAAACAAAAATTTACCAAATTACCAAGTTAAACCGCCATTGAGAAGCGGTAGGTAAGAAAACGGGGAGCTGGGATAGAGGCGTAATTTGAATTCAACGCGTTAGAAAGAGGGTAGTCATTTTGTAAATATCAAAAAAGAATAAAAAAGAATCTCTTATCCGCTGCCCATCTGTCGTTCCTTTATCCGATCCTCCACTTCATCGGTTATTTGCTGGCTCTCAAAGCTTCTCTTCTGTCGTCATTTCCTTCTATCTTTCCTTTCCCTAAAAAGCTTGTTCATATTCCACTTATATTAGTCAATCAAGACTTTTCTTCAACGTCCATAAATTCTTGATTCTCGAGAAATTTTGCTCTGATCGCTGATCAAAACCGTTCTTTGGTTGTTGATACGTACAGTAATACTGCCTGTTTAGGAAATCTCTTCAGGTGTATATTTGTAGCTATCGATTTTACTTGATTGAATTTGTAAAATTTTTATATCTTGTTTTTGGATTGTTTAGTCTCTAAATTGGGAGATCAAATAAAAAAAGAACGAAAAATACTGTAAACATTTATAAATATCTGGCTTTTGACATTTATTTTGTTTATTGTGGGGTGGGTGCTGAAAGAGGAAAGATGGTTTCGTTGCAAGGACCGGTGATTTGCCCGGCCGTTCGGAGCAAGCAAGTTGGGGTTTGCACGCTGCCGGTGAATGGGCCTTTCCCAAGGGCAAGATTGCATAGAAGTGATATATGGGGATATCGAGGGGTAACTGATGGAAAGAGTAAGGCGCGTGCTATTTCTCGTCAACTCAAATTACGGAAGTGCAAGACCACGGTGCAGTGTAGTTTCGGTTCATCTTCAGATGGGAATGGAAGCATGGCCGAGAATTTCAATGAAAACGACGAGGATTATGTTAATTCCAGTGTGGTTGAAGCTGGTATGTGGATGCTAAGCCAGTGACCACCACTTCATATTTGTTGTTGTTGATATGTGAGAGTAATTAACTGATGTATTTCATAATTGTTTCATGTAGTTGAGGTGAGGAGTGTAGCTGATGGATATATGATCAAAATGAGGGATGGTAGGCGTTTAAAGTGCGTCCAGAACAATCCTCAAGGTGGGCATCTACCGGATTATGTACCGCATCCTGCCATCGTTCTGAAGATGGAAGATGGGACTGGTCTTCTTCTCCCAATCGTTGTTTGTATGTGATCTTACATGATCCCTATCATTTGGCTCTATTTATTACATTTTCCAGTCATGTTTAATTTGAATTGTGGTTTTAATTGCAGTGGAGCTGCAAAGTGTATTGCTTATGGCAGCAATGCGCAATGTCCAAATTGTATGTCGTTTTCTCTTCCCCATTGAGTCAGGGTTCTTGTTTTCCTGGCACGTTGGATCTATTGAATTTGAACTTCTCCGACACTGGGTTATGTATCGAATGTGGATGTTAATTTATGTTTTGGCTATTGTTCCAGGCTAGACCTATTATGTATCAAGTAGTGAAGGACATGATTGACAAGATGGGCTACACGGTATGGACCTTTCCTGCCCCAGTTCCTATATTTCAACAAAATTTAATTTTCATATTGCCACTACCATTACTAGATGCTGCCATCTCTATCATTGGGACATGTCTTTACTCTGAGGTCTGGTTATGAATTTTGATGAATTGCCCGCTCTTCTGCAGGTAAAGCTTGTCAGAGTTACTAAAAGAGTGCATGATGCCTATTCTGCTCAGTTGTACCTCACAAAGGTATGTATCTACTTCAGTATGGAACCTCTGTTCACTCTATTTTTCTCTCTCACTCCCTTCCACTTTTAGAGCATTTGTCGGACTTGCAACTCCGGGATATTCATGTAGAGTAGTCTTCACTGACTCGTGTTGGATGTTCTCACAGGTGGGTGATGAAACAGAATCTGTCAGTTTTGACCTTTGGCCTTCTGATGCCATCAACATTGCTGTGAGGTGCAAGGTACCTTTATGTTTTATTCTCTAGTATCGGTATGATTCCTTTTTTACCAAATAGTCTTTGGAGCATTTGATTGGTATCACTAAAGTATCTCAACTATAATTATTTTAGAATTGCATCTGCTGGGTTCAGCAAGTACTCCATCTATCATGAGAAGGTCTAAGATGGATACTATAACGGTCATTTGAAGCATGTTAACATATAACTAGTGATTATTTTGACATGATGCTTTAAATTCTTGCTATTTAGTATTTTCCAACAGCTAAGATGTATAAGATGGTTCATAACGCTAATTGATAGTTTCAAAGATTCGGTGTTGAGGAGAAAGAATACCTAAGATATGGTTTTGGATTGTGCAGTTTAATGATTAAGGATACCTCAGAATATGGTAGGGCATTGTTAGAATTTCCCCCCCTCTTTTAAGTAATATATTACCTTGATAAGTGGTAATGGTCCTGGAAAATTGGCTTTCTTTTTATTATCGACATTAGGGCAAAAATGCTGTCTTTCTAGAGAAGCATTCTTGTGGCTGGCTGTCTATGCTTTTGCAATGACCTCACATTGTTTCTCCCTTTTATTGGGGTCTTTTTGGCCACCTAAACTATATTTTTTTTGTGAGATATGGTTTAATCTTTAAATTTCATACACATATTTTTGGGTTTGCTTTCTGGGCTGATTAATATCCTACACAATTATGAATGTTTTTCAGAAATATGACCTTGGAAGCCTACGTGATGTGCTGTGCAGGTACCTATACAAGTGAACAAGTACTTGGCATACAGTGATGGGATTCGAGTGATTGAATCAGGGAAGCTTTCAATGCAGTCCCCAGCTTCAGATGGCTTATTATTCACTGAACTAGACCGGTTAGTCTTAAAAACCCCATTGGAGATTTTTTTGCTATTTTTCTAAGAGAATTAGACATGTTTACACTTGCAGGAGATTCTTTTTTTGAATTTGAGAATTTAGAATGCAACATGCTTTAATTTATGGTTTCAGACCAAGTGGTCAGCGTTGTCTAGATACGGAGGAGTTCAATATTGTCTGCAACTTATATGAGGCTATTAATCAGGAACGCTACAAGGATGCTGGTACTTCCCCTCTCTCTCTCTCTCTCTCTCTCTGCCCATTTATGTTGACCGTCAAAAACATAACGGTGACCTAGAATTGAGTTTTTTTTTTACCTTTTTTGAGGTTGCTTCTCTCGCTGACAGCTGTATCCTTGATACTTGATATTATTTGATGAATTTCTTTCCACTGTAGAATTTTGCCTTTGTCTTTTATTTTGTTCCAAAATAAAGTAAATTTTATTTGTTAACTGAAGTGTAATTATTTCAAGGGCAGAGATCTTAAAATCTTCTGATATTTCTCAAGGAATGTGTCGAAAATCATAACTGTAGTATGACGCCCTTCATCTTTTCTCAGCATGATTTGTTTTTCTTGTTAATATCTTGATATTCTGATGCTACCTGACAGCTGACTTGAGGGACAAACTTGGTGAGTTTCGGGCTCAAAGGAACTTGAGGAAATACACATGACAGGTGATGTTAATAAACTTGAATGTTGAATCTAGAAAGTGTAATTGTGTTCCGGATTGCCTCCTGCTCCTCATCCCCCTTCCCCTTTCTTTTCTGATTTTGATCACATACAATAAACACTAACCAGTTCTTATTTTTGTTTCGGTTCCTGGTGATTTCAATTGTAAATAGGAATTAATGTTGGAAGCTGATCAGAAACTGGGTAGTGGCATTGTAAAGCAGTTGTCTCATCTTGTACCAAATATGTATATAACAATTTCTGTGAATATAATTGTACAGATACAGTTAAAATTGGTGATGTAATATTTAAGCCTCTGATATATGCATTTTATCAATTTATCATTATGTTACTTACTGTGGTGCTGGGCTGGGTTGGCATGGCCTGGCTATATCTTGTTTTCCCCTCGTACCACCAAATTCCATTTTTGTGTGCCTTGGTTACTACACAAGTTAAATGAGCTAAACGCGAATGGTCCTGTTACTTGGCCAAGACTTTGGCAAAGGCTAAGTACTTGCTTTCGGGTGTTCATCTGCTTATTCGCTATCTTTAAATGCGTAGCTCGAATTATACCCAAAAAAACACCTGCCATTATAACACAGAATAAACAATTTAAGGCAGCGACAGAAACTTGTTAACCGTCAGCCAATTAACGCCAAGGAATCTACACACGGCAACTCTTAACTCGCCACCTGTCCTCAGGTGGGACCCAACCGTACGTTTTCAACCGCTAACGGAGATAAACATATTTTTACGACACACTGGACCCCCCGTCTCTCTCGTTTCATTTCTCTGCGCTTCGTATCCTCTCCCGCGTCGTTTCCTTCGCCGACGACAAATACAACGACCATTACTTGCTAATTTTTTACGATCTAATCGTTGCAATTTTTTACGCTCTTTATTTGTCTCATTTTTTTTTTTTGTTGGTTTTTCTCTCTAGGCTTCAGCAGCCTCGTTAATTCCGAAGATCGATTTCTTTGAACTACCGTTTCTTTTAGATCCCAATAGTACTCTTCAATTCTTTTTTACTCTCACCTATTTCTGTTTTTTTTTTTTCAAATAATCTCTCATTCGCGTTCTTGATCTTTCGGTGCTTTTTGCCGATTGATTCTTTGAACATGTCGGGTCCTATTGATCGTTTCGCAAGGCCTTGTAAGTGAATTTATCTTCATAATTCAATTTCTCTGCTTTCTTTTTTGAAATAAAAATTTATGATATCAGTTATGAATTCCACGGTCTGTTAGTGTCTCGGTTTGATGTCGGTTAATAATTTCATACTTATTAATTTTCTTGATTGTTACTGCCGTTAGTTCTGTTTTATTTCAGAATATCCGTTTAAATTCAGTTTTAGAGCATCATCGATGAACTTCTTTTTGATTGCTATGTAGGTTTTGAAGGTATTGCTAGTAATGATGAAAAGAAAGATAGGAAATCGGATTTCGAAATCTCTGAAGATGACAAGAAGACTAGAATTGGGAATCTTAAGAAGAAAGCGATGAAGGCATCAAGTAAATTCAGACGTACTCTTAAGAAGAAAAGTCGTAGGAGGAAAAGTGACCTATCTGTTTCGATTAAAGATTTTCGAGATATTGAGGAGTTGCAGACTGTTGATGCTTTCCGTCAGGCATTAATCTCGGAGGAGTTGCTTCCTGCTAGGCATGATGATTACCATATGCTACTAAGGTATAGGTTGCAATCTTCTTTGATTTTATGAAGAATTACTTCATCAATTGTTCCTATCAATACAAATTTTTGTTTACTCTGTACTTATTGAAAGTTCCATCTGTGACAGATTCTTAAAAGCAAGGAACTTTGATATCGAAAAAGCGAAGCACATGTGGGATAATATGATCCAATGGAGGAAAGAATTTGGTGCTGATACTATTTTGGAGGTGATCTCATCTTTGTTAGTTACTGCATTAAATATTTGCCTCTAAGTTTTAAGGACATAGCTACTTTGTTTCCAAATTGTTTATTCAGTTATTGCCCGGTTTTATATGGATCAGAGCTGACTCATTTTTTAAATTGTTATTATGATTAATCAGGATTTTGAGCTCAATGAGTTGAATGAAGTTTTGAAGTACTACCCTCAAGGTTATCATGGGGTGGATAAGGAAGGAAGACCTGTTTACATTGAATTGTTAGGAAAAGTTGAACCTGACAAGCTCATGCGAGTGACAACTTTGGAAAGATATGTAAGATACCATGTTCAGGAAATTGAAAAGTGTTTTGCAACTAAGTTTCCAGCTTGCTCCATTGCTGCAAAGAGACACATAGATTCTGGCACAACTATTTTGGATGTTCAAGGCATGGTATGTTTTATGTTGTTTCTTAGATTTTACAGTCTTCCCTGCCATAATTTTATGTTTGGCCTAATAAGATTTTATTACATTTGCATGTTTCTCATTCTGAGTCATTTTTCTTCATAGGGTTATAATGTGTTTAGCAAGTCTGCACAAGATCTTGTGAAGCGGCTGCAAAAGATTGATGGTGATAACTATCCTGAGGTAGATATGGTTGATATTTTGTGAAATTGCTCATGTTTTCTGTGTTGGTAGAAATTTGTCAGGAATGTTTATCATCAATACTCCCTTTGCAGACTCTTTACCGAATGTTCATCGTCAATGCTGGTCCTGGTTTTAAGATGGGCTTGAAAGCTGTCAAATCTTTTCTTGATTCCAAAACAGCTAGTAAGATTTCTGTAAGTTCAAAATCTTTATGCAGTTTGGCTTTTTTCTAGAGTTAAAGTATCTACTCTTCTCAGTGAATAGAAGTTACCTCATCTTAGAAATTGTTCTCAGGTTCTTGGTACAAACTACCAGAATAAGTTGCTTGAAATTATTGATGCTAGGTAATTAAATTTTTTGGTTGCAGATATGTTGGTTACATTTAATTGTACTGGCTACTAAAACTTTTTGATGTCTTGAACTTGGTTAGTGAGTTGCCACAATTTCTGGGAGGTAGCTGCACCTGTGCTGATCAGGGAGGTTGTATGAGATCAGACAAAGGCCCCTGGAATGACCCCCATATATTAAAGGTCTGATTTGCGCTTTCTGCAAAAACTTACCCTTATTCTCCAATTCACTTGTTTTTCAGTGCTATCTCATACATGTTTATTGAATATCTTCATGCAGATGATTGCCAATCGTGAAGCACTATTTTCCAGACAGATTGTGACAGTTTCAAACGGTGAAGGAAGTGTAATTGCGTATGATAAGCCATGTTATCCTGTGGTATGGTTTACTAGATTGTCTTTCCCTGTGAATATCATGCCTGCTTAGCTTTGGGTTTTATATTGTTAGAATTCAGTCAAATATTCTCTAATTTAATTCTGCTTTTCTTTCTTTTTTTCCATCCTGGATCAGATAAAGAGTAGTGACACATCTGCAGCTGAGTCAGGATCTGAAGCGGAAGAAATTGCTTCTCCTAAGGCAACTAGAAGCAATTTACATCCAATATTGGCTCCTGTTAGCGAAGAGGTATGTGCTTTGCAAATGCGATGAATGTTTGAGTGGCATAAAAGGATTTTATTCATTGCATGCCAGATTCATGGTTTTAAACATCACCTAAAACCAGGATAGTCTTTTCATCTATCGAAGGGTGCTTCACTTACAAGTGTATACATGGATGCTTTGCTCACTGTATAAAGTAACATGCTAACATCCTAAGATGGCTTAGTGGAAGTAAGCTTACAGTCTCACGCTATAAATTCTTAAATCTTGAACTCATAACAACATACCATGATGATTGTATAGGCTAGAATGGCTGGTAGGGGGATCTCTGCTGGTGGTTCGTCTGAGTATGATGAATATGTGCCCATGATTGACAAGGTTGTAGATTCGGAATGTGAGATTCAAGTGTCCCATCAGAGTCCGTATATTTCTAAAGGTTAGCAATGAGCTGTGTTTAAAAGCTTCTATTTTACTCAACCAATGTGACAGGAGAAACTATTTTGTGCTATTTCAACTATAAATTGTTCTTCTTTATTCTACTGCAGGATCATCCTGCATGTAAGTAGATGCTTAAGACCTAATTTTAATGCGTTTTAAATGGTATTACAACCATTTATTATCCATATTCTCATGTTAGACATATGGTATCAATGTCAAGATTTATTGAGAGATAATCAACACCCAAAATAAACAGAAAGTTGCCAGGCTTTGGACATCTCTCTTGTCTCTTTCTCTCGCTCACTGTTTTCCAAGCCTTTTAGCTCATTTTCACTGATTTAATCAATCATGAGTCATGAGAACAGTGTAACCAAAACCAGAGCTCGATTATTGCTTTCTATATTTTTCAATATGTTTGACTTTGATGAAGTCTACTGGCTTTAATTGCAGGGACTCCTCTGCTGCTGGTAGAGCAAACTCCCAAAGGAATCTATGGTCATATCGTTGCTGTGGTTATAGCTTTCTTGACCTTTTTTACTCTTATCCGAACAATGGTGTTGCATCTGATGAAGAAGCAGAGTATAACTGATTTGACATGTAGCATTCCTGACCAGCATGTTGAACCGACATACAAGGAGGAAACTCGTCCCCCTTCACCTGCTCCTAGGTTTACCGAGGCAGACCTCCTGTCATCTGTCTTAAGAAGGCTGGGTGATCTAGAAGAGAAGGTTGAGATGCTACAGTCAAAAAGATTTGAGATGCCTCATGAGAAAGAGGAGTTGTTGAATGGTGCTGTTTATCGTGTGGATGCATTAGAAGCAGAGCTAATTGCTACGAAAAAGGTAGTTATTCATGATTCCAACTTGAGTAGAGATGATTTCTTTGATGCCACCACCTTGTTTGATTTAAGATTGTGAAAGCATTCAAGCCTCTCTTGATATTGTCCCCCAACTGTCACGCTTGTTTATTAAATGACTCGAGCCTGATGTATGATGCATGTCTTGTTCTTTTTTTATGAGAGTTTTGATATATTTGGCTGGGCGTTGTATTGATTATGCTTTGTATAAATGACCAGGCTCTTCATGAAGCTTTAATACGGCAGGAAGAACTCCTTGCATATATAGATCGTCAAGAAGAGGCCAAGTCTCGGGTAAGTCAAAAGATTATTATATTCAGCCATCGATACATGCAATTGGATTCATTTTCATTAGTTTGCTGTATTTATGTTCGTATGCATGATGCAGAAAAAGAAGTTATTTTGCTGGTGAGATGACCAAAAAGAAGGCAGAATTTCGATCAGCATTCAATACTTACTATACTCAAGATGGATAAAAAACTTTCTTATGTATTGCCGGTGATGTATCACAGTCACAAACGGAAATGCGATGTAAATAAAATACCATACACATGCGCATAATGGTTGTCCTTTGGACTGTATTTGGACTTGGAGTGATGCCTGGTTATTGTTTTTCGGGTTTATCGCATATTCTGAATGTCGTAATACATTAAATAGTGTTTTCCCTTCTTATATGCTAATATCCATAACGGGTACTTGGGAATTGGGATAAAAGGTTTTATAAATCAGATGGATAAAAAAAAAATTGCAAGCTATAACTGGTTTTCTTTTCCTTTTTTTTTTTCCTTCTTTAAATGGGGTAATGGACTCCTCTTCTTTGACATGGAAATGGGAACTGATTATTTCCAACTCAATTGCAAATTTCTTTTGGGTAAAGCCAAAATGAGAATGTAAAAACATTTTTTAAACAAGTTATCAATAAAAATTATCGTAAATATCATTCGCTTGACTACCCGACTGTAAACAGTTTCGGACATAGACAGAGCAACTGCGATTCGTGGTTTCTGCCATCCTTGATTTTTCTTCCTTTTGGTTGTTTGTTCCAAAGTTTAAGATTTTTGGTTCTTGGGTCTCGCTTTCTTCTCAATTTTTATGCGTCTTCAGATGAACTTGCTTTTCTCCAAGGTTTGTATAATTATATGGGTTACTTTTTACATCTTCCCCAGTGTTTTTAGTCTCGATTATATTAAATATTGTTGTCACGATTTGAATTTTTTTTTCCATTTTCAGGTTCTTCTGGGTTGTTACACAAATGGGTTTTGCAATCTCATTTCTGGTTTTGCATCGTCACAACTCTTAAGAGGCTTCAGTGAGACTTCAAAGAATGGATTTTCTGCAATGTCGGCTGATAATTTAAGGAGCCTAGCTAAGAGTGATTCCCTGAGGAATTACCATGTTGTAGTGGCTGCAACTCGTGAAATGGGGATTGGAAAAGATGGCAAGTTACCATGGAGTTTACCTTCTGATCTCAAATTCTTCAAGGAACTTACAAAGACAACATCAGATCCTGAGAAGAAGAACGCTATAGTAATGGGTAGAAAAACCTGGGCGAGTCTTCCACTTGAGTGTAGACCTTTACCTGGTCGCCTAAATGTTGTCCTGACTCGTTCCGTGTGTTCTGATATTACTACTGGAGAAAATGTTATAACATGTAGGTCCATTCCATCAGCTTTGCAATTATTAGCAGCGTTTCCTTATCGTTTTTCAGTAGAGAAGGTGTTTCATTGGAAGTTGCCAGATATTTAGGTAAATTTTAGTTAAAGTTGTTGAATTTTGTTGCATATTGTTGGAAGAGATATATTTGATGTTTTATAATGCAGGGAAACAACTAATGCTCCAGATTGTGAAGCCATCCACATTACTGAAATTTAGACAAACATTAAATGCGATATCTTGATTCCTGCAATTGATTTGTCTTGTTTCCCGCTGTGGTATTCGTCCAAGCCATTAGTAGAAAACGGTATCGGTTTTCTTTTGCAACTTATGTTCGTGTGAGAACTGCTGCGACTGGTTCTCCTTCAAATAGTGAAGTTAAGTATAATGGCAGTTCAAATTCCAATAATTTTGAGGTAAAAAAACTTCACTTTCCTGCCAAACATGATTCTTGAGAGACATGATTACTAAATATACCTGAGACTTACTCGAAATTATCTCATGTGGCAAACAACGCAAGATTCTGACTGGATAGATACAGAATTCAGTTGCCAGGTATTCTTTAACTTCGGTTATCTTCCATTTTATTCATGTTGTTCTTGCTGGTATTTAAATGTGAATATGAGCATCTCCATGTTGTGATTTTGTAGATGCAATTCAATCGATGCAGATCTTTTCAGCTTCTTACAACTAAGGTACTTTTGTTCTTGCTGTCTCTATTGATGTTTCTTCTGTCTTAAACCGATTTTTTTCTTACTTTTCTAACCTGAACAAATGTCTTTGGTACAAGGATTCCCTTGTCTGTGAATGCAGATTTTGAGGATCAATGAGCTGAAGAAAGACATATCTTCATTTGTTGCTTCACACTTTGCATCTATGATCCATACTCAAAGGTATAAAGGAACATAGGGTTTAGAATGGTCGTTAAGAGAAACAGATTTTCACTGCCCTGTTTTAGCATTGAATTCACTGCCCAATTAAGGAGCTGAAGAAAGACATATATACACAAATTACATTTTACATAATTTTACTAGGAAGAATGGTACTACTTATGATAATTGCGGGAAATAATTTGCTTTATTTTTATGACACGTTAATAAAATATTTACTATTGGCTTGCTTGACATCTAGAATAGGTTACCAGTGCCAAGTTGATGGGAGCTACTTAAAGGCATAGATTTGGGTTTCTGCAGATCTTTTTTATGTGAATGTTTTCCCAGAATTATCAAATTTAAATTAAGGAGCACGACACAAAAATGCTTCAGAAATCGCAATCTACCAAGCCTACAAAAGCAGTTTATATAACTTATAATCTTGAAACTAGAGTGCATAAGGAAATACTAAGCCTTTTTATTTCTTTGCTGGGGGGGGGGGGGGGGGGGGGGGTGGTTCAATTTAAGACATTGTAAACGACTTTCCTAAACTTGGAAGGTCCTAATATCGGTTCTAAGTTCTAACTTTCCTGCTGCATCTCAGCGTTTGCCCTGTTATGGAGGCACTTGATAAGTCCTCGAAGAGCAACATCTGGATCTTCACTTTTCATCAACTCTCCTGCAACTTCAGCTGGTGTTGCCTGAACCTTCTCTAACAACCCCTTGATTTCCTCAAAAAGTGGATGATCTTGAATTTGCAAATAATTACAAGCAAGTGTCCTGAAACCGCTAAATGTGCAATAAGACATATGGAGATGCATATCCATTCGTCCTGGTCTTAGCAGCACTGGATCAAGATGGTCCTTGTGATTGGTTGTCAACACTATTATCCGCTCATCCCCACAACTTGACCACAAACCATCAATGAAGTTCAGCAGACCAGAGAAAGTAACCTGTAAAGCCACGGACTATTGAGTAAAAAACCAACGTTATAAATATGAAATTAAGAGAAGAGCTTTTCTTCATTGATCCATACCTTGTCATCTTCAGCAGAATTTAGTGAATTATCCGATGTCCTCAATGACTATTATTGATCGATTACCTGTACCGATCAATAATCTCCTCAAATCGGAATCGCACTGAACCTCCTTTAAATCCAAATCATAAACATCAAACTTGAGATAATTAGCCATGGTAGCAACCAAGCTTGACTTTCCCGAGCCAGGTGGTCCATATAACAAATACCCACGCTTCCAAGCCTTCCCTACTCTCCTGTAAAACTCTTTCCTTCTTGTAAACCTATCAAGATCTTCTATTAGTGCCATCTTCATCTTCGGATCCATTGCCATGGTATCAAAACTCGCTGGATGATCAAGGTTGATCGAACCCCAATAATCAGTACCATTATAATCAACCGTATGAAGCTTAAGTGTCTTTTTCTCTTCTTTTATCTCTTTTGCTTTTTGAAGAATGTAAGGTAAGTATGAACTCAACACCATCTCTCTGCTCTTCTTATGAAAACTCAGCTCAAAGTACCATATTTCCTCCCTTAACATCCCATTGGTGTTATTTTTCTTGTTAGAAACAAATTTACGATTCCGTGAAGAAGACAACAATACCCACTTCAACTTCACACCTCTGAATACATCAACCAATTCTTGATTCTTATCAGTAATCACTTGCAGTCTTTTCTCTTTTTCGTGCTTGTTAACTTTGACCCTTCGCGTTGATGATGACAACTTTTCACCCAAGTAAACATTAGCAGCCTGGAAGATTTGGTTAGCGGTGAGCCCATCAGACTCTTCAATGACAACCGTGAGCTGAGAGGATAAACACAATGAAATCTTTTGAAGGCGCAAAAAGAACTGATCTTTCATGGAATCCGGGATGAATTCATTGGCAATGGTTCGTAAGAGAATGGCAGAGGCTGCGAGAGAGGCAACTGCAGAGAGAAGAGCTTCATATGAAGGCATTGTTTTGGTTGAAAACCACACCTTTCTTTTTTCTAGATGAGTACGCTTCAGGGTTTTAGAGAGGTTTCGGCTAAGCAGAGGAATAGGCAAATTAGAACAGTTTTGCTTGCTAGGAGAGAAAGCAAAGAAAAATCTCTTAAATAAGGAGGAGCTAGAATCCTCTGGGACTCTGGAGACTGGAACCAATAATGCATTAGTCCAAAACTTGCCTCCCGTCCGGGCCGAATAGAGCAATCCAGCATTTTAAAAGAAGCCCACAACATAATGATGAAAAAGCTAAACGGCGACCCCAATACTAGATTTGACAGCCCAAACTGGTTTACCTTGAAAGCCTGGTAACTTGAAACTATTTACATGCAAATTACAGACTCATTTTCCCGCTCGAAACCCATCAAAATGTAACAAATTTTCTGGAATAAAGAAAAGGGTAATCAAATGATTCAATCCCATGCAAAGATATAACTAATTTCTTTCGTTTTTTTTTAGCATATAGTTGGAAAGGATGAGGTGCAAGCAACGTTAGTAGCCACCTAAAAGGTGAACAAATTTAAAAACATGTGACAATCTTTTCCAGTCTTTTTCCTACAAAAAAAAAATTGGATCAAATGAGCTTTTCATGTTGAGATATCATGTATTGATTATTTTATAATGTTATATAGTTTCATCAAATCAACATCTCACTTTGTATGTATGGTGACCGATCCATTGTCGGCAATCAGGATACATTTTTTTGTTTTGCCAAAGCTAACCACACACCCACCGACTTAATTAATTTCCAATTTAGAGAATGAAAAATCTATTAACACATATATATACCCCACCGGTCCAATATGTACTATTGTTTTTAAGGTTTAGGAATATGGTAACAACCCAAGATGCAAACTATCTGCCAGTCACATTCGTCGAAGCCTCTTTGTTGGTGCATCCTGGTATGAAATAATTTTTCATAATAAT